>SJYV01022542.1:0-37409 GCA_006410875.1 Neotragus pygmaeus
CCAGTGTGATTTCTGAGACCTTTTTTTAAATAGTAAAGGTAATTTTAAAAACTAATGCTTGTTAAATGCCTGCTAGATGCTGGGTACTCTTTTAGTGATATTAATTCCTTTCCTCCTCATAGCAACATTATTATCTTGCTGCACAAGTAAGGAAATCCAGATCAGAATGCTCAAGTAACCTGCCCAAGTTCACACAGCTAGCAGGTATAGACATAAGAAGCTGATTCCAAGCAAGACTCCAAAATCTGCACTCTTATCCACATACTGGCTGCCTCTAACATCCCAGTTCAAGCAACAAAAATGGCCCAGAAAATACACTGGGACAACTGAAGGCCCAACAACTTGAGCTGGGTAGTTTCCAGGCTTCTTTGTGTCTTGCATGATTGTCTCTGACTTTTCTAAACATCAGATTACAAATGTCGACAAAACTCCAAACTGACAACCTGCTGCACAGACTGAGCTGAACTCTTGGCTGGGGTTCACAGGCACTGCTGCATCCAGGTGCTGGGCCTCACACTGCCTTCAGGCATCCCAGCCATAGTTCCACATTCAGATCCTATTCAGGAATCTTGCAGTATAAGTCACCCTTTGACAAAATCTTGATTTTTTCCCCAAGTAAAATGGAAGCAGAACAGTTCTAGAAATTACATATTAGCAATTCTTTAGTGTTTCTATCATATTAGTAACACAGTTAGGTACATGTGTTTGGATCATTTGTGTATATCCAACATTCCAGAAAAACATTTCTAGTTTTTCTGTCTGCAACACTATTACATTTACAGTTTATGACAGAGTAATAATTTAGTTCATTCCTAAGAAATTACCAGATTCTCTGGGACATTTATGTATATACTCATTTAATGTGTTATAGCTCTTTCTTACTCAACTTCATGTTAAAATATTATTATGCTTACAGAAAAGTGTCATTTTCCCCTTTCTTTTTTTTTTCTCACTCATAATCTGTTAAACAGCCAGATTGAGAACATCTGACTGAAACGACAAAGTTGGACATACACCAGTTCCAACAGATGGGGGAATATGTTGAGAATTTTGCTGCTGCTGCTGCTAAGTCACTTCAGTCGTGTTCGACTCTGTGCGACCCCATAGGCGGCAGCCCACCAGGCTCCGCCATCCCTGGGATTCTCCAGGCAAGAACACTGGATTGGGTCGCCATTTCCTTCTCCAATGCATGAAAGTGAAAAGTGAAAGTGAAGTCGCTCAGTCATGTCCGACTCTTAGCAGCGACGCCATGGACTGCAGCCTACCAGGCTCCTCCGTCCATGGGATTTTCCAGGCAAGAGTGCTGGATTAGGGTGCCATTGCCTTCTCCGGCTGAGAATTTTACCAGACCTCAAACACACATTAGCCAGTATTGCAATAGCACCCTGTTTGAACACATGCATTTCTGAGCTCGGGGTTTCAGAAGCCTGGAGAGATGAGCCCGAGTACAGGGAATCTGGGTAATTCTCCTGATGCAAAGCCTGATTTGATAGTGAATAGAGGAAGACTCCTCTAGCTGCAGACTTTCTCCCAACTGACCTATCAACAATGAAGGAGACCCTACTTCCGTAGAGCTTTCTCGGCTCTTACAGTTAGGGGACGCAGATGTTACTGGGAATGATAGCAATACACAACAATGATTTTCTTCCCCAGGTAGAGTGACCTAGTTCATCAGTGCCCTTCCAACCCAGCGGCTACCTGAGAGGAAATACTGATAATCAGAACACCAGAAAAGTGTGTGCCCACGTGCCTGTGAGTAGGCCAAGAGGAGACGTGTAAGGAAGACATGGAAGGGTATGGGGTATGCAGAGAAAGAGCTTGGAAAGAGGTGAGATGCACAGAGAAAGTGTAAAGAAGGGTGGGGCCAAGTGAGGAAGTTGAGAAGAGGAGAGCTGGACACACGGTTTTCAGCCCCGTGTGGGGACTAGGTAGATCTGACCACTGGGGAGAAGAGGGCAGCAATGTGTGGCCCTGGGTTCCAGAAGGTGGGTGAGGGGTGGACCAGAGGAGTAAGAGGGAAAAGAAAACATCATCTATAGACTCTCATTTCATGCACACACCCTCCTGGGTGAGCACCTGATGGGTGCTGCTCCCAGTCAGCCCTGAGTCACATCTCACTGCTCCTCTTGCCAAGGTCAGTCTCCAAAAACTGGTTGCTCAATCACGTGGCCATGAGTCAGGGTCCTGCCGGTCTGAGTAGGATGTGGGTAGGAGGAAGCAGAGAGACTTGGACAACCCTGAAGCACACAGAGGTCACCAGAGAAAGCCCAGCTGCGGGAGAAGCCCCAGAGCGGCCCCTTTAAAGCCTTGGAGAGGGGCGCCACTGGGCAGTAGGATTTCTGGCTTCTCTTCTGGGTTGAACCTCTTACATACCCTGCCACTTCCCAGACCAGAGCATTAACGGGGATAATGTGTCCTGATTCCATCTACCCCTGTGGGTAAGGGGAGGGCCTAGAAGGTGTTAGAGCCAGCACCCCTGACGTCCCAAGCTTGACTTCCTGTCCCTCTGGCTGGCACTGGGCACTCCTTAGTTGGAGACTGAGGTCATTACATCTCAGGGGGGCTTCCGCAAGCCTCTGGCAGAGTGGACTAGGGCACCCTTCTGAAGACCACTGCCCTTCAGTTCCTAGGCCAGCTTGGATCTGAGGCAATGAAGATGAGGGATGCTGAATCTCTAATCCAATTCAGCTCAGTGTTGAGGGCTTAAGAACCAGCCCAAGCTTGTGGCAAGTTCAGAGTACAAACACCTCAGTCCTCCAAAACTATCTGCTGACCAAAGGCAAGGAACCAAGCTGATAGGAATAAAACCATACGGTACTGGAGAAAGCAGCAAGTTGGAAACAGAGGAAACTACCCCTTCTCATATCTTGTCACCTTGGTGCTAAAGTCACCAAGGAAACGCTAGTGCAGTGATTCCAAGAGGACATGCCTCTAAGGGGACATAGGGGTATTTGTGATTCTCAGTAGGAGGAGGGGAGAATTTCTAAATCCCTCCAACCACCACCACACCCACCCACAGAGATTCTGAATCATCTTCCAGGTAACAATGGCTACAGTATCTGCAGCCAAAATGGTTCAATGACTATTTACTGAGCACTTCCTGTGAGCCGGTGCCATGTGTGGATCCCTCAGGGCACTGGGAAGACACAGGTGAAGAACTATTGCTCTGCTGGATCATCACTCTGGACTTGTCTGAACGTGGCACTTTATTTACTCACAGATCAGTCCTGCAGGGAGGGTCTGAACCAGCACAACTTCACTGCTGGGGTGGTATGCGTGCTGCAGGAAGTGACCCTTTGGCCCAACCTGATCCCCCATGCTCAGCCAGGCAGATGAGGTCCAGTGTCACTGTCAAGGGGAGTCCCCAGCTCTGGGGGAAGCACACTGTAAATCGTGTGGACACAAGTAGACACAATCATGTGGACACAGGTGTGTGGGGTGCAGGCAATATCAACGGAGCCACATCTGGAAGTCTGGTCATACAGGTTGTCCGCCGCCAGGAATCTGTGGCTAAGCTTCAGATTTAAGAGAATTCTCCAGTCTTAGGGCTGGGGAACTGGAAGATATAAGCAGAAGTCCTAGGAGGTTACCCAAAAAGGAACCTAGCAACAGAGGCCAGAGGTGAAGGAAATGGGGCTCTGACCTTGGACCTTGGGAGTGGGCCCTGGATCACCTGTCTACGATTAGATAGGGAAGGGCAGGAGATGGGGAGCCATGCAAGGGATGAGCCTGCCAGGGAGGGGACTCAGGGGCCCAGATAAAGAGGAGAATTGGGAGCTGGAGATAGAGGTTGAGCTCCTGGGCAGCAAAGGAGTCTGCCACCTGTCTTTTTAGGTTACAAAACCAGGGCCCCTCTAGCTTACATGGTGCCCCCATATGAGCTGAAAATGATGTACGTCTAGGAAGACCAATTGGGCTGACGAATCAGAGGGACTCAGATAGCACCTTTGTAAGCCTGCTTACTCTTTTGGTCAGCATCTGCATGTAGTCTAAAAACATGCGTGCCTTGTACAGGAATGTCTCAGAAACTGCCCAGGGAGAGGGTGACAGACCCTTTGGTTCTCCCTAGTACAGAGTAAGCCTGGCCCTCCCAATAGGAGCAGAGGCTGTGGGTGGGTTTAACTCCACAGTGAGAGGAGGGAGTGTTGAAATAAACTAGTCTGTGCCTTTGAAAACTGGCCCCACACCTCAGCTACCACCCTGCTGTGTTGTCTAAACGATTCTTAGTTCACATCATGTTGGAATGTCACAAATCAGTGCTGGTGACAACCCCTCCCCATCTAGAGGCCACCAGAGTCATAGCTGGAGAGAAACTGACAAACTGGTAGCCTCCACCACAGGCTGATGGCTTGACTCCTGACCTGCAGGTTAGAGTAATTACTAGTAACAACTGACATTTATAGAGCACGATGCAATTTACCACACATGATCTCACTTGCTCCCTTCTTGAGGCAACGATGACTTGGCAGACCTCTCACCAATGACAAGAGGTGGCTGGGGGCAGGGCTGGGGGTTAGGTGGGAAGATACTCTCTGGAGTAGGACTGCCTATGGCTTCCATCCCAGTCCTGCCATTCCCCGGACACAGAGCAAGTTGCTTCACCTCTGTGTGCCTCAGTTTCTCCATGATGAAAGGGGGCTATTGGTAGCTACCTCATGCAGGTGGTGGTTGTGGCAGTTAAAATACTTAGAACACAGAACATGATCCCAGCATAGAGGGCCTGATTTCATAGTCAATTCTGGAAAATAAGATCCACCGATATGAACAAAATCTCACATCTTTTGGTAGCTCCTTTGTGGTACAATTAATATTGGGTCAGATTGCAGTCACATTGAGGAATTTTAATTGTCCATAAGTTTGTCGATCATGACTCAGTTCCTGCAGAGGTGGACACAGTGGGCTGGATACTAGGGTAAGTGAAATCGCTCAGTCGTGTCCGACTCCTTGCGACCCCATAGACTGTAGCCTACCAGGCTCCTCTGTCCATGGGATTTTCCAGGCAATAGTACTGGAGTGGGTTGTCATTTCCTTCTCCAGGGGATCTTCCCAACCCAGGCTCGAACCTGGGTCTCCAGCATTGTAGACAGACGCTTTACCGTCTGAGCCACCAGGGAAGTTGAATACTAGGGTAACATGCCCACAAATGCAAGTGGCAGAGAAGAGGGAAGCATGAGGAGCAGACCCTGGGATGGACTGGACAGTGTGATCCCCTAACGAAAGGGCATCTGACAAAAGATGGCCAAGTAGGAATACAGGGATATGCCCCTTCCTAATTTTCAACAGAACCCCAAAGCACTGACATTTAACATGGAATACCCCAATTTTCATTTTTAGCAGCAATTTTTAATTTATTTAAAATGCTGTGTGGTCCCTACCAGACCCACATGCAGGCCACCTGCTTGCGCTGGCTCTCTGGGCTGTCTGACTGTGACCCCTTGGAGTCTTCAGTGCCTGCTCACCACACGCCCCTCTTCAGGCCTGTCCTTGCCTGTCCCCTTGGTGGATACCACCTGATTGTTTTGCTCCTTGAGGCCCGTAGGTGGTAAAATTTTTGCTTTCAAAGTGATAAGGGTTCTGCCACAAGGTGACAGAAAAATTCATTACTCTGTTACCATGTAATATGAAAAGAAAAACTGTGCTGTGTAAAATAAGCTATAATGCACTTCCAAATGCAAACAAGCAATGGAAAGTATTAATGAAGCTCCACACACATGTAAGCTACTGTGTGCTCACGGTAAGTTTTTAATAATGCTTGTCTCAAGGGAGAGATTCAATACCATATGAAAACCTCTCATTAAAGAAGGGAACCATAAGATCATCTCTCCCAAAATGGGCAAATGGGGAGAAAGCTGCCTAAGATCCCAGAGCTGGCTCGCAGCCTCTCAGCACCAACAAGCCACTCCCCACATGCTCACTAAGCCCACCCTTCCAACTGTAATATGCAATTCCTGCTTTCCAAGGCCTGTGATCCCCCTTCCTCAGGGTACCTCGCATACAGGTCACTCCAAGAATGTTCACTGGGAGCCCACTGCCAGTGCAGGGTAGCCCTGGAGCCATGAAGGAAGGTAAAGATACAGTAGGGTGTCTCATGTGGTTACCCAGGAACCCGTGTGTGTTCTTCTGCTTTTCTGAAAGGGATATAAAGCATGCCAGAAACAGCCTGGTGAGCCTGGGCTCAAGGTGAGGCAGATCACTATATGAACATCATGTAAAATTCAAGTGACTCTGGGTGAGGCAGTTGGCCTCCCGGAGCCTCCTATTTCCTCTTTCTGGATATGCATGGATACCAACTTCCACTTAAGTTAAGTCGCTCAGTTGTGTCCGACTCTTTGCGACCCCATGGACTGTAGCCCACCAGGCTCCTCCGTCCNTTTTTTTTTTTTTTACCTCCTCCATAGAGTCTTCCTGAATGAATAGATAAGAGTGATGTCTCTCTGGATAGACACAGTTTTCACAAATTTACTTATATACATAAAAGTGAAAAAAGTGAGCCTGTTAGTCGCATCTGATTCTTTATGACCCCATGGACTGTAGCCCTCTAGGCTCCTCTGTCCATGGAATTCTCCAGGCAAAAATACTGGAGTGGGGAGCCATTCCCTTCTCCAGGGGATCTTCCTAACCCTGGGATTGGACACTGGTCTCTGGCATTGCCTGTTTTCTGCATTCTGTACCATCTGAGCCACCAGGGAAGCACTATAGAGGAGGGGAAAAACAAACAACCAACCTTCTTTCTCTACCCTCTTAGGTTCGTGCCTGAGGCTATGGAAGTTTAATGGACAAAAGTCAGATTAACAAGAGAAAAACAGTGTATAAACTTGTGCAGTTCACATAACACAGGAGATGCTCAGTGATGGGTAACTCAAAGTGATACAACTTGGGGCTTATAAGCACCTTCAGAAATAATAATAAATTTGTGGAGACATGACAAGTTAAAGTAAAATGGGTTCAGGCTTTTAGAATGGCCAGTTGTGGGAAGGTAAATATATGGGGGAAACTAAATGGATGGTAAGGACTATTTTAGTAAGATTTGTTTTGTACGTTAGGGGCTTCCCAGGAGATGCCAGTGGTAAAGAATCCTCCTGCCAATGCAGGAGACATCAGAGACATGGGTTTAGTCCCTGGGTCTGGAAGATCCCCTGGAGAAGGAAATGGCAGCCTGCTCCATTACGTTCCCTGGAGAATCCCATGGACCAAGGAGGCTGGTGGGCTACAGTCCATGGAGTCTCAAGAGTCAACATGACCGAAGTGATTTAGCATGCATGTTGTGTACATTACATCTCTGGGCTAAGAGTCTCTAATGATTAAGAGTTAACCTGCCCTGGGACTTCCCTGGTGGTTCAGTGGTTACACATACACCTTCTAGGGCAGGGAATACAGGTTCTTATCCCTGGTCCACAAGGCCACAAAGCCTTCCTGCCACAGCTAGAAAAGCCCACGTGAGACAACGATGACCCAGTGCAGCCAAAAAAAAAAAAAAAAAGAGAGAGAGAAGGAGAGAAATGAAAAGGTTATCCTGCCCTTCCTGGTACAAGAAGGGCACCTTTCTCACAAGAAATTTTATATCCTGCATTTAGGTAGAAAGGAGGTTGTAGCCCTTCTTGCATTTGCTGTGTCTCAAGTATCTTCAGCTCAAAGTAACACTTCTGCCAAAGTGGCTTATTCTGATTCCCTACAGAGTAAATAAAGGTGACTAAATTTCTACCACTGCTACCTCTAACTTGAACTGTTACTGTCAATGAATTCAGCTAATACTTATTAAGCATAATTTATATGCCAGTGAATTCCTATGCATTTCATTTAATTCTTTCAACAGCTCCAAGTGGCTCAAAGCGATTAAGTTAACCTGCCCACAACCACACAACTAGTAAATGGGAATACACCAGGAATCCAACTCAACTGTACATGACTGCAACTTCTAGTTCTTCACAGCCTCACTACAGACAATTGTGCTGAACTCAGTTGACAAGAAGTTATCTTTACTGTGTTTGAATTTTGCTGTGCCAAGCACCCACTAAGGCTAAGAGCTCCCGTTATCCATCTTAACTTGTTAGCCCTGAGAGGTGAGCAAGGTCTTTACATACAATGGGCACTTAAATCCATTTGAATGATGACTCTACAGCCTTTATAACCGTGACAGCAGTTTGGACTGGAGTCCAACACTCTGGGCCACTCGATAAATCCCTGACAGAGTGATTGCTGATGGCTTGTTTTCTTTCCTTTGCCGGGGTATTTATAGAACTTTGAGCAAGCTCCAAAATGTAATACTCTCCAGAATACTTTTTGGACCTTTAAACTATGTCTTGTAAAGAGAAAAAATAGCTAGGATTTCAGATAAGTCTCAAATATCGATTTGTAAGTACCCCTCAGAGAACTCAGATATGCTTCATTGAATCCTATATTACTCCTGTCCAATTCTACCACTAAAACAAACTACTAACATATTTAAAAATTCTGACTGAAGTAAAAAATTTAAAAATATTTTAGTAACTTTACTGCCAAAAACAAGTTGTTGTGTTATTCCAAACTCATCTCAGAATCCAAGAGTCAAAGAAATTTACAAACCATGCAGTACACGTCTGTTATTTTCAGAATAAGAGATGTAGAGAAGAGAGTACTTTTCCCTGAGATCACGAAGCTAGTCTTTGTCTCAGTTATAAGTAAGCAAATCAAACTTGATATCTATAATGGATTCTTTTGGATATGCTGCCCATTTCCTGAATTTATTGCTTTTTTTGTGTGTTATCTTCAATGCTTGGCACAACATAAACACAATATACAAATGCTCAAGAAATGTTTACTGAGTTGGGCTGTGTTTCAAAAAGCTGATATGTTTCTAGATACACTGTTTGCTTTTATCAGTTACTGATCCAAATAATTTTTTAAAATAAAATTGCATGCATACTGTAAAGAAAAAAAAAGTACCAGAGTCAAATAGTCCAGGAAGACTTTGTTCAAGAATATTGCAATAAGAACATACAACTGTGCTCATTTCATATGAAAGCAAGGTAATGCTCAAAATTCTTCAGGCTTCAACAGTACGTGNTGCATGCATACTGTAAAGAAAAAAAAAGTACCAGAGTCAAATAGTCCAGGAAGACTTTGTTCAAGAATATTGCAATAAGAACATACAACTGTGCTCATTTCATATGAAAGCAAGGTAATGCTCAAAATTCTTCAGGCTTCAACAGTACGTGAACTGAGAACTTCCAGATGAACAAGCTGGATTTAGAAAAGGCAGAGGAACCAGAGATCAAATTGCCAACAACTGTTGGATCACAGAAAAAGCAAGGGAATTTCAAAACAACATCTATTTCTGCTTCTTTGGCTATGCTAAAGCCTTTGACAGTGTGGATCACAATAAACTGTGGAAAATTCTTAAAGAGATGGGAATACCAGACCACTTTACCTGTCTCCTGAGAAACTTGTATGCAGGTCAAGAAGCAACAGTTAGAACCAGACATAGATCAGTGGACTGGTTCAAAATTGGGAAAGGAGTATATCAAGGCTGTATATTGTCACTCTGCTTATTTAACTTAAAAGCAGAGTACATCATGTGAAATGCTCGGCTGGATGAATCACAACCTGGAGTCAAGATCGCTGGGAGAAATATCAACAACCTCAGATATGCAGATGATACCACCCTTATGGCAGAAAGCAAAGAGAAACTGAAGAGCCTCTTGATGAGGGTGAAAGAGGAGAGTGAAAAAGCTGGCTTAAAACTCAGCATTTATAAAACAAAGATCATGGCATCCAATTCCATCACTTCATGGCAAATACATGGGGAAAAGGTAGAAACAGTGGTAGATTTTATTTTCTTGGGCTCCAAAATCGCTGCAGATGGTGTCTACAGCCATGAAATTAAAAGACAGTTCCTCCTTGGAAGAAAAGCTATGACAAACCTAGACAGCATATTAAAAAGTAGAGACATCACTTTGCAGACAAAGGTCAGTATCATCAAAGCTATGGTTTTTCCAGTAGTCATGTACAGATATAAGAACTGGACCATAAAGAAGGCTGAGTGCCGAAGAAAAGATCCTTTTGAACTGTGGTGCTAGAGAAGACTCTTGAGGGTCTCTTGGACAGCAAGGAAATCAAACCAGTCAATCCTAAAGGAAAGCAATCCTGAATATTCATTGGAAGGACTGATGCTGACGCTGAAGCTCCAATACTTTGGCCACCTAATGTGAAGAACTGACTCATTGGAAAAGACCCTGATGCTGGGAAAGATTGAGGGCAGGAGGAGAAGGGGGGAACAGAAGATGAGATGGTTGGATACTGCTAACCAGTCACATGGATGCCCTGCTTCTAGTTANTGAGGAAGGGTTGTTGAACTCTTTGATTATAATTGTAAATTATTTCTTCTCGCAGTTCTGTTATTTTTGTTCCATGTATTTTGAAGATCTGTTATTAGTTGTATTCACATTTAGGATTATGTTCTCTTGATTAATTCGCCTTTATCATGAAATAGGCTTTTAATCTTTAGTAATATTCTTTGCTGTGAAATCTGTTTTGCTTGACATTAGTATAGAAACTCCAGGTTAAGTTTTTTCTCATATATTTATTTGTAGTATTAACATGATATAACTTGTTTCATCTTTTTACTTCTAGCATATTTGTGTTATCATATGTGAAATGGACTTCTTAGAGGCAGCATATTTATCCATTTATTTTTTATCCAGCCAGACAATCTCTTTTAACTAAGAGTGTTTAGACTATTTACATTTAATGTGATTGTTGATTCTTATGCATTCTTTCTCCATGCACTGTTCCTCCACCCTTGCATAATATTTTGGTTTAAATGTTCCAGCCAACTCTATGTGCTGAAACTTGGTTTCTGTCTCCTCAAGTAAAGTACTCTATTGTGATCCCTTCCTCCATGATTCATGACCCAGAAAAGCCTCCAAACAGATACCTGGGGTGATTGCTGGGCTCACCTCATGTCTTTCCATTCTCTGAGGTAGCACAGTCCTGTGTTGCCTATTGTCTAATATCCCAAAACTGTTTCTCCCGCATTTTGTCCAATTTTCTTATTTCTGGTAAGAAGTTAAGTCAGTCCCCGTTATTCAGTCATGTCTGGAGTAGAAGTCTCCCTCAAAATTTTTTAAAATTAATAAATTATCTAAGGAAATCTTAGCATATATGCTGTGAAGTGCTTGTTTTAAAATGATATAAATTGGGACTTCCCTGGCAGTCCAGTGGTTAAGACTCCATCTTTCAGTGAAGTGGGTGCAAATTCAATCCCTGGTTGGGGAACTAAGATCCCATATACTGTGGGGTGTGGCCCAAAATTTTAAAAAGGATATAAATTGGTATAGATATTTGTTTAATATAAAATAATAGTAGTGAGGCAATATAATATATACTTCACTCTGATTCCCTCATATCCTAGCACTGGACTCTCTCTCCAGGTAATGAGGGTTGGCCTCCTGTAATATACCTTTCTGCATTGCAATCATTATGCACCCTAGAATATCCCACGTTCAAGTCAAGCTTTTTCAATGCAATATAAATGACTTTAATTATAAAAGCAAGGGTGGGCTGGTATAAACCACTACCAGGATTTATAGTGCTCCAGCTTTGAAGATAGCTTTGCTTGAGGTGCCCTTGGTGGAACAGTATTGTACAATTATAGTCCTTTAGAGCAAGGTCCCTGAGTAGTCTGTATTTCAGTCCCAAAAGAGCCAGGACAGGTTTTTCCACAGACTACAAATGGTTGCAGCTGTATGTGCTTTATCTAATATGTTTACTCTCTCTGTCCTGTGTCTTCCTTCTTTTCTTCATTATCTTTATCATTTTAATAGTACTATTTTACAACTTATTTAAGCTTTGCTATTTATTAACAGTGTTACATTTATATAATGAACACAGCAAGCTTGTAATGAAAATAATTATTAACTCCTGCTCTATAGAAAATGAAACTGAACTACACAAATATAAGACTTACTCAGAATCAAGTATGGTTATCTGTTAATAACAGAGCTGAGACTAAAACTCCGGGTCTTCTGACTCCAATTCTCATGTAGCTTATTAAAAATTATTATTTATTATTATTATTTTTTACTTTATTTTATTTTACAGTACTGTATTGGTTTGGGCATACATTGACATGAATCCGCCATGGGTGTACATGAGCTCCCAAACATGAACCCTCCTCCCACCTCCCACCCCACATCATCCCTCCAGATCATCTCCGTGCACCAGCCCCAAGCATCCTGCATCCTGCATCGAACATAGACTGGCAATTTGTTTCTTACAGGATAGTATTCATGTTTCAATGCCATTCTCCCAAATCATCCCACCTTCTCCCTCTTCCTCAGAGTCCAAAAGTCCACTCTACACATCTGTGTCCCTTTTGCTGTCTTGCATACAGGGTCATCATTACCATCTTTCTAAATTCCATATATATGTGTCAGTATACTGTATTGGTGTTTTTCTTTCTGGCTTACTTCACTCTGTATAATAGGCTCCCGTTTCATCCATCTCATTAGAATTGATTCAAATGNTTACATGGTGCCCCCATATGAGCTGAAAATGATGTACGTCTAGGAAGACCAACTGGGCTGACGAATCAGAGGGACTCAGATAGCACCTTTGTAAGCCTGCTTACTCTTTTGGTCAGCATCTGCATGTAGTCTAAAAACATGCGTGCCTTGTACAGGAATGTCTCAGAAACTGCCCAGGGAGAGGGTGACAGACCCTTTGGTTCTCCCTAGTACAGAGTAAGCCTGGCCCTCCCAATAGGAGCAGAGGCTGTGGGTGGGTTTAACTCCACAGTGAGAGGAGGGAGTGTTGAAATAAACTAGTCTGTGCCTTTGAAAACTGGCCCCACACCTCAGCTACCACCCTGCTGTGTTGTCTAAACGATTCTTAGTTCACATCATGTTGGAATGTCACAAATCAGTGCTGGTGACAACCCCTCCCCATCTAGAGGCCACCAGAGTCATAGCTGGAGAGAAACTGACAAACTGGTAGCCTCCACCACAGGCTGATGGCTTGACTCCTGACCTGCAGGTTAGAGTAATTACTAGTAACAACTGACATTTATAGAGCACGATGCAATTTACCACACATGATCTCACTTGCTCCCTTCTTGAGGCAACGATGACTTGGCAGACCTCTCACCAATGACAAGCGGTGGCTGGGGGCAGGGCTGGGGGTTAGGTGGGAAGATACTCTCTGGAGTAGGACTGCCTATGGCTTCCATCCCAGTCCTGCCATTCCCCGGACACAGAGCAAGTTGCTTCACCTCTGTGTGCCTCAGTTTCTCCATGATGAAAGGGGGCTATTGGTAGCTACCTCATGCAGGTGGTGGTTGTGGCAGTTAAAATACTTAGAACACAGAACATGATCCCAGCATAGAGGGCCTGATTTCATAGTCAATTCTGGAAAATAAGATCCACCGATATGAACAAAATCTCACATCTTTTGGTAGCTCCTTTGTGGTACAATTAATATTGGGTCAGATTGCAGTCACATTGAGGAATTTTAATTGTCCATAAGTTTGTCGATCATGACTCAGTTCCTGCAGAGGTGGACACAGTGGGCTGGATACTAGGGTAAGTGAAATCGCTCAGTCGTGTCCGACTCCTTGCGACCCCATAGACTGTAGCCTACCAGGCTCCTCTGTCCATGGGATTTTCCAGGCAATAGTACTGGAGTGGGTTGTCATTTCCTTCTCCAGGGGATCTTCCCAACCCAGGCTCGAACCTGGGTCTCCAGCATTGTAGACAGACGCTTTACCGTCTGAGCCACCAGGGAAGTTGAATACTAGGGTAACATGCCCACAAATGCAAGTGGCAGAGAAGAGGGAAGCATGAGGAGCAGACCCTGGGATGGACTGGACAGTGTGATCCCCTAACGAAAGGGCATCTGACAAAAGATGGCCAAGTAGGAATACAGGGATATGCCCCTTCCTAATTTTCAACAGAACCCCAAAGCACTGACATTTAACATGGAATACCCCAATTTTCATTTTTAGCAGCAATTTTTAATTTATTTAAAATGCTGTGTGGTCCCTACCAGACCCACATGCAGGCCACCTGCTTGCGCTGGCTCTCTGGGCTGTCTGACTGTGACCCCTTGGAGTCTTCAGTGCCTGCTCACCACACGCCCCTCTTCAGACCTGTCCTTGCCTGTCCCCTTGGTGGATACCACCTGATTGTTTTGCTCCTTGAGGCCCGTAGGTGGTAAAATTTTTGCTTTCAAAGTGATAAGGGTTCTGCCACAAGGTGACAGAAAAATTCATTACTCTGTTACCATGTAATATGAAAAGAAAAACTGTGCTGTGTAAAATAAGCTATAATGCACTTCCAAATGCAAACAAGCAATGGAAAGTATTAATGAAGCTCCACACACATGTAAGCTACTGTGTGCTCACGGTAAGTTTTTAATAATGCTTGTCTCAAGGGAGAGATTCAATACCATATGAAAACCTCTCATTAAAGAAGGGAACCATAAGATCATCTCTCCCAAAATGGGCAAATGGGGAGAAAGCTGCCTAAGATCCCAGAGCTGGCTCGCAGCCTCTCAGCACCAACAAGCCACTCCCCACATGCTCACTAAGCCCACCCTTCCAACTGTAATATGCAATTCCTGCTTTCCAAGGCCTGTGATCCCCCTTCCTCAGGGTACCTCGCATACAGGTCACTCCAAGAATGTTCACTGGGAGCCCACTGCCAGTGCAGGGTAGCCCTGGAGCCATGAAGGAAGGTAAAGATACAGTAGGGTGTCTCATGTGGTTACCCAGGAACCCGTGTGTGTTCTTCTGCTTTTCTGAAAGGGATATAAAGCATGCCAGAAACAGCCTGGTGAGCCTGGGCTCAAGGTGAGGCAGATCACTATATGAACATCATGTAAAATTCAAGTGACTCTGGGTGAGGCAGTTGGCCTCCCGGAGCCTCCTGTTTCCTCTTTCTGGATATGCATGGATACCAACTTCCACTTAAGTTAAGTCGCTCAGTTGTGTCCGACTCTTTGCGACCCCATGGACTGTAGCCCACCAGGCTCCTCCGTCCATGAGATTCTCCAGGCAAGAATACTGGAGTGGGTTGCTATTTCCTTCTCCAAGGGATCTTCCCGACCCAGGGATCGCACCCAGGTCTCCCGTATTAGAGGCAGACGCTTTAACCTCTGAGCCACCAGGGAAGCCCACTTTAGTATTGGTTTAATTATTATGAGATTCCTCTAGGGGAACCATAAAGACCCTGAGTCCGAGGGATAGTTGCACACAGAGAGACACAGCCAAGCACACACAAGCATAAGTGTAGAGGCACTGCCGAGGGCTGCTGAGGAGGTGGCCCTTGAGAACCCACCCCCAGCATCCAAGCCAGACATGAGGTCATCCAGACTTTCTTGGCACCAGGGGCAACAAATGCCTTGTGCGGCTGGGTCTGATGGCTCCTGTATCTGGCTAACCACTGGCACTGGGATGCCTTCTCCTTGACTTCTGAATCCATTTGACAATCCCAGGGCACCCTGAGACCAGACTGTTTTAGCAGTGAACTGCAGAGACAATGATCTCAGCAAGAGATCATTAGATTAGATTAGAACTAAACAGTGATCCTACTCACACTTACACAGATAAAGTCATGAACCCTAGTAGTGCTAAACTTGAAGAGTCTGACATTCAGGGTAGGAGAGATTTTCCAGAGAGGAACAGCCAGGTAATGATGAAGAGCAACGTTGCAAGACTTTGTGGGCAAGGATTGAATAGTCTATGGCCCAGGCAAGAGGAATCAGGGGCTTATTCTAAACTCTATCCTTGGGTCCTAATTGGCTTAAGAAGATAGCCTAGTCTTCTTGGCTACTGTCTTCTCCACTTATAGAAAGGGTAAAATACCTACTTGTTAACATCTAGTAAAGGCACACAATATGCCAGGATGTATGTTAAGCACTTTCCGTGTGTGTCTCATTTAATCCTTACAATGAAGTAGGTTCCATAATCATTCCCATTGTCCAGATGAAGAAACTGAAGCTTGTGGAAGTTTATTTGCTACCAAAAGGGAGTAATAAGTTGTCACAGGAGTTGCTGGGGGAAGCTTCACAGAAGAGGTGATGTTGGAACTGTCTTTAAACATGAGCCGATGTTTGTTGAGTGAACAACGTGAGAGAGAGGGAGAGAGCCCAGTATATTCTTTTTTATGGAATAAAACCTTTTCAGAGATTTATTAGCTTGTTAAATATGCTTTCCAAAGCCTTTTGTTTTGTAGTACATGATTAAGGAAATATTAAATCTCTTTTAAAATAATTCACCATTTGAAGTAAATGGAAACAAAGCAGAGAGTTGAAATTTACTTCACAATGTAGCTTCCAGAAAGTTTCTTGTCAAGTTTCATTCCACCGTGTTGTATTAATATTTGTTTTGTGCTTTTTAAACAGCAGATCGTCCAGGGAGAATCTGAGCCTTGGTAAGGAAAGACACGCACGTATTCTATGTGATGGTCCACACATAGAAATGCTTATCCTCAGAAACAATTTTAGTTTTTGTATGCATATGTTCAGGTTTACTGCTGCTGCTGCTGCTGCTGCTAAGTCGCTTCAGTCGTGTCCAACTCTGTGTGACCCCATAGACAGCAGCTCACCAGGCTCCGCCATTCCTGGGATTCTCCAGGCAAGAACACTGGAGTGGGTTGCCATTTCCTTCTCCAATGCGTGAAAGTGAAGTGAAAGTGAAGTCGCTCAGTCTAAATACTGACAAACAATTTACCAAAATAATTGTACCAATTTACACTTCTATCAGCAGTTTAGGAGAATTCATTTTGCTCTGCATCTTCACTAGGCTTGATTTGGAGCTTTCCATTGTCTTTTTAAGCCACATTGTGGCTGTAATTTATATTTCCTTGATGATTAACGAAGTTTAGTATCTTTGCATATAGTTGTTTTAGGGTTGCTCTTTTTCTGTTTGTTGAGCATAGCATATACTAAGCAGAGGAATCAGCTGTACCAAGGTCCAAGAGTAGTAAATGAGCTGGAAAAGCAAGCTAGGATTCAAGTACGAAAGGCTATAGGGACTTCCCTGGTGATCCAGTGGTTAAGAATCTGCCTTGCAATGCAAGAGATGTGGGTTCAATCCCTGATCAGGGAACTAAGATCCCACATGCTGTGGAGCAATAAGCCTGCATGCCCCAACCACCGAAGCCCAAACCCTCTGGAGCCCTCACACCACCACTAGAGAGCCTGTGGGCCACAACGAAAGATCCTGCATGACACAACAAAGATCCTGTGTGTCGTAACTAAGACCCAAGGCAGCCAAATAAATAAACAAATAAAAGGCTAAGCTAAGGAGTTGAGCAATAATGAGTACTTACGGACCTTTTGATGGGAGAGTCACACAATCAGATTTGTTGGGTAGACTAATGTTCTTATAGTACCTTTTGGATAAAGTTTTGCATTCCTCATTTATTATGGCTACAATTTACTCTTCCCCACCACTTCCATCTCATTCCCTTTTTTGCTACTTTAATGAAGTGTATATGTCTGTAGTCTGTTTAAATTCTTTTCAGGAGAAGACAGGGGCTCAGTACTTTCCTGCTTACAAATGAGAAGATCTGAGTTCAATCCGTGGGTCAGGAAGATCCCCTGGGGAAGGGAATGGTATTCTTGCCTGGAGAACTCCATGGACAGAGGAACCTGGTGGGCTACAGTCCATGGGGTCGCAACGAGTCAGACACAACTGAGCAACGAACACACATGTGTAGGTACACATATATGTTGAGTCCATGCCAGGGAAGGAAAAATGGCAAGAGAGACTGAGAAAGAGGTGATTATTTCTGAGGAGTAGGTGAAGCAGTAAAAAGATTGGTCACAAAAGCCAAGAGGAGAGAAAGCGCAGCTGTCCGGCATGTCACATGTTGTCAAAAGGTTAAATTGGATGAGGACTAAAAAAAGGTCTTGGGATTGAGTGATGAGAAGGTCACGGGGGGCCATGAGGACAGTTCGCTGCCCTGTAGAATCAGATACAAACAGGAGATGATGAAGTGAAGACAGCTAGGCCAGACTCATGCATTCAAGAAATTCGCAAAAGGAGAAGCAGAGAAAATGACGGTTAAGTGAGGGAGGAGACTCATATTTGCTTTTTCATTTGTTTGTTTTCTTGTAGTTTGTAGGGAGTGGATGAGGAAGATGAGCTTCAGATAGGTGACGAGACACAAAGAGAAATAAATCCAGAGGTAAAATGAATGTTTGACCTTCCCCCCCAAAAAGATGTCAGACCATAGAGATGGGGAGAAAGTTAAAATCTAAGCTATGGTCTTCATTTGGAATGACAGCTGAGGCTGAAGTGCAATCTGATTGGAGGAACCAAAGAAGAAACATTGTTGCGGTCATTGCCCCAGCAGCACCATTCCAGCTCCTATTCCTCCTGTCCACACACATATTCACTCACTTCATGTCCCCAGGGATGGTCACTTCTTGCAGGGGCGAGGGGTGTGTCTCATTTTCCTGAGGCTCCTGGGGGAGTGGGGCTACCTCGCGGGGGTCAACGAGGGAGGGTAGACCACACAAGTGAGAGGGAGGGAAGAAGACAAGGAGGCAAGGAGACCAGTAAGCCAGGGCTAAACAACACAGGCTCAAGGCCCAGGGATTCCATATTCTAGTTGTAGTTCAATTGATGGGCAATTCCTGTTCTGCCTGTTCCACAGTAATGCTTTCATTTCCATTCCAAAGATGAGCTCAAAGAAGCTTGTATCCAAACAAAGGATTAAAAAAAAAAAAAAAATTAGTAGTGAGTCTGATGGGAGAAGTCTGGGGCTGCCCATTCCCGGGTGTTTACTTAATCACAGTGAGTCACAACTGCCAGCCAGCAAAGCTGAAACCAGAGTTGGTCCTTAGAACCGCTCAGCCTGAAGCAGAACAGGGAGTATTATTTAACCCTTCTATTTCCACGGCCTAGCACAGGAGAGGCCTGCCCTTGGGTGGACAGAAACTTAAGATGCTCAATTACAGGGCATTAGGAAAGGACCACTGACCTAAAAAATACCTCCCTGAGACATCAGGAAAAGCCCTTTTATTCCACATCACAAATACCTCTGGGAGAAGTAATACATGGAATACCAGCATTTTAAAGTTGAGAAAAACTGTCGGCCTGTCTAGTCAAATCTTCCCCCTCAGTGTGCAGTAAGAAATGAGCCACCACTCAAAGCCACACGGGGAAATTGTAGCAGACCAGGAACTTGAATCTGGGTCACCTGATGGCAAGCCCACGATGTGACAGACACACTGATCCAGTGAGACTACTGCCTGTGTGCATCTTGAGCAGGGAGCCAAGGGCTTCCGGCCCCACTGCTGCCCCTGCAGGCCTGCTTTCCTCATACAGCCCTAGCCAGAATGACCTCCAGAGAGTTTTCCCTTAATGCCCAATTCTACTTAAAATTCTCAGTTAGTTTTTAAGGGGATAGTATTTGAATTCAAGTGGAATCCTCAGCTCTGGAGCCTCTCTCTGGATGAGGTTCTGTCTCAGTGACTTTGGGCACATTCAGTTCAGTTCAGTCACTCAGTCGTGTCTGACTCTTTGCAACCCCATGAACCGCAGCATGCCAGGCCTNGAGGGTGTCCGAGTGCGCGCGCGCGCGTGCGCGAATGCGCGCACGCATGTCTGTGTAAGTCCTGGTGGGTATATGGGGGAAGGGAGAATTTTCAGGGCAAGAATTCTGGCGGTCCAGGGGAGTGAGACTGGGGAGTGGGGGGTCATGAGGACCCTAGACCTTGGAACTTGGGAGAGGTGTATATATGTGGGAAGGTGAGGACCTAGAGCTGAGATTTTGGGGGATTTTGAAGGCAGGTGTCCAGGGAGGAGTCTTGAGTTCCAGGACCCCGCTACAGGGTTGTGGTATCCTGGGGCTAGATAGGAAGATCAGGGTTTAGGGTGTTAGGAAGTTCAGAACTCAGCTCCTGGCATGAGGGGTCCTGAAGCCTGAGAAGGGAGAGCCCGGGGCCAAAGATGGTGGGAGAGGTGTACTTGGTTTTGGGGACTTGGGAGAAGCTTCAGCTCATTTAAGATAGTGGTGTGGGGGGTGGGGGAGTGGGACCAGAAAGACTAGGGTGAGGGTCCAGACTGGGAGATGTCTGGGGGTCATCTGCTGGCCCCCTCACCTCAGCCTGCTTCTTCAGGTGGCCATCAAAGTGATCCCCAGGAATCGCGTGCTGGGCTGGTCCCCCTTGGTGAGTATCTTTAGAGTCCTTTTGACCTGGCGACGCCATCTCTGACGATGGATTTCACCTTGCTATGGTTTGTATGACTCTTTGGGCCGTGTAACGGTGAGAACACTCCTACCAGTCCATGTTTACTCCCCTATGGTGACATCCACACCTCCATGCAGTTCTGACTCACCTCTGTTCCCCTAGAGCCCTGGATTCTCCCCTCCCACCCTCCTTTTTCATCCTCCTCCAAACTGCCTCGGGGGCTGCCCGCAGGGCATGCTGGTGAGAAAAGAGGGGCAGAGGTCATTGGTTGCCATGGTGATGGTGGCTGCTTCTTTTCCACAGCTAGAGCTCTAACGGACAACTGGGCGGGTCTGGGCAAGTTGTAGGGGCGGGAGTGCCCCCTGGTGGGCTATGGGGAAACTGCGCCTGTGTAGGCTGTGGGACTCAGAGGGAGAAGATGCGCCTGCGCCCTCACGGGGAAACCTGTCTGCGACTGTGCATGTCGGTAGATTGGCCGGGAGAGGGCCCCACCTCGGGCAGGAACACTGCTTCTGGTAGTCCGTGTGTCCCCGCAAAGCTTGTAGCGTGGGGTGGGTTTTGTGGCCAGTAACATGTATGCCTTTTATTGAGCACTGACGGTATGCCTCAGATTTTGTTTCATCATAAAAGCTTACTGTGTTCCAAGCTCCACTAAGTACTTGTATTCAACACGGTTCTAAGTGCTTAGTGATAGTGACAAAATATCATATGATGACACTATTGAGTTCTTGTTTATGCCAGTTCCCTTGCAATTAATTACTTTTAGCTATTTTACAAATGTATTTTAGCACCTAGAATGTGCCAGGCACAGTTCTAGATACTTGGCAATATATTCCATTTATTGAGTGTTCTTTTTGTGCTAATCTTTTTCTACTAATTGATTTCACCTATTTAACGACTATACCAGACACTGTTTTAGTGTTTGAGCTATGTCAGTGAACAAAGCAGACAAACCATTACACAATAATAGTATTTATTGAATGCTGTGTCAGATCCTATGCTATAAAGTGCTTTTTATCTATTTAACAAACATTTATCAAGCACCTACTGTGTGTAAGGTGCTATTCTAGTTTCTTTGGAGATGTCAGTAGACAAAACAGATAAATTACTACAAAGTAGTGTTCATCAGTTGCTTCTGCTGAAGGCTTTTGTTAAGAATCACTTTCATTTATTTTTCAAACTTTTACTGAGGAAATTCCTTGGTGGTCCAATGATTGACAGTCAGCACTTTCACTGCTACAGCTCAGATTCAGTCCCTGGTTGGGGAACTAGAATCCCGAAAGCCACAGGGTGTGACCAAAATTAAAAAAAAATTTACTGAGCTCCTGTTACATGCCAGATGTACATAGACTTCGGCTTTTAAAATTTTTTTGGCTTATTTTAAAATTAATTTTTATTGAAGTTAGTTGATTCACAGCATGTTAGCTTCTGGTGTACAGCAAAGTGAATCAGTTATACATATACCCACTTTTTAAAGATTCTTTTCCCATATAGGTCATTAAAGAGTATTGAGTAGAGTTCCCTGTGCTATACAACAGATCCTTATTAGTCATCTACTTTATATATAGTAGTGTGTATGTGTCGATCACAATCTTCCAATTTGTCTCTCCCCCACCCCTACCATAGGCTTTGGCTTGAATAAACTTCCCAATGGCTATATGAGTTTAAGCCCTTAAGATGAGAGAACTGTGGGCCCAGGAGGGAAGGGGGTTGCTTAAGGCCACATAGTCAGGAGGCTGAGGACCTATGATTTAAGTTCAGATCATAGATCTGAGAAGTCAGCCTCAAAGCTGCTAGCCTGATATCTGTATTCTCTTTTCTCTCCCTGCTTCCCTCCACAGTCAGACTCAGTCGCATGCCCACTGGAAGTGGCACTGCTATGGAAGGTGGGTGCAGGCGGTGGGCACCCTGGTGTGATCCGCCTGCTTGACTGGTTTGAGACACCGGAGGGCTTCATGCTGGTCCTTGAGCGGCCTCTGCCTGCCCAGGATCTCTTTGACTACATCACAGAGCAAGGGCCATTGGGTGAAGGCCGAAGCCGCTGTCTCTTTGCCCAGGTAGTGGCAGCTGTTCGGCACTGCCACGCCCGTGGAGTTGTCCATCGTGACATCAAGGATGAGAACATCCTGATGGACCTCCGCCGGGGCTGTACCAAACTCATTGATTTTGGTTCTGGTGCCCTGCTTCATGATGAACCCTATACTGACTTTGATGGTAAGTAAGGCTTCCCTAAATCTCTGTGGAGGGAGTTTTCACCTTTTATCTTTTTGGCCTCTTGACTTTTGACCTCCAGTGCT
Organism: Neotragus pygmaeus; assembly: GCA_006410875.1. Classification (NCBI taxonomy): domain Eukaryota; kingdom Metazoa; phylum Chordata; class Mammalia; order Artiodactyla; family Bovidae; genus Neotragus; species Neotragus pygmaeus. Next base: position 22,476 of record SJYV01022542.1, read on the forward strand.
GGGGTGTTCTGTAACCCTTGATCTATAGTGCACCTTTATAATGTTCTTGGTTTTTAATATTAGGTACTTTCAAGCCTTGCCCTCTAATAAAATCCATCCTTTGACAATGCCCTGGTCTTTCTCTGGGCTCTTATTCTAATGAGGGGATCCTATTATTACCCTGAGTAGTCTTTTTCTGGTAAGGAGGTCCAGCTGTACCTCTTAAGTGCTTTTATTCCAATGAGCTTCTATTCTGGTGAGGGGACCCTGCTCATATAGTGAGTTCTCTTAATTCTAGTGAAGGGACCATATTTCTGGAGAGTGTGGGGTGGGAGGAGGGCATTATCAGAAAATGGTCTAACCTGTGGTTTGCGTGCAGGGACAAGGGTGTACAGTCCCCCAGAGTGGATCTCTCGTCACCAGTACCACGCCCTGCCAGCAACTGTCTGGTCACTGGGTATCCTCCTCTATGACATGGTATGTGGGGACATTCCCTTTGAGAGAGACCAGGAGATTCTGGAGGCTGAACTCCACTTCCCTGCCCATGTCTCCCCAGGTGAGACTCAACCCCTCTAGCCCACCAGCCTTCATCCCTCCCAGGGACTGGTGCCCCCAACTCACTGCTAATCTCCTGTGTGCTTCTGATCTGCAGATTGTTGTGCCCTAATCCGCCGGTGCCTGGCTCCCAAACCCTCTGCCCGACCCTCACTGGAGGAGATCCTGCTGGACCCCTGGATGCAGATACCAGCCGAGGATGCATCCCTCAACACTCCCAAAGGGGATCCCACCCCTTTGGACTGGTCCCTACTGCCCTAGTGCTGGCTGGGGCTCTCATTAGTTAAAATAGTCATCCCGTGGCCATGCTACAGGGATAGATGGTTATCTGTTGATCTGGTTTTACAGGTCTCTAAAAATCCAGTGTTAACTAGGGTCAGAGATTGGGGATCAGGGGTAAGAAGACATAACCCAAGTTTGCCCAGTTCCCATTCCCGTCCTTCTAAGGAGCTGTCTTTGTAGAACATATGCTCTCTTATTCTGGAGGGGCTCCTTCTTTGCTTCTCATTTTGCTAAGGATGTTTATTTGGTTGAGGTTACTTACATTCTGAACCCCCCGGGACTCTTATTCTGATGAGTAGTAACCCCTACACTGGCACCTCCTGCTACTACCACACAAACTTAGTTTAAATGCTCTGATTTGGGCAAGGGTGCTTTCCTTCCAATACCCTAGTGGCTCTTATTTTAGCAAAAGGACCCTTTCCCCTAGCCTTGGGTCCCATATTCAGTCAAGCTGCTTGCCTGCCTCAGCCCAGGGTTGTTTATTCTGGGGGAGGTAAGCCCTATTGTTGTCCCAGGGCTTTTTTTTTTTTTTTTTGGTGAGGGGACCCTACTCTGTTATCCCAAGTGCCCTTATTCTGGTGAGGAGAAACCCCACTTTCATGATGTGGGAGGGAATGGGAGATGGACACTACTAGAGTCCACTAGGTTTGGGTGGATGGTTTTTTTTGGGGAATGGGGTGGGGGAAATAAGTCTTGTTTGTTCTCCTGGGGCCCCACCCTCCATCTTTTTCAGATTCTTGCTGCCTCCTTCTGAGCCAGGGTTGTCCAGTTGCTGAAATGTAAATACTTATGTATTGGGGAAGGGGAGCTCCAACTGTTATCTTCCTCTTCCTTCTCCCCCTGCCTGGATTATTTAAAAAGCCATGCGTGGAAACCCACTATTTAATAAACGTAATAGAATCAGAAGTGACTGGCCATTTGTAGATGCAGTGAGGCATTCGTGGAGCATCTACTGAATGCTGAACCAAGAGGGAGATGGATTGGATCTCTCCTTTGCCTGCAGGAAGCCTCAGTCCTGTAGTACTATCCTGAAGATCTTTTATGGGTTCATTTAATAAGGACCACTTTCCAGATGGCACTAGGGGTAAAGAACCCGCCTGCCAATGCAGGAGATGTAAGAGATGTGGGTTTGATCCCTGGGTTGGGAAGACCTCCTGGAGGAGGACAGGGAGAATCCCATGGATAGAGGGGCCTGGTGGGCTACAGTTCATAGGGTCACAAAGAGTTGGATGCGACTGAAGTGACCTAGCATGCAAGGAGGACCACAAAGAAAAACTTGATTTTCCCCTTAACTCTCATATAGCACCCAATATGTGCAGAAGGGCTCCTCTGGAGATACTGTAGACATTGAAGACATCTGGAACACACTCCCAAATCAGTGATGGCCAGTTCAGAGGCAGAAAAAGCCCCTTTCCCCCAAGCCCAGGGGAGGAAATCCTTCCCCATGGGAGAAAAAAGGCCCTTTTTGGGCACTGTTGGGGGTGTGGTGGAGGTTGAGTGCTGATAGGAATCCTCCTAGTCCTTGTTTTCTAATAACATCCAAGGTGTAGTCACCTGCTTTGCTCCAACCTTTTCACCTCTCCATTGTCTTATCTGCTCATCCCTCTAATCCTTAACTCTTGATTTACTTGCCCTACCCTAATCTTGTCCTGACCTCAGCTGTACCCTCTTGCCATGCTTTCAAAAGATGCGTGCTGTGTGCTAAGTCGGTTCAGTCGCTTCTGACTCTTTGCGACCCTATGGACTGTAGTCTGCAAGGCTCCTCTATCCATGACATTCTCCAGGCAAGAATACTGCAATGGGTTGCCAATGCTCTCCTCCAGAGGATCTTCCCGACCCAGGGACTGAACCCAAGTCTCTTATGTTTCTTGCATTGGCAGGCAGATTGTTGAACACGTGCCACCTGGGAAGCCCCTAGGGAATTCCCTGGCGTCCAGTCGTTAGGGCTTGGTGCTTTCACTACTTTGGCCAAGGTTCAGCCTCTGGTAGGGGAGCTAAGATCCCGGAAAAGCGCGGCCAAAAATAAAGCTAACCTGTAAGACCCTCACCTCCTGGCTTACCTATCGGCTTCTCACTTTTCCATTCTAAATGGTGACTCAATTGTCTTCCCTTCTCAGTCTCAACTCTCCTGTGCTTTTTCACTAGTATATCCTCAACTGCCCTGCTCGCTTATCTGCCAGACCCTCACCTGCTCCTGACCCCTCTCACTTCCATTCCATAGGCCTGTGATCTCTCCAGAGGGCGCGGGGTGCGGTAGGGGGTGGGGAGGTCGCCAGAAGGGACAATAACTTCGGGCCAACCGGGAAAGACCCAGGAGTTTTGATGCAGAAAGGGCGGTGCCATCAGAAGGTGGCAATAAAGAGCCGAGATAGGAAACGGATAGCGGAATCAATGAGACGAGGAGACAGAATGAGCTGGTGATATGGGAAGAAGAGGGCGGGCTTAGTAACGGGAATAGGCCAAAGGTTCTGTAAGACGGCGGGAAACTGAGCCGGCTACGTGCCCAGTCTCCGGATCCAGGTGGAATTTGGAAATTCTGAGGCCGCTCTTAAAACTAGCGGTCAGGACGGACGAGGAGAACCAACGACGCGGTCAGCCTCTCGCTCGCCCCACCCCAATTTAGGAGGCCCGGAAGCGGAAATTACGAATGCGGAAGTGACCGGCTGTTGCCGAGGGGACGGGCCAGGCAGATGCCAACATGGCAGCTGTTGGGTCTGGTGGTTCCACCGCGACGGCCGGGCCAGGGGCTGTCGCCGCAGGGACGTTGGAGCCTGGGACCTCGAGTGCGGGTGAGACAGGTTGTGGCTGAGCGGTCAGCGGCGCGCCGGAGGTCGGGATCTCTGGGGGATTAGGAAGATCCTTCACTAAGGCGAGAGGGAGCATCCCGTTNGAGACTCTCAAGAGTCTTCTCCAACACCACAGTTCAAAAGCATCAATTCTTCGGCGCTCAGCTTTCTTTATAGTCCAACTCTCACATCCATACATGACCACTGGAAAAACCATAGCCTTGACTAGATGGACCTTTGTTGACAAAGTAATGTCTACTTTTTAATATGCTGTCTAGGTTGGTCATAACTTTCCTTCCAAGGAGTAAGTGTCTTTTAATTTCATGGCTGCAGTCACCATCGGCAGTGATTTTGGAGCTCAGAAAAATAAAGTCTGACACTGTTTCTACTGTTTCTCCATCTATTTGCCATGCAGTGATGGGACCAGAGGCCATGATCTTCGTTTTCTGAATGTTGAGCTTTAAGCCAACTTTTTCACTCTTCTCTTTCACTTTCATCAAGGGGCTCTTTAGTTCTTCTTCACTTATGCAGGTGATGTCATCCGCATATCTTTGAGTCTCAGTAGCCTCATCTGTGAAGTGAAATGAAGTGAAAGTCGTGTCCAACTCTTTGTGACCCCATCGACTACAGTCCATGGAATTCTCCAGGCCAGAATACTGGAGTGGGTAACCTTTCCCCTCTCCAGGGGATCTTCCCAAATCAGGAATCAAACCCAGGTCTCCTGCATTGCAGGTGGACTCATTGCAGGCACAAGGGAAGCCTAGCCACAAATTCAGGGAGATACTGAAGGACAGAGGAGACTGATATGCTATGGTCCATGGGATCGAAAAGAGTTGGACTCAACTTAGCAACTAAACAATGTCAACAACCATTTGGTAAGCAACTATTCTGTGCCAGGCACCTTGCTAAGCACTTTTCATAAATTATTTCAGTTACTTCACATGAATCCTGCTAAACAATAGGAGTGCTAGCACCCCATGGACAATAACATATCAGGCTCCTCTGTCCTCCACTATCTCCCTGCTGCTGCTGCTGCTGCTAAGTCGCATCAATCATGTCTGACTCTTAGCGACCCCATGGACTGCAGCCTACCAGGCCCCTCTGTCCATGGGATTTTCCAGGCAAGAGTACTGGAGTGGGGTGCCATTGCCTTCTCCGCACTATCTCCCTAAGTTTTCTCAAATTTGTATCTATTGAATCAGTGCTGCTATCTAAACATCTCATCCTCTGCTGCTCTCTTNTACCAGGCCCCTCTGTCCATGGGATTTTCCAGGCAAGAGTACTGGAGTGGGGTGCCATTGCCTTCTCCGCACTATCTCCCTAAGTTTTCTCAAATTTGTATCTATTGAATCAGTGCTGCTATCTAAACATCTCATCCTCTGCTGCTCTCTTACCCTTTTGCCTTCAGTCTTTCCCAGCATCAGGGTCTTTATTCTAGTGAGTTCACGCTTCACATCAGGTGGCCAAAATATTGGAATTTGGGCCTCAGCATCAGTCCTTCCAATGAATATTCAAGGTTGATTTCCTTTAGGCTTGACTGACTTGATCTACAGTCCAAGGGACTCTCAGTGAGAGCCTTCTCCAGCACCTCAATTTGCAACCATCAATTCTTCGGCACTCAGCCTTCTTTATGGTACAACTCTAAATCCATAAACAGCTCCTGGAAAAATAATAGCTTTGACTATACGGACCTTTGTCAGCAAAGTGAGGTCTCTGCTTTTTAATGCTTTGTCTAGGTTTGTCATAGCTTTCCTTCCAAAGAGCAAACATTGTTTAATTTTATGGCTAGAGTCACTGTCTGCAGTGATTTTGGAAAGAAAAGTCTGGAACTGCTTCCACTTTTTCCACATCTATTTGCCATGAAGTGATGGGACCAGATGACATGATCTTAGTTTTTGAATGTTGAGTTTTAAGCCAACTTTTTCACTGTCCTCTTTCAGTTTCATCAAGAGACTTTTTAGTTCCTCTTCACTCTCTCCTGTTAGAGTGGTATCAGCTGCATGTCTGAGGTTGTTGATATTTCTCCCAACAATCTCGATTCCAGCTTGTGATTGATCCAGCCCGGCATTTCACATGACGTACACTGCATAGAAGTTAAATAAGCCTGGTGATAATACACAGCCTTGTTTACTCCTCTCCCAATTTAGAACCAGATAGTTGTTCCACGGTCCAGGTGTGACTGTTGTTTCTTGACCCACATACAGGTTTCTCAGGAGACAGGTGAAGTAGTCTGTTGCTTCCATCTCTTGAAGAATTTTCCACAGTTTGTTGTGATCCATGCAACCAAAGGCTTTAGCATAGTCAATGATGCAGAAGTAGATATTTTTCTGGAACTCCCTTGCTTTTTCCATGATCCAACAAATGTTGGCAATTTGATCTCTGATTCCTCTGCCTCTTTGAAACCCAGCTTGTACATCTGGAAGTTCTTGGTTCGTGTACTACTAAATCCTTCAAGCCTAGCTTAAGTTTGAGCATAACCAGCATGTGAAATAAGTACAATTGTACAGNCAAATGTTGGCAATTTGATCTCTGATTCCTCTGCCTCTTTGAAACCCAGCTTGTACATCTGGAAGTTCTTGGTTCGTGTACTACTAAATCCTTCAAGCCTAGCTTAAGTTTGAGCATAACCAGCATGTGAAATAAGTACAATTGTACAGTAGTTTGTACATTCTTTGGTATTGCCTTTCCTTGGAATTGGAGTGAAAACTAACCCTTTCCAGTCCTGTGGCCACTGCTGAGTTTTCCCAATTTGCTGACGTATTGAGTGCAGCACTTTAAGAGCATCATCTTTTAGGACTTTAAGCAGCTCAGCTGGAAGTGCATCACCTTCACTAGCCTTCTTCAGAGTAACGCTTCCTAAGGCCCACTTGACTTCACACTCCAGAACGTCTAGCTCTAGATGAGTGACAACACCATCATGGTTATCCTGGTCATTAACAGCTTTTTTTGTATAGTTCTTTTGTGTATTCTTGCCACCTCTTCTTAATCTCTTCTGCTTCTGTTGGGCCCTAAGCTAATATTTTTTGTCCTTTATTGTACCCAACTTTGCATGAAATGTTCCCTTGATATCTCCAGTTTTCTTGAAGAGATCTCTAGTATTTCCCATTCTATTGTTTTCTTCCATTTCTTTGCATTGTTCATTTAAGAAGGCCTTATCTCTTCTTGCAATTCTCTGGAACTCTGCATTCAGTTGGATATATCTTTCCCTTTTTCCCTTGCCTTTCACATCTCTTCTTTCCTCAGCTATTTGTAAAAGCTCCTCAGACAACCACTTTGCCTTCTTGCATTTCTTTTTCTTTGGGATGATTTTGGTCACTGCCTCCTGTACAAGGTTATGAACCTCTGTCCATAGTTCTTCAGGCACTCTGTCTACCAGATCTAATCTCTTGAATCTATTCATCACCTCNCTCCTCAGACAACCACTTTGCCTTCTTGCATTTCTTTTTCTTTGGGATGATTTTGGTCACTGCCTCCTGTACAAGGTTATGAACCTCTGTCCATAGTTCTTCAGGCACTCTGTCTACCAGATCTAATCTCTTGAATCTATTCATCACCTCCATTGTTTAAGCATAAGGACTTTGATTTAGGTCATACTTGAATGGCCTAGTGATTTTCCCTACTTTCTTCAATTTAAGTCTGAATTTTGCAATAAGGAGCTCTTAATCTGAGCCACAGTCAGCTCCAGGTCTTGTTTTTACTAACTGTATAGAGCTTCACCATCTTTAGATGCAAAGAAGATGTGCTGACCTATGCTTAGTCGCTCAGCCGTATCTGACTCTGCAACTGCATGGGCTGTAACCCGCCAGTATCCTCTGTCCATGGGGATTCTCTTGGAGTGGACAACTTCCAACCCAGTTTATTCATTACTTTCTAGCTAAACAGAGTCCACTGAAAACTCCTCAGTACTCTGTTCGGTATTTCTTCACCTCCTGAAAATCTTTGGCCAGGCTTATCATGTCAATTCCTAACTCATGGTCACCCAACTCAACTTTCTCTGCTTCTCCTCCTTTGTTGTAAAGGATTCTTATAAGAGGTTGCAGACTCAAGTAGGCCCTTTCTAATGGACCTCTCACTTCTTAATGATTTCTTCCTCTCATACTGCCCAGAACATTTATTTTAGGTCTACTCTTCTCTCCTCGTGTTCTCATTCCCAATCCTTTCTCTGATCAGTGGCTTACCTATCTCTGGCTATGTGGAGAAGCATGGGCTGCACACAGACTTTTAACTTCACTTCTCATATCAGGGGAAGACAGTTCTCTCCTCTAAGTTCAATATATTTAACCTAAAATACAAAACAGTTTGCTCATTTCTCCTGCTCCCCAATCCCCACCTCTGGCAACCACCAATTTGTTCTCTCTAAATGTATTTCGGTTGTGGGGGTGGGGGGAGCGTTCTTTTCTTTTTTAGGTTCACATATAAGAGAGAAAAAACAGTCTTTGTGTTTCTCTTTCTGACTTATTTCACTTAACATAATGCCCACAAGGTCAATCTATGTTGTCACAAATAGCAAGATTTCATTCATTTTTTATGGCTGAATGATATTGCATTGCATTTATATACCACAATTTATTCATCTATTCCTCTATCAGTGGACACTTAGGTTGTTTCTGCTGCTGCTGCTAAGTCACTTCAGTCGTATCCGACTCTGTGTGACCCCATAGACGGCAGCCACCAGGTTCCCCTGTCCCTGGGATTCTCCAGGCAAGAACACTGGAGTGGGCTGCCATTTCCTTATCCAGTGCATGAAAGTGAAAAGTGAAAGAGAAGTTGCCAGTCATGTCCGACTCTTTGAGACCCCATGGACTGCAGCCCACCAGGCTCCTCTGTCCATGGGANTTCTCCAGGCAAGAACACTGGAGTGGGCTGCCATTTCCTTATCCAGTGCATGAAAGTGAAAAGTGAAAGAGAAGTTGCCAGTCATGTCCGACTCTTTGAGACCCCATGGACTGCAGCCCACCAGGCTCCTCTGTCCATGGGATTTTTCCAGGCAAGAGTATTGGAGTGGGGTGCCATTGCCTTCTCCATAGGTTGTTTCTGTATCTTGGTTATTGGAAACAATGCTTCCGTGAACATGGAGGTGCCTATATCCTTTTGAGTTAATGTTTTCATCTTCTTTAGATTAATATCCATAAGTGTAGTTGCTGGATAATATGGTAGCTCTATTTTTAATCTTTTGAAGAACTTTCACATTGGCTGTATCAATTTATATTCCCAACAGCACAAAAGGGATTGCTTTTACCCCCTTCCTCACTGAAACTTGTTATTTCTGATTTTTTCTGGTAATATCTATTCTAACAAGTATAAGGTGATGTGGGTAGGCAGTTTTGATTGGCATCTCCCTGATGATTAATGATGTAGAGTATCTTCTTATCATGTACATGGTGATCATGAGTATGTCTTTGGAAAATATGTATATTCAGATCTTCTGCCCATTTTTTAATTGGATTGTTTGTGGGGAGTTTTATATTGAGTTTCATTAGGTCTTTATATACTTTGGGTATTAGTCCCTTACCAGATATATGATTTGCAAATATTTTTTCTTGTTCAGTAGGTTGACTTTTATTTGTTGATGATTTCCTCTACTGTGCAGAAGCTTTTTAATTTGATGTTACCCCACTTGTGTTTTTTTTTGTTTTCATTGTTTTTTTTGTTGGTGGTGGTAGTGTCAGATTAAAAAATCATCACGTATGGTTTCAGGTCTTATATTTAAGTCTTTAATCTATTTCGAATTAACTTTGTATGTGGTGTAAGACGGGTCCATTTTCATCCTTTTCCATGTGACTGTCCAATTTTTCCATTGTGTATTCTTGGCTCCTTTGTCATAAATTAGTTGACTATATATATATGGTTTATTTCTGGGTTCCCTATTCTGATGAGATTGGGTCCATTCAGGGTGATATGGCTATAAACTGGGCTCCTATTCTGATCCCTTTATCAGAATTCTGATCCATGGATCTATGTGTCAGTTTTTATGCCAACACCATACTACTTTGATTACTATTGCTTGTAATATAATTTGAAATCAGGAAGCATGATGCCTCCAGCTTTGGTCTTCTTTCTCAAGTTTACTTTGGTTATTTAGAGTATTTCATAGTTCATACAAATCTTAAGATTGTTTGTTCAATTTCTACGGAAAATGTCATTGGGATTTTGAGAAGCATTGCACTGAATGTGTAGATTGCTTTGAGTATTAGGGACATTTTAACATTATTAATTATTTCTGTCCATGAGCATGAAATATCTTTCCATTTATTTGAAGCTTCTGTAATTTCTTTCATTAATGTCTTGTGCTTTTCCATACATAGGTCTTCTACCTCCTTAGCTAAATTTACTTCTAGATATTTTTCTTTTTGGTGCAATTGCAAATGGAATTGTTTTATTAATTTCCCTTTCCAATAGCTCATTAATACTGTTTTAGAAATGCAACATATTTTTGAGTACTGATTTTGTATGCTACAAATTTCATGAAATTGTTCATTAGATAACTAATTTTTTGTTCATTAGATAACAATGTTTTTGATGGAGTCTTTAGAGTCTTCTACACATAATATCATGTCAAATAGTGACAGTTTTACTTCTTTCTTTCCAATTTGGACAACTTTTATTTCTTATTCTTCCCTAATTGCTCTGACTAAGACTTTCAATACTATGTTAAATAAAAGTGATGAGGGTAAATTCTTGTCTTGTTCCTGATCTTAGATTAAAAGTTTTCATCTTTCACCATTAAGTATGATGCTAGTTATGGACTTGTCATATATGGCCTTTTTATGTTTAGGCATGTTTCCTCTATACCAGTTTGATGAGAGTTTTTAATCATAAGTTGAATTTTGTTAAATGCTTTTTTTGCATCTATCAAGATGATCATACCAGGTTTACCCTGCATTTTGTCAATGTAGTATATCACATTGACTGATTTGTGGATGATGAGCTGTCTTTGTATTCCTGGGATAAATCCCACTTAATGATGGTGAATGACCATTTTAATGTATTGTTGAATTTGATTTGCTAATATTTTGTTGAGGATTTTGCCTCTGTCTTCATCAGGGATATTGGCATGTAATTTTCTTTTCTTGTGGAATCCTTGTCTTATTTTGACATCAGGGTAATTTTGGCCTCATAAAATGAGATTGGAAGAGTCCTTCCCCTTTTATTTTGTGACAAGTTTGAGAAAGATTGGTACTAATTCTTCTTTGAATGTTTGGTTGAATTTACCAGTGAAGACATCTGGCCCTGGACTTTCTTTTGTTGAGAGACTTGGTTTTTTTTTTTTAATCCACACTTTTATTCACTTTTCAATAAATTTAAATCTTTGAAAGAAAAAACATCACATGAATTCTGTGTCCAATAGCCTTAGCACAAAAGTTGCTTTTGAATTTGGCATGAACTCTGCCACTGTTCCTGAGTGTGAGTTATCTTTCCCCAGATAACTCTGGTTTTGTTGGATTTTCTGCCAGGAGTTACTGTGTTGTTCTTTGCTTTGTACACATAAGCACATCACTTGCCTAGATAGAATTCAATTTCATCTTGGACATACACACCTTCAATTTTCAGGAGAGCTGTGTGCTCCCTCTGGTTCCATAGACCCTGATTAAAACCAGCAACAATAGCCTTGGACCACAGCCTTCCAGACATATTTATTGTTTTATTTTATTTTTTTAGAGATTTGTTCTTTATTTTAAAAACACTGGAAAGGTAATAAAGTATTTAAAACTGAGGATGGTGTTCTAAAACACTTTTTTTTTTTACTTTATTTTGTTTTACAATACTGTATTGGTTTTGCCATACATTGACATGAATCAGTCACGGGTGTACATGAGTTCCCAATCNCCCGTCCCTGGGATTTTCCAGGCAAGAGCACTGGAGTGGGATGCCATTGCCTTCTCCAACTCAGGAAGCTATACTGATCTAATTAAACGACTGGATAAACTAATAAACAGGGAGAGAAGAGGTAAGCCTTTCATGCAGAAGGATTCCAAGTAATTTATGTAGATATCCACCCTTAAGGAGGGGAACACACATGTCCACTCTCTATGTGGGCTGCATATAGTGACTTCCTTCCAAAGGAAAAGGGGAAAAGGGACTTTACAGTGGAAAAACCTGACAAATACTAAGTCAGCCAGGTGATGAAGGCCAATATCAACATGCATAAATAAAATTGATAGTAAATATCCTTTTTTTAAAAAAGAATTCTCTTACTTTCTTTTATTCTGGCCTCACTGCTCCACCTGTGGGATCTTAGTTCCCTGACCAGGGACCAAACCCATGCCTCCTGAATTGGGGGCACAGTGTCTTAACCACTGGACCACCAGTGAAGTCCCCAATTGTATGTATCCTTGACATGGTATGATGAAAATGGCCCTTTACCTCTTTGGTCTTCCTCCCTCAAACCCATCATCCCAGGATTACCACAAGAAATATACCAGACAAATGCCAATAGAGGAGCATCCTACCAAATATTTGACCGGGTCTCTCAGAACAATTAAGATTATCCAAATCAAGGAAAGTTGGAGAAACTGCCAAAGCTAAAAGGAGACTCAAGAGACAGGACAACTGAGAGACTGGATCTTAAAAGTTCTCATCAAAAGAGAGAAAAAGAAATTTAAGTGTGGTCATGGATGTTAATCTTTAACCACCTTATTGTGGTGATCATTATGTAATATACACATGCATCAAATCATTATGTTGTATACTCCAAAACTAATGCAATGTTATATGTCAATTATCTCTCTTTTTAGAGAGAGAAAACAACTAAGTGTAACATGGTATCCTAGATGCGATTCTGGATGACAAAAAGGACACTAGGTAAAAACAAAGGAAATCAAAACATGAACTAGGGTTGACAAGAATGTATCAGTCATGGTTCATTAAGTATAACAAATGTATCCTGCTAATGAAAGACTCTAGGGTCTGGGGAATTGGGTGTGGGTAAAATGGTAACTCTGTGTTTTCTGTGCAATATTCCCATAAATCTAAAATTCTTCTAAAAAGTCAAGTCTACGAATGATAGCAATGATAAAGCATAGGTGAATGATCACAGTACTCCACTATCCATCATGGTGACAATGACTGCAGCTCTCCTCTTACACTGCTGTTGTGAGCACTCTGTAGAACCGACATAAAGCATTCAGCACGAGGTATATATAGCTCAATTCAGAGCACTGCACCTGTCACCATTCGACGAAATCTATGCCATCCACTATGGAAGCCATGAGCTCTACATGACAAAATTTAAATTAAGTAAAAATTAAATTAGTGAAGTTCTTGTGGCAAGAAAACTGGAGTGGCTTGCCATTCCCTCCTCCAATGGACCACGTTTTGTTAGAACTTTCCACTATGACCCATCCATCTTGGGGGGCCCTGCACAGCATAGCTCAAAGCTTTATTGTGTTAATGCAAGCCCATTGACCACAACAAAGCTATGATCCATGAAGCTCCGATACTTTGGCGAAGAGCTGATTTCACTGGAAAAGACTCTGATGCTAGGAAAGATTAAAGGCAAAAGAAGAACGGGGTGGCAGAGAATGAGATGGTTAGATAACATCACTGACTCAATGGATATGAGTTTGAGCAAACTCCAGGAGATAGTGATGGACACGGGAGACTGGTGTGCTGCAGTCATGGGGGTCGCAAAGAGTCGGACATGACTTAGCAACTGAACAACAACAACAAAATTAAGTTCATTAAATGCTCAGTTCTTTAGTGCTACCAGCTACATGTCAAGTGCCCAAAGGCCACATAGAGCTCGTGGCTATTAAATTTGGCAATGTTGATTAAAAAGAAATGCCCATGAGCACAGTGTTCTATTGGACAACACTGCACAAAACAATAAACGGCATGATTGTTTTTTCAGTGTTCTTGACTCCTTCAGGTCCTTCTGCAAATCTTACCTTCTCAACCTTCCTGACAACCCTCTTTCAAACTGCAACCCCCATCCCTACCCCACATACCCCATGCCCCGTTTACTTTTCGGTCTTTTACCACTTGCTGTGGAATCCACTTAATTTCTTTCCTGACTCCGAATCTAGCACTGCATAGTTCGATGCTGTAGCCATTAGCAACCACGGCTCCTGAGCCCTTGAAACACAGCCAGTCCAACTTCAGATGTGCTGTGAGTGTAAAAGACATAAAAGATTTCAAAGCATGTAGAGAAAAGAAAAGGAAAAAAACAAAAGAACGTACAAATATCTCATACATTTTTACATTGGCTACAGGCTGAAACAGCATTTTGGAGATAAATTGGGTTAAATAAGACACGTTATTAAAATTAACATCACCTGTTTCTTTTTTTTTTAACATGGCTACTAGAAATTTTAAATTATGCATGTGGCTAACATTTGGTTGCCGGACTTCCCTGGTGGCTCAGACGGTAAGGTGTCTGTCTACAAAGTGGTAGACCAGGGTTCGATCCCTAGGTCGGGAAGATCTGCTGGAGAAGGAAATGGAAATCCACTCTAGTACTATTGCCTGGAAAATCCCATGGACAGGGGAGGCTGGTAGGCTACAGTCCATGGGGTCACAAAGAGTCGGACACGACTGAGCGACTTCACTTTCCTTTCCCTACATTTCTCATGGGCTTCCCTGGTGGCTCAGACGGTGAAGAATCTGCGTGCATTGCAGGAGACACGCGCTCGATCCCCTGAAGAAAGAAATGGTAACCCACTCCAGTATTATTGCCTGGAGAATCCCCATGGGCAGAGGAGACTGGAGGGCTACAGTCCATGAGGTCGCAGAGTCAGACACGACTGAGCGACTAACACTACATTTCTCATGGACAGCGTCAGTCCAGAATGTCAGCCAAACAGAGGCAGGTATTTTCGCCTGTTCGCTGCCGATACAGTGATCGGCATATAGTAGGCGGTCAATTAAATTTTAATGAACGGACATTAGGCTGAGCCTCTGGGCACCCGTTAGCTATAATAATCAACACAGATGGAACATTGACCACGTCCCCAGGTCCGCCTCTTCACTACACCAGATAAGGAAACTGAGTCCGGGCGAGGTGACGTAACCCCAACCCAACGGCACGTAGTGCGGAAACGTCGGAGCCGGGATTCGAACCCCGGTTCTGTCACCGCAGCCCAGGCGCGCTGACCGTTCCTACCTTGCAGATTGGTGACAGCGGCCGAGGCGGCGGCGGGATAAACAGGCGCGAGACACACACCATGCCCAGGACAAGGGGAGCGACCCTTCGGCCGCCGCCTTCCGTCGGCCTCCGTGGGCAAGGCCACAGCTGGTCCTCTCCGCGGCCATCGCTGGCCACCCGCGTCTCTGCCTGCCGCCGAGCTCTTCGCAGGCGGCGCCAGCCGGAAGTCCCGCCCCCGCCGCGCGCCCC
>SJYV01022542.1:37484-89568 GCA_006410875.1 Neotragus pygmaeus
TGAAATGTTCTTTTGATGAATTTGTGGGGGAGAAAGTGGTCTCCCCATCCTATTCCGCCACCATCTTAGGACCGCCTCCAGACATATTTATTGTTTTAGAAGTCCTGTTCCCAGCAGGCTGAAGGTCAGGGGACCAGCACCATCAGTCCCATATCCCCTCGATTCTGTCCTCTCTGTTGCTGGAATCCATAGAAATCATTAGCTGGTAGAGCCTTGGAGCCACACCAGTGTCTCAGCAGGAGCAAATAGTCAAGCCTCAAGAGGTTTTTTTATTAACCACTCAACCTCCTTACTAGTAATTACCCTGTTCATATTTTCTATTGCCATCATGGTTCAGTCCTGACAGATTGTTGTTTTTAGAAATTTATTCATTTCTTCTAGGTTGTCCAATCTGTTGGAGTGTAATTGTTACTAGTAGTCTCTTATGATTCTTTGTATTTCATATATTTGAATCACCATGAGTAAGAAAACTACAGCTGCAGACCAATATCAGTGTATTGATCACAAGCAGGGGTATTGTCCATGATATGTCTCTCTAAATGGTGAACAACAACCTCTGATTAAGTTCAAAACAAGAAAAAGTCCAGTCACCCCTAGTTTTATATGGTAGCTACATTCTTAGAAATGAAAAAAAAAAGAAATGGAAATCTCAAGGTACAGCAAATCTATGCAAAAAATAATTGGTGTGTTTATATTAAATAGTGTTGATATCCTGAATCAAATAACTAAAAATGCCTTCATAACTGTCCAGGAGGACATTAAGAGAGTGAAATAAAACACAGAGGAAGTTGCCAGATAAAAAGGCAATATTTGAGACATGCTGATACAAAAAATATATCTGTTGCTTATCTGAAATTTGAAATTCAACTAAGTGGCCTTATTTTATCTGGCAACCCTAGACCTATGGCAGCCTTTGTTTTATGGGACTGTTTGGCAAGTCAGCTAGCATTTTTGTCCCCCATATACTATATACTAGCAGACCACTTCGTTTCTCTACATTCATAACACTCTGTCACCCAATGTGTGAGGGTCCCCCTCACACCTACTAATTTCTCCAACAGCAACTAGGCATACTACAGTTCAGTTTTGACGCTAAGTACTCAGAGTTAGTGCAGGCCCCACAGGTTAATATCTCAGTCTTACGAGACTGCCCCCAGCTTCAACACCAATCACAAGTCCTAGGCTGTCACCCGCACTTCTGATCAAATTGGGATTCCCACAACCCCCTCGTCAGGTTTGATAATTTTCTGTAGTGGCTCACAAAACTCAGAGAAACATCAGCTGACATTTAAGTTTATTTTTTAGAGTATGATAAGGGATACAGACAAACAGCAAGATGAAGAAGTGCATAAGGTAAATTCTGGAAGGGTCCTGAGTGCTGGAGTTTCTGTCCCCAAGGAATATGGGACACGTCACCCTCCCAGCCCTTGGAGAAGGGAATGGCTACCCTCTCCAGTATTCTTGCCTGGAGAATTCCAAGAACAGAGGAGCATGGAGGGTTACATCCATAAGCTACAGTCCATGGGGTAGGACACAACTGAGCAACTAACACACACACACACAGCTTCCAAACACCTCAATGTTGTTTGCCAACCCAGAAACATTCTGAACACTATAGTTTAGGAATTTTTATAGCAACTTCAACATGTAGACATGATTGATTATTAATTCAATATCCAACGCCTCTTCTCTTCCCAGAGGATAGAGAAAATTTCCAAGCCTCTAATCATGACTTGGACCTTCTGTTGACCATCCTGCATCGTGAGTAAGACACTCTTAGCATGCTTATTACTCAGGGAATTGGAAAGGTTTTTGGAGCTTTGTGTCAGGAACCAGGAGCAAAGACCAAATATGTATATATCTTTTTATGTCACAGAACCCCAATAACTCTTTTAAAAATTCTCACAACTTCCAAAATGCCTTTTATGGGATCTGTCCCTAGTGGGAACCACTGTCCTACAGTGAAGATCACCAGAAGAATCCTACATATGCACACAGAACCCTGATTAACTTTTTAGTGATTGAATCAAACCTTAACAAACAGCTAAAGATTCACTGACATTTGAAAAAGATCCTCAAGGTGAAAAACAACAAAGTGGAATTCTAGAAATAGAAAACAGAAAATTGAGAAAGGAAGATATTCATCAAGCAAATAATTTACGAACAATTNTTGAATCAAACCTTAACAAACAGCTAAAGATTCACTGACATTTGAAAAAGATCCTCAAGGTGAAAAACAACAAAGTGGAATTCTAGAAATAGAAAACAGAAAATTGAGAAAGGAAGATATTCATCAAGCAAATAATTTACGAACAATTCTTTGAACCAAAAGACTTGAGTTTCAAGATTAAAAGAGCTCATCGAGTGCCAGTACAAAGAATACAGTCCACATCATGATAACATTTCAGAACACCAGGGATGAATAGAAGTTTCTAAAGTGAAAGAAAAAGTTACATCAAAATAACTACAAATAAGAAGGGCCATTCCTCTGCTGTAATATAAGGAACTAGAAAATATGGAAGAATGTGTTCAAAATTCTAAGGGGGAAAAAAAAAAAACATTTTCAGTCCATTCTATACCCAGTTGAATTATCTATCAGCTATGAAGATAAAGGAAAATTCAGGCTTGAAAAGTCTCAAAAGACTTTTCTCCCAAGTATTTTTTTCTCAAGAAGCTATTTGAAAATGTGATCCATGAAAAATGAGGGAGTTAATAAACCCCAAAAGAGAAAGCCATGTCATCTAGGTATCAGACTCAGGCACAGGCAATTTCCAGATTTATGAAGGGAAGTTCCAGAGCTGTAGCTACATAACTGGCCTGGAGAGTAAGACATTTGCTTGGATCAAGATAATGGAGGCAGAAAAGTTGTCTGAAAGTTATCTGATACATTTAACTATGTGAACAATTGTGTTAAGTATCCAACCATTAGAACCAAGACATTTAAGCAAAAGAGGGCAGAGGGGTGGTGGAGCAATTATTAATCCTAATAATATCAAAATGTTTACAGGAAAGGAGGAATAAATACTTTTTGGCTTTGCAATAAACAGTATTTATATAGTCATAATAATTACAATACTAGAAATGCATTTAACCAAGAATTTGAGTACTGGCAAAAAGAAGGAAGTAGCAAAAAAGCAATATCCATTTAACTAATGAGAAAGCCCACAGTTAAGTCATCCAATCAATTACACATATGCATATCCATAGGAAAATAGAGATAAACAGTAAAGAAAAGAAAAAACTAAAAAATAAAGTTAACTGGACAAGGGTAGCTGTTTTTCCTTATGAGACTTTTGGAATAATTTAATATTTAAAGCTATATGTTTCTAGATAAAAGTAAAAATTAATTTCAAGAAATTAATTTGGCTGTGGTAGAAGTAGTCTGGAGGACTTCCCCGGTGGCCCAGTGGTTAAGAATCCCCCTGTCGATGCAGGGAACACAGGTCCCTTCCCTAGTCTGGGAAGGACTTCCCACATGTCGTGGGACACCTGAGCCTGTGCACCACAGCTACTGAGCACAAGCTCCGGAGACCACAGGCTGCGACCACTGAACCTGCTCGCTGCAGCCAGAGAAAGCCTGGGCAGCAGCCAAAATAAAATGGATAATTTTTTTTAAATAATAATTTGGAAACTTTTGTTTTGTTCTGTGTGGGTTTGGGGGTTTTGATTCTTTTTTTCTGTGCTGGTCTTGGTTGCTGCCCAGGCTTTCTCTGGTTTTGGTGCATGGGGAGGGCGGCGGGGAGCTACTCTTCCTTGTGATGTGCAGGCTTCTATTTGCAATGGCTTCTCTATTCAGGAACACAGGCTCTCGTCTCAGGGCTCAGTAGCTGTAGTACACAGGCTTAGTTGCTCCTCAGCATGTGAGATTTTCTCAGACCATGGATTGAACCAGTGTCCCCTGCATTGGCAGGTGGATTGTTAACCACTGGGCCACCAGAGAAGTCCTGGAAACTTTTGAAAGGAGGAGAATGTGCTGCATTCTGACACTGAATTTATTCATTAAGCTACTCTCTGTCTCATTATGGGGCAAAATAGATCAGACTCTTTGAATAGGGAAATCAATGACTTCTCCTTAGAAAAGGACCACAGGGAAGGAGTTTGGGAAAAACCCTGCTGTACGCACCTGCTATGACCATAATCCTGCTCTCTTATTCAGTGTTTTGCCAAGTTTCCAGGAGCAGAAAACTGCTTTCTTTACCACATAGAGCAACAAGAAAGAAACGAGTGGTTTTGATAACAAGGACTGATAAATGTCTCACTCAGAGAGGCCTGGGCCTCCCAAAAGTTATAAATTACAACTTTGATGACACTTACCAGGGTTTCTGAAGTTGAAACTGGGACATGGAGAAACCACAAAAGACTAGTGTTTTCTTCAATCACAAAGAAAGACCTAGAGTCAGTTTAAACAAAGATTCCCATCTATTGAAGCAGATTGGTAAGAAAAAAGTCTAAGAGATGTGTTTACCTCTTCAAATCTTGCTCTAAATTGCAGATTGCCTTTCATGCATAAGATTAGAGATGTAAGATTAGAAACTGTCCAATTGCTGTTCAGTTTTAATGGAGAGTTTTATTTTGGTAGGAAAAAAAGACACACAAATGGACTGAGTGGGGTGCTATAGTTTGTGACTCAGTTAGCCATACTTAAGAAAAACCTGTCTGCCATGATTCAAATGGGTGACAGCTCTACTTGGACTACAGAACTGATGTGTAAAAAGAGACAGCATCTTATGGCCTCACCATTCTGTTTCTGGGACTTCATGAGAAATGGTACTTTCTTCTTGGGGCCTATAGGCCACCTCAGGCCAGATCTGAAGATTTGTACATGTTGGTTCATCACAAATTCTGATTGAGGCATTGATTTGTTTCCAAGAAAAGAATGGACTATATCCCAGTGTGCTTTAATAAGTATTCCATTAAGAAACTGAATTTTTAGTAAGAGAAGTTGAAAAACCTATGATTTAGAGATTTTAGGCAATCATTTCTGAAAATGTTTTTACCAATTCTGGTTGGTTTTTCATTACATATTTATTAAGTAGACCCTAAAGACAAAAAGATAGACATAGGACATAATCAGCATGTGTGAGTGTTCTTGTTGGGGCNAGTGAACACCCAGGACTGATCTCCTTTAGGATGGACTGATTGGATCTCCTTGCAGTCCAAGGGACACTCCAAAGTTTTCTCCAACACCACAGTTCAAAAGCTTCAATTCTTCAGTGATCAGCTTTCTTTATAGTCCAACTCTCACATCCCTACACGACTACTGGAAAAACCATAGCCTTGACTAGAAGGACCTTTGTTGGCCACCCTTCAAATCTGTTCTGAAATTTCATGAGACTTAAATGTTCTGAGAAATGCCTCGTGTTCATCTGTTCGCCAAAACAGGGCCCCCCAGCTACCCTGGGAACTACCACCCATCTACTTCTGTCCGAATCCAGACTCCAGGAAGCTGTATCAGCTAAGGAAAACAAGGGGCAGGGAAACGGATGACCAGAGAAGTTCCCATCCAACACACACAGTATTTTGTGATTTTTCTACAGGAATAAAAAGTTCACTATTTGTAGAGAATACTTCACTTTCCTTGCACTCTTAATTTCCTGTGAAAAGAGAAGAGGCAGTATCAAGCATCTGTATGGCTAAAACAGGAATGAATTATGCCATTATAATGACATAAAAAAAGACAAATTCTAAAGTGTTGAAGTTACTACTGATTGTTGTAAAAAGGTAAATGATGGGAGGAAGAGAAGAAAAGTAAAAATAAAACAAATTCCACATAGTTTTGTTTGAATGATAAAAGTTGGATGTCTACACAGGCCGATGTTTTATCCTAATTTGCATCCTGAGGCCATATCCCAGAGGGAATGGCTCTGGGACTGAACATGACATGTGTTCAATAAACTTTTTTGAAATAGCAAAAATAAATGCAAACAGAAAAACATGGTGTGACAAGTGTTAAGTTAAATACTGAAACATCTGCATTTTGAAAAAGGTATGAATTACTGATTGCTAAAAGAAATAAGAAAAAGAAGACTCTATATTGAGGGGAATATAGTGGGGAAAAGATGAAGCAAAGCTGAATTTAGAAACAAAATTAATTCCAACAATATTTAATTTGATAACCAGTCAAGGAATGGTGAAGTG
The DNA here is from genome assembly GCA_006410875.1 of Neotragus pygmaeus. Lineage (NCBI taxonomy): Eukaryota > Metazoa > Chordata > Mammalia > Artiodactyla > Bovidae > Neotragus > Neotragus pygmaeus. The sequence continues at coordinate 43,623 of SJYV01022542.1, forward strand.
GATTTTTAAAAGGACAAAATAAATGTATATGAACCCTGGATTCTCAAAACCAAAAAGATATGAGAAAAATAAAAGACAGGACCAAAATATATTTTATGTTACACAAGGAAAAAAGCACGTGTCAGAAAAAAATTATTTTATAAGTAAACACAGTTATCCCCACAAAAGAATGAGAAAATAAGCCAAATGCTGCAAGAAAAGATTTTCATCAGACATTTATGATGAAAAAGATTGTGGTCTAATATATACAAAGAACTCTTAAAGCTCTTAAAGTGTCATATTTACCATCAATGATAAATATCATCTATGTCATATTTATTATCTAATATAAGTATCTATATTTATCATCAATAAGGATGAACAACCCAATTAAAAATAGGCAGGATACCTACACAAGCAACTCAGAGAGGACATACAGATGGCAAAAAAAAGTGCACATAAAAAGATGTTCAACATCCTATGTCATTAGGGAAATGCAAACTAAAATAACAATGAGGTACCAGTACACACCTATTAGACTGGACGAAACCCAAAACACGGATATCAAATGCTGGTGAGGATGTGGAGCAATAGGAATTCTCAGTCATTGTTGGTGGGAATGCAAAATGGTACGGCCACTTTAGAAGACAGTTTGTCAGCTCCTTACAAAACTAAATATACTCTTAACATACGATCCGACAATAGACCTCCTTAGTATTTACTCAAAGGAATTAAAAACTTATGTCTACACAAAAACTTGCACATGAATGTTTACAAGAACTTTATTCATAATTGCCAAAACTCAGAATCAACCAAGATGTGGCTTGTAAGTGAACAATAATGGATAATAGAGTGTGGGACAGCAACACAGTAAATATTAATCAACACTAAAAAGATATGAGCTTTCTTGAAAAAAACATGGAGGAAACCTTTAATGTATATTACTAAGTGAAAGAAGTCAATCTAGGAATTCCCTGGTGGTCCAGGGGCAATGCAGGGGACATGGGTTCAGTCTCTAGTCTGGGAAGATTCCACATGCCATGGAGCAACTAATAAGCCCGTGTGCCCTAGAGCCTGTACTCCACAACCAGAGAAGCCACTGCAGCGAGAAGTCTGCACCACAGTGAGCGGGTACCCCCACCAGCGGCAACGAGAGCAAGCCCGCGTGCAGCAACGGCGACCCAGCACAGCCAAAAATTAAATAGATAATAAATAAATAAATTTTAAAAACAGAAAATCTAAAAGGCTACATACAGTATGGTTCCAAGTATATACGACATTCTCAAAAAAGGGAACATTATGGAGACAGTAAAAAGATCACTGACTGCCAGGAGTTAAGGGTGGGAGGGATGAATAGGCAGAGCACAGAAAAATTTTCAGCTGTATATATTTCACAGTAAAATAAGACTCTCCAAAAATAAAAAGGTTAATATTCTACAGAAAACATAAAGTTAGCATTATAAAAGCTAGCTGACATTTAAACTGAGAAGGGTCACAGTCACGCAGAGGGGCTTGTGAAACACATGAGCACTTCAGGCTTAGAGCACTTTGTGCTTTCAATGATGGCTATTCTGACTGGCGCAAGGTGATACCTCACTGTAGTTTTGATTTGTATTTCTCTAATAATGAGCAATGCTGAGCATCTTTCCCTGTGTTTATCAGCCATCTGTATGTCTTCTTTGGAGAAATGTCTGTTTAGATCTTCTGCCCACTTTTCGAGTGGGTTGTTTGTTTTTCTGGTATTGAGCTGCATGAGCTGCTTGTATATTTTGGAGATTAATACTTTTCATTTGCTATTACTTTCTCCTATTCTGTGGGCTGTCTTTTCACCTTGTTTATTGTTTCCTTTGCTGTCCAAAAGTTTTTAAGTTTAATTAGGTCCTACCTGTTTATTTTTGTTTTATTTCTATTACTCTGGGAGGTGGGTCATAGAGGATCTTGCTGTGATTTATGTCAAGAAGTGTACTGCCTATGATTTCCTCTAAGAGCTTTATAGTTTCTGGTCTTACATTTAAGTCCTTAATCCATTTTTAGTTTATTTTTGTGTATGGTGTTGGGAGGTGTTCTAGTTTCATTCCTTTACATGCAGCTGTCCGGTTTTCCCAGCACCCATACTAAAGAGGCCGTCTTTTCTCCACTGTATATTCTTGCCTCTTTTGTCAAAGACAAGGTGCCCATGAAGCTTCTAGTAATTTAATATAAAATAAGTATAGTATTTAATATAAAATAAGTCATGGGAATGTAATGTACAGCACAGGAAATAGTAATAACACAATAACTTTGTAGGGTAACAGTTATTAGATTTACTGAGGTGATCAAGTTGTAAAGTATATAAATGTCAAATCACTATTCTGTACATCTGAAACTAGTATAATAGTGTATGTCGATTACACTTCAATAAAAAAGAAAAAAAGCCAATCCTAGACCACCTGACCTGCCTCTTGAGAAATCTATATGCAGGTCAGGAAGCAACAGTTAGAACTGGACATGGCACAACATACTGGTTCCAAATAGGAAAAGGAGTATGTCAAGGCTGTATATTGTCACCCTGCTTATTTAATTTAGATGCAGGCAATGGCAGCCCACTCCAGTACTCTTGCTTGGAAAATCCCATGAACAGAGGAGCCTCGTAGGCTGCAGTCCATGGGTCACTAAGAGTCGGACACGACTGAGCAACTTCACTTTCAGTTTTCCCTTTCATACTTTGGAGAAGGAAATGGCAACCTGCTCCAGTGTTCTTGCCTGGAGAATCCCAGGGATGGTGGAGCCTGATGGGCTGCCATCTATGGGGTCGCACAGAGTCAGACACGACTGAAGTGACTTACCAGCAGCAGCAGCAGAGTGAATCATGAAAAACGCTGGACTGGAAGAAACACAAGCTGGAATCAAGATTGCTGGGAGNTGTTCTTGCCTGGAGAATCCCAGGGATGGTGGAGCCTGATGGGCTGTCATCTATGGGGTCGCACAGAGTCGGACATGACTGAAACGACTTAGCAGCAGCAGCAGCAGCATATGCACCTATAGGGTTTATTCTCAGTGAAATAAGTCAGATAGAGAAAGACAAATATTGTATTATCTCATTTATATGTGTATACTCAAAGATAAAACAAATGAACAACAAACAGACTTATACAGAGAAAAAATTGGTGGCTGCCAGAGGAGGTAGCAGGATGTGTTAAGTAGGTGAGTAATATTAAGATACATGGACTTATAAAATAAGTCAAAAAGATGCAATGTTCACATACGGAATACAGCCAATTATATTGCAACAACTTTTCATTGTGGCGGATAGTACCTAACCTTAAGTAGGTCATCATTTTGCTACATACAAAAATATTGAATTGCAATATTTTTTTCTGGAAACTAGCATAATAAGTCCACTGTATTTAAGTAAGCAAAGAACAAATGGCTTGCTAGTTTATTATTAGGTTAATTGTTGTTTTATTATAGAGTTGTAGGAGTTCTTTATAAATGTTGTATTCAAGTCCTTTGTCAGGTATATATATTTTAAACATTTCATTTAATTCTGAAATATATTCAGATATTAATAGTATAATTTTAAAAACAAACTATTTATTTTGAAATAATTTTCTTCCCAAATGGTAACTTCTTTAAATCTATAGTACAAAGTCACAACCAGAATATTAAGATCATAGAGTTAAATAAAGCTCTGAAAAACATAAATATAAATTCTAAAATTTATTCAAATAATCCTTAAAAATATGGAAAGAAGAAATAAACAAATTAGAAAAGAAACCAACAGAAAATTAAAGNAAATACACCATCTTTTCGGAAACAGATTCCTGAATTCAAGGTACTTCTTCACTTTTCCATGAGCAATGATTCCCCAAAGCCACATGCAGAGAGGACTAGAAGCAGTGGTTCCATGTACAAGATCCTCTTCTACCTGAAGAGCGAATGGGCATGGCTTTTCTGGGTCGTTGGTCACTTATTCCCAGAACCCACCTGAAAAGTCAAAGGACCAACTCTAGTGATTGAAAATTGCTGGGCAGAAATGCCCATTCTCTCCGCTTGAGAAAGTAATCAGTGCCAAGAATCTCAGAGAGTGGGTAACTCACAGAGGAGAAAGGAAACTCATCTCTGTGGAGCCACTAACATCTCACTGGTGGCTCATTCAGAAAGAATCAGAGCTGCAAAGGTGGAACAACCTACAAAAAGGGTAAACCCTGGCTCTGTAACTTTATAACTTGGCCTTTGCTGAAATAACTATCCCCCTTGGCTAGACAAAGAATTTCCAAGAACTCTATATATCAACGTCAATGGCATGACGACCATGGACAGGCAAGGCTACCAGAGAGATCTTGGCCTCCAGCCAGTCAGTGCTGCCATTGCTAACATGGTTGGCCCCCTTGGCCCTTTTACCTGCCAGTGTTCTCAACACCAACCCTCACTGTAGGTCATGGGACATCTGTTCTCTTTAGAGCTGCCAAGTTTTGCTAGAGAAAGTATCACAACCATTCCACAGGACCTGCTAAACATTCCACTTCCCAACCACATCCGGGCCCTCCCTGCTTTCACAGCTATCCACCTGAAATCGACTTCCTGTTGCTTCTCTCCCAGACCTTGCACCATGGAAATACCATCAGCAAAATCCATACTGTGGATTTCTTCAGAAAAGAAATTCAAGGAACAACAGAAGAGGTAAAGAGGTAGCTTTAAAAAGATTTATGAGCTAGAGTAACCAACTTCAGTGTGTAAACTATGGATCCCAGTTTAAATGAACTAAAAAAAAAATTATAAGACAGTTGACAAATTGTGAATGCAGAATATTTGGTAATCTAAGGAATTATTGATGGTTTTTAAGTGTGATAATGTTTATGTTTAAAGGACATTTATTTTAGAAATACCTGTTGAAATATTTATAGATGATATGACTGCTTCAAAGTAATGAAGTGGGAGGAGCATGTGGGGGTACATATGAAAGAGATTGGCCATGTACTAATAATTGTTGAAGCTGAGTGAATCAGGTTCATTAAAGTATTTTCTCAGCTTTTGTGAATGCTTGGAAGTTTTCCATCATTAAATGCTTTTTTAAAAAAGAAGATTCGTCTATACAACATTCAAAATTCATTAAAAATGAATTTCAACTTTTGCTTCAGTTTTTCAAAAAAGTACACAAGGAATCACATTGTTTGAGAACTGGAAATATCAGCACAAAAATCTGAAGACTTTTGTGTCTCCTCCAAGTCCCACTAACTCAAGCCATGTCTCTCTTCTCTGATTCCCTCTCAAACTCTCTGCCCTACCTGGACTCATCTGCCTTTTTCACCACCCTTTCCCTCTTGCATCTTCCTGCCCTCTTCCTGATCTTCCCTGATCCTTCATGCAACCAGCTCCAAGCCCTTTTCAATCTAGTCTTCTGAACTCCTTCCAATTCTCACTGCTACATATACCCTGATTAGCTCAACAAGAGCAGAAGAGCCTGGCAGAAAATACAGGAAAGCACTCCAAAATATGTTAATATTTTATTCATGTAAAAAAAGAGTGAAGACTAAATAAAATTAGGATGTTATATATAGTTTGTGTTCTCTCTCAAACTTATTTTATCTATGTATTTATTGCTTTATATTATAAGCACTTTCCCAAATCCTTGAGCTTTCTTAGAAAACCTGGATTTTTTCATGTCCACAGAATATTCCACCACATGTATTTATCTCATTCTTTTGTTAGATCTGGTGATCCCTTAGTTGCCAAAGCATTCAGTCCTCTTTTTCTTTGACTTTCCACAGGACATGACACTACTGATCATCCTTCTGCCTTGAAACTTTCCTCCATTTGCTTTTGTAAAGTCCCCTTGGTCTCCCTTCTCACTGAAGCCCTACATCAAGTCAGGGAGAGAGGCTTTATCCTAGCTGTTGGCTAGAGATTGGCTTTGAAAGACATACTTTTGCTCTTTATCACTGTTAGCAGTTTTCTAGGACTGCCCCATAACAGAACACCACAGACTGGGAGGCGTCAACAACAGAAATGTCTTTCACAATTCTGGAGGCTAGAAGGCTGACATCAAGGGGTCATCAGGGTTGTTTTCTCCAAAAGCCTCTTTCCCTGGCCCTACACCCTCAGCCCTAACCTCTTTCCAGGGTTCCAGACCTGCATCTCCCCTGTCTATTGTGCACGACCACCAAAATATAGTCCAATATAGACTCCCCAGCTCCACTGATCAACCTCAGGGAGCCATCTTCAACTAGCCCTGCTTGCCTCCTTGTGCCTGCCCATGTTGCTGAGACTTCCTCAGGGTTCAGCTTGACGTCTCAGAGTCACTGTCCACTCTTTCCTTTTCCCTCCACTTCACCGAGTGACAAGCCCTACAGAAACCTATGTCTGAGATATTTCCCACGACAGTTTATGTCTCATTCTCACTGCTCCACTCAGACTGAATTTTCATCTCCCACTTGCATTCACCACCTACTTGATCTTTTATCTTCTATTTCTGTTCTCTCCAATCTATGTTACATCCAATCACCATATTAACCTTCCTAAAGTTTGGCTTTCAGTGTGTGGCTTACCTGTTCAATAATCTTCAGCAGCTCCACATTACTTACGAAACTAAGTTTTGATGTTTAAGGCCCAATTTAATATGACATGCCAAATAACATCCCCAATCTTATTTTTCACTTCCTCCCACACACATCTTGGAGGGGGAATAGTATAGCTCCAGAGTCAGAACTCAACTTAGTGCTTTGGCCTTGGGTAAATTATCATAAGCCTCTGCTTCACCATCCACAAAATAGGAGTATTTGCAGCACCTACCTCATGCGTTATTGGGAGGATAGGATGAGATAAAGTACACAAAGCATAAAATCAGGCATAAACAAACATCAGCATTGTTACTATTATGACATCACTGCAATCAAACTGAACCTCTTGGTCTTCCCATACAAGTTTTGAGATTTATTTTTCATCCCCCTACTTTTGCTCACACTGTTCCCTTGCCTGCTGTTTTTACCCACCAACTTCACTTTCTGAAATCCTATTCAAGGCCCTGCTCAGATGCTCTTTCCCTGAGCTTTTCCTCAACCACAGGCTTTAAGAGCTTTATCCTTACCCCTCTCACCTTTGCTTACAATACTTCTAAGGCATTTACACCACCTTCTGGTAAGCTATGTGAATGCTTTATCTTCCTACAAATTAAGACAGTGAGTGTCTTCCTTATATTTAATAACCTCTACACAGCCCAGGACAAGGTCTGTCACAGAGCTGAAACTCAGGAAACTTTAATCAAAAGTTTAAGTGGATGATATTTCCTGTTTCTCAACAATAAAGTTGCATCCTGATACCTGTTTATTAATCAAATATTTATTAAGCATCCTATTAATCTTATTAATACCTCTTATTAAGTCTAGGATTAATGAATATGGTTCTTGCCAAAACTTACAGCCTAGTTCAGAAGATTATGCTTTCAGAAATAAAACTGAGAACAAGTCAAGGCAAAATTTAGCAATGTGTTTAATCAACTGTAATCAAATTTCACAACATATAATCCAGAAGTTTCCTGGGTGGTCAAGCTAGAGAGGAGTCTTTGAAGGAGTCAGAAAGTGGGGAGGGGAGAGACAAAGACAGAAATCTTCACTAGAAGGTTGAGCTCACTGGAAGGCAGATGAATTTAGACAGAGAAAGGAGGAGGAGGAGTAATTTTACAACAGAATTATTATTATACCTGCTTTATTGGGGAGGGAGATAAGCTAATTGGAATATGATACCTACTAAGTTAATGATTCTTTGCTATGAAGTATCAGTAGATTTCAATGGATACCAGCTACAGTGTTCACATACAGTAATTATCATAATTATAAACACCAGGGATTAGCATTTACCTGTCAGAAGTCCATGTGAGTAATGGGAATTTCCCAAACCTGTAGCTGAATAAAAATAGCCACAGTTTCTGAGGAGTCAACTTTGATTGAAGAAGTTTTTGAGTTTTTTGCCTTTTTTATTCTAAGGCTCTAAGTTGCTATTCAGATTACTAAAGTCACTCATGCTTCATCTAAGAGAAGAAGGTTTGCAGGGAAGTCAGACTTCCCTCTATATCACATACATATGGTCTTAAGTGAAGGTGGGCTTCTCTGAGAGTTCAGCTGGTAAATAATCCTCCTGCACTGCAGGAGACCTGGGTTTGATCTCGGTTGGGAAGGTGCCTTGGAGAAGGGAAAGGCTACCCACTCCAGGATTCTGGCCTGGAGAATTCCATGAACTGTATAGTCCATGGGGTTGCAAAGAGTCGGACACGACTGAGCGACTTTGACTCACACACTCAAAGACTTGAGCCAGTTCTGAGTTAGGAGATGCACGGTGAGGAATCCTAGAAAGAAAACTATTGCCCTAAAAGATCTCCCCCAAAAGCCTGTCTACAAGCCTGAAGCAACACCATTATACACCATGCAGTTGTATCCAGTTCTTTCCTTCACGAGGAAGGCCACATTTAATCTCCAGTCTTTTGGTTTGGATGTGATTAGCATTCATTTGAGGGGAGGAAAGAGGACATAGAGACTGAGGATGAGTCCCTGCCAGGAAAACTGGGAACAAAATAACTGGGAAAAGGGGGGAAATAATTTGGTAAAGGGAAAAGCCTCCTGTCCCGAGACGACTGGGCCCGGGGCCCTTCCTCTGCTCTGCGGGCGCCTCCTCCACTCTGCGAGCGCCTGCAGTAAGCGGGGAGGCCTGCCGGCCGAGCCCGCCGGCGCCCAGCCCTCAGACGCGCCGAGCGGCAGCCTGTGCCCTGGGCGGGGAGCACGTGAGGGCGGCGGGCCCGCCCTGGTCCGGGTAGCAGAGGATGCATTTCTGTCCCGTCTTACGAAGTGGGAACAGCCGGCCTTGGCGCTGCAGTTTGGCCGCGAAGAGACTGATATCCACGCCGGATATTACTCAGCTCCCTTACCCACCGCGACTTTCGCAAAGGCTTCCTTGCGGGCCGGGCAGAGGATGCTGCGCCTGCCCTCCCTGGGCCCGCCCCGCACTGCACGTCTCCGGGGCCCACAAGGCCTGCTCACCGGGAGTTTCAAGTTCAGCCAGACGGAAAGGGTTTAAATGAATGACATGTTTTATCCGAAGTCAGAATTCATGGGTCTTATTTTTGTATCTAACTCCTTTCTCATCTTCCAGTTTTCTGTGTCACGAGCTCCGCAGCCCAGAGCGTCCTAACCAGACCGAGACCTGCACTGCCACCTGCGGATGAAAGAACTCGAGCGGCCAGCCGACTGTGTTGGGTGGCCAGTGACTGGAAGGAGGATTCCAAAACAGAATAGAGTATATTCCAGATTACTGGAACTACTGACGTTTAAACATATTATTTCCAAAGAGTGCAACAGCTGGCAGAAGACTTGGTCTAGGCTCCACGGGTCCTCTGGAGGTTTCTGTTTGGTTTCTTCTTCCGTTTCGTGGATTTAGAAGGGGATTGATATTTGCACAAGTGCAGTTTAGTGCAATAAAACAGATGTTCACCACCAAAGTATGTAATGGATGCACATAGGTCAGAGCTGGTGAGTTACTAATGCCACCTCCATGATATCACTGTGACTTCCATCACAGTTGGCTCTGCCCTGCCTAAATTGCTCAGGATGCCCCCTATGACAAACCAGTGATCATCATCTAGGTAGCCCACAGCCCAGTGGGTTTTATCTCATTGCCCTGTATTCTGGGCCATAGTGACTCTTTCTTCAGACACCCTGAGAGTATGATTTTGAAAGTGAATGATTATTTTAAAAATAATTTTAGAACCATTCTATTAGAGTGGTGGTTAAGAGTATAGACCCTGAGGTCAAGCGGCCTGGTTTAAATCCTGACTCAAACGTTTAAGCTTTCTGGCCTTGACAGAGTCACTTACTCTCTCTATGCCTTACTTTCCCTGTCTACTAAATGGAAGTGATAATCCAGTCCTCATAGAGTTGTTGTGCATTTTAGATGAGATCATGTACATGAGTGCATGCAGTGAGCCTACTAAAAAAGAGGATGTGCTCTAAGCTCAAATCACCCGAGTGTGTGTTTAGGCGTTGACGCTTGCTAGTTTGGGGGATATGGGATGAGTTACCTCACTTCTCTGTGCCTTCGGTTTATCATCTGTAAAATAGATATGATGACAGCATTATCTCACAAGTTATTTATGAGAATTAAATTAAATTGGTCTACTATGGTTCTTACACAGTAAGAAGTCAAATGTCAGTCTGTTAAACCTGAACTCGATTTTGCTATATTCAGCATTTTGTTGCTTGGAAGATTCTGGTTTTTAAATTCTCATATAAACAATTTCCCATTTGTTCATCACTTTACAGTTGTCTTCAGTACAATTGTATGTATTCTTTCCGTTGCCTTGGGTGGTAGGTGTCCTCACCCCCATTTTATAGATGAATAAACTGAGGCTCAGAGTGGTTTAGTGACATACTTGTGTCATACAGCAAGTAGGCCAGAATACACACCCAGCTCTTCTCTCCCCAAGATCAGGGCTCTACTTACTGTATCACTCTTGCCTTTATAATTCTTCTAACTGTGATAAGTACATATATTATGTTATAACTGTGTGTCAAATATCTATACAGTGTCTTCAGTTTTTCAAGTTTTAGTAACTTCCTAAAACCAGACCTCCAAATTTTAAGGAAATTGAGAGAAATAAGTGTATTGTTAATAATTGAGCCCAATGCCCTCACACTCCCTTTTTGAAATGCTCCCCTGCAGAGCTGAAATTTCTCCTTTCTTCTTCTTTCTTCCCTGCAGACTGAGAGCTCTGTGAAACTCAAGTCTGAACATGTCGGTTCAATTTTCTTTCTGTAAAAAAGAAATGCAGAGAAGAAACTCTTTCCACTGAAAGGAGTCAAGAAACAAGATGAAATTTCTTTAAACTCTCAATAGCAGGTCCATCCCAGTCTATAGGGAAAGAGATTAAGGATAGATTTAATAATTGGGGGCCAAATACTTCATTGAAGATCTTTCTTTCCTGGTTAGTAAAGTAATAATAACAACAAACAATTATCAAATGTCAACCATGAGCAGGCGCTAAACTAAGCATGTTACATGTACAAGCTCCATTCACATTCTGCAGCAACCCTACATACGGGTACTTTAGATATCCTCATTTTACTGATAAAGAAGCAGTCTGAGAAAGAACTTGGGTTTGCCAGCATCACACAACTAGTAAGTAAAGTAGCAGAAAAGGAACTTGAACCCAGGTCTGTCTGACAGTAAGAGAAGAGGCTCTGCCCTCTGCCTGGCCTGCCCCCCAAGAAGGAGCAGAGCAGCTGCCGCCAGGCTCGCACAGGGAAGCTGACTCGTGTGGAGCAACAGATGGGGGGAGTGAGTGCACACTCCCTACCACAACCCTCTCCATTCCTTCTCTTTGATTTATTTTCCACCTCAAGTTGCCAGGGTTTATACCAGAGTCATCTTCTTTGGCTCCTTCCCTGGTTGTGCCTGGCATTTCTGGCCCTGACTCATGCCCCAGAGCACTCCCTCCCGCCTAGTTCCTGGCAGCAGTGGCAGGGATCAGCAAAGCCCCTCATGTGGCAGAGGGCTACTCGCCTTCCCAGTGAACAGCACCTATGTCTCCAGAGAGTGGTTTCGATGACATCAGCCTGCCCAGAACTTGTCTTTCCTTCCACAAGTCCCTAGGGCCCAGCTCACAGGGAGCAGCTGCTCCTTGCAGCTCGCCAAACATTTCTACTCAATTCATGCAGTTCTGAGCCTCCCTATTCTCTTCCCATGTCCCTGTTTGTTCCTACTCATCAGGATCTCCCAGAGCCAGATCTTTTTATGACTGATGGCACAGCCAATTTGTTCATGGGATTTGATTTCCAAATAATCAACAGCTCCAGTAATTTCAATAATAACTGCACAAGTAGCCCCAGATGATTCATGGCTTCTGGTCCCAAGATTTTTTTTTTTTTAATTTTTCAAAGCTTGTTTAGAATTCCAAGCTCATTTTCCTGTCATATCTGGTTCTAGTCTGCCATATCTGTGGCAGACTATAAAAACCATCTATCATGTACTGAATATCTGTAGTGGAAGTCAATGGAAAACTGAATACCTCTACAGGACTTGAGAAAAAGCAAGTACAACAAAGGAGGGAAAGAAGATGAGGATTCTGAGAGGTTAAACTTCTGAGGAACTTCAGGAAAAAGAGTTTCCTAGCTCCCAGATGCGGAGGGACAAGAGGAGACCTTGTTGAAAAGCAGATTCCAGGGTCCCTTCCCCAGCTCTGATACAGGGCAAGAACTCTCGGGGTCAACAGAGAATTATTCCAAGGCAGGAGGTTCATGGAAAACGTTCAGAGAAAGGCTCACTGCAGGACCAAGAATACCCGGTGAGGGAGACGTCACCCTTGAGGGAGAGGACTCCTGGAGCAAGGAGAGAGAGAAGGGCTTCCTGGGGAAAGCATTCAGAAAGAACAATCAGGAAGGAGGAGAGGCGGGGATGTGCTACAGATGAGACCGAGGTCGAGACCCCAAGAGGCCATATCATGAAGGGATCTAAAGTTCAGTTCAGTTCAGTTCAGTTGCTCAGTTGCGTCCGACTCTGTGACCCCATGGGCTGCAGCACTCCAGGCTTCCCTGTCCATTGCCAACTCCCAGAGCTTACTCAAACTCATGACCATCGAGTTGGTGATGCCATCCAGCCATCTCATCCTCTGTTGTCCTCTTCTCCTTCTGCCTTCAATCTTTCCCAGCATCAGGGTCTTTTCCAATAAGTCATTTCTTCCCATCAGGTGGCCAAAATATTGGAACTTCAACTTCAGCATCAGTCCTTCCAATAAATATTCAGGACTGATTTCCTTTAGACTAGTTTGATCTTCTTGCAGTCCAAGGAATTCTCAAGAATCTTCTCCAACACCACAGTTCAAAAGCATCATTCTTCAGCATTCAGCTTGCTTTATCGTCCAACTCTCACATCCATACATGACCACTGGAAAAACCATAGCTTTGGCTAGATGAACCTTTGTTGGCAAACTAATGTCTCTGCTTTTTAATATGTTGTCTAGGTTTTCTTCCAGGGAGCAAGTGTCTTTTAATTTCATGGCTGCAGTCACCATCTGCTGTGATTTTGGAGCCCAAGATAAAGTCTCTCACTGTTTCCATTTTTTCCCCATCTATTTGCCATGAAGTAATAGGACCAGATGCCATGATCTTAGTTTTCTGAATGTTGAGTTTTAATCCAGCTTTTTCACTCTCCTTTTTCACTTTCATCAAGGGGCTCTTTAGTGCCTCTTCACTTTCTGCCATAAGGGTGGTGTCATCTGCATATCTGAGGTTATTGATATTTCTCCTGGCACCCTTGATTCCAACTTGTGCTTCATCCAGCCCAGCATGTCTCATGATGTACTCTGCATATAAGTTAAATAAGCAGGGTGACAATATACAGCCTTGATGTACTTGTTTCCCAATTTGGAACCAGTCCGTTGTTCAGTGTCCAGTTCTAACTGTTGCTTCTTGACCTGCATACAGGTTTCTCAAGAGGCAGGTTAGATGGTCTGGTATTCCCATCTCTTTCAGAATTTTCCACAGTTTATTGTGATCCACACAGTCAAAGGCTTTAGTGTAGTCAGTGAAGCAGAAGTCTTTCTGGAATTCCCTTGTTTTTTGTTTGTTTGTTTTTTTTGTCTCCTGTCAATATTTTTATTTTTTTAGTTAATTTATTTACTTGGAGGATATTACAATATTGTGACAGTTTTGCCATCCATCAACATGAATTGGCCACAGGTACATATGTGTCCCCTCCCATCTTGACCTCCCCTCCCATCTCCTTCCCCACCTTATCCCTCTGGGTTGTCCCAGAACACCAACTTTGGGTGCCCTGCTTCACACATCAAACTTGCACTGGTCATCTGCTTTACATATAGTAATGTATGATCCAACAGATGTTGGAAATTTGATCTCTGGTTCCTCTGCCTTTTCTATAAATCTAGCTTGTACGTTTGGAAGTTCTTGGTTCATGTACCATTGAAGCCTAGCTTGAAGGGTTTTGAGGATTACCTCACATGTGAGATGAGTGCAATTGTGCGGTAGTTTGAACATTCTTTGGCATTGCCCTTCTTTGGAATTGGAATGAAACTCATCTTTTCCAGTCCTGTGGCCACTGCTGAGTTTTCCAAATTTGCTGACGTATTGAGTGCAGCACTTTCACAGNACACACACACACACACACAGTAAAGCTAAATGAAGCTGCCAGGATAAAGAGGTAAATTGCAAATTCTCACATTGGACTTGTTCTAGAATATTAGCATTGTCATGCAGATAAATAAAAAGCAGCTGCCTTTAGAAAAATTCATTGAGATTTATCAAAGTCAAAAAAATTGTCCATATGCAAAAGTTTCCCCACAGCTAGCCACATAGCTCATGACTTCTTAGCCCTGCAAGTGGCAAAATCTTTCAGAGATTACAAAAAAAGAAACAATGAAGAGAGAAATAAAAGAGGAACCCTTTGGTGTAACTGAGCAGAGGGTCATGAATGGACTCATCAGAGGAAAATTGCTAAAATGCCTACAGGTGTGAGAGGTCCCATATGTTCAGTCTACTGAGGAATCCACTGAGAAAAAAAAAAAAGTTCTCAAGAGTGAAGGCAGCTTGCACCCACTCCACAGGCGATGCAAGGGGAAGAGAGGCACCCATATCTAATTAGGTTACTTTCAGCAGGCATCTGGAGTGACTGCTCAAGGGTAAATTTAACAGAAAGTATGAGATAAGAAGGGGACTGGGATGGCTCATTGGGATGTTATAGCTGCCTTGTGGAACAGCGGAAGTACCTTACACTGAGCTTTTTGAGATATCACAACAGACCTGAGTGAAAAACCCTATATATCCCAGAGTGTCGTTGCCCAAAAATGGACTAAAAAGGATAATTTCTTGCTGTTCTTTCTTTACTTTCTCATGCTTACTTCCTGATCTCTCTTTTTAAGTGTATTATTAGATCATAGGTCAGAAATATCACTCAACAATCCAGAGGGTTTCCAAAGGTGGATAGAATTCCCCCTATCTTCTTTGACATCCTTCAAAGTGACTCGTGTATCCTGCAATTATTAAAATCTAGACCAGCGATCAACAACATTTTTCTGCCAAGTCTCAGAGACTAAATGGCATATACCTGGAGGGCCTGACCATCTCTCACACTCTCCACTTCTATCTGGTAGTCAGAAAGCTGTCAAAGACATGAGGTAATGAATGATCATGGCTGCTGTTCTGATAAAACTTTATTTACAAAAGTGGACCATGGGCCAGATTTGGCTTACAGGTTGTGTTTCGTTGACCTCTGATCTAGACCGCCCCCCCCCCCACCAAGGCCAGCAAAGAGGTATGCTATCCAGTCTTGCATGCCATGGCCTCTTCTGGTTAAATTCTTAGTTTAAAAAAGGTTGTTTATTTGTAGGCTTTCTGGCTCGTTCACAAAAGTGCAGAAAAAGGTAACAACTTGCTAATAGTCCCATCAAGGAAATGAAATATGTGGAAACACTTTGAAAAATCTTACAAATGTACAAATGTAGGGCATTAGGACAAACATATTCAGCCAGATTTGACTGGAGTTCATTCATTCACTGTTCAATCCACAAACACTCTTTCTATGTGTATTTCAAAGACCAGGTACTGTGCAAGACCTCAAAGATACAAAAGAAAAGAGAAGACATCTTTTTTGTTGCTGTAGAATACACGGCTTTCCAGGTGGCTCAGTGGTAAAGAATCCACCTGCCAATGCTGAAGATTCAGGAGACACAGGTTCAATCCCTGGGTCAGGAAGATCCCTTGGAGAAGGAAATGGCAACACACTCCAGTATTCTTGCCTGGAAAATCCCATGGACAGAGGAGCCTGACGGGCTACAGTCCATGGGATTGCAAAGAGTCAGACACAACTGGGCCCACACGCACTGATCGACTATACAAAATGTATACAAGCCAGGACAATGTAGTGCCATGGGCCCAAGAACACAGCCAGATAATGTTCTAGAGTAGTTCAGATTCACTTTCCTTTATTGACCTCTTTGTCACACATCCTCTCCCCACGGCCCTTCAGCCTTTCTGCCATTAAGACTAGTGAGTCCAGGACTTCCCTGGTGGTCCAGTGGCTAAGACTCCATGCTCCCAAGGTGGGGGGCTCAGGTTTGATCCCTGGCCCGGGAATTAGATCCCCCATGCTGCAACTGAGAGTTTGCATGCCACAACTAAAGATCTGAGCACCACAACTAAGACCTGGTGAGCCAAATAAATACAAAAAAAAAAAAAAAAGACTAGTTAGTCCAACAGGTTGGAGATCCATACTCCAGGGAAGGAGAAAACAAAGAGATTGCTCAGTTTTCTTAAATCCACAGGGAAATAATCATCTTGAAAGATAAATTTCAAGCAGAAGAAAACTATGAAAGTTTGGTTACTTTTTTCTCCAATCAAGGTAATAAAATGCCAGAAANTACTCCAGGGAAGGAGAAAACAAAGAGATTGCTCAGTTTTCTTAAATCCACAGGGAAATAATCATCTTGAAAGATAAATTTCAAGCAGAAGAAAACTATGAAAGTTTGGTTACTTTTTTCTCCAATCAAGGTAATAAAATGCCAGAAAGAAAATTATGCATTGAAAGAATGACAAATGATCCAGCCTTTAATGAAGAATGGAAAATGGAATATCTAAAGGAAAGGGAAGAATTCAGTAAAACAAGAATTCCTACCAAGTAAAGTCTATAGCAAAAAGTGAAGCTGTTAGTCACTCAGTCATGTCCAATTCTTTGTGACCCCATGGACTGTAGCTCACTGGGCTCCTCTGTCCATAGGATTCTCTATTACATAGAAAATTCTCCAGGCAAGAATAATGGAGAGGGTTGCAATTTCTTTCTCCTGAGGATCTTCCTGACCCAGGGATTAAACCTGGATCTCCTGCATTGCAAGCAAATTCTTTACCATCTGAGCCACCAGGGAAGCTTCTCACAAGTACATAAGCAGATATTCAAATATTACTCAGGAACACTAATGTTCACGGAAATCACAATCACCTGAAATAATGGACTCAAGGAAGTGGGGTTGCTTTATCCTTATTTATGGAAATAATTTTAATCTGAAAAAAAAGATTTTTTTTATTTCAAAAAAAAAGAACAAATGTTTTGAAAATTAACTTTAGATGAAAGCATGAATACTTGACGTAAGGGAAACGGTTGCCTTCTTGATGCTTGGAGAGAAGCTCAAGAAAGATGAATGTCCCCCTATCATTGGAACAGGCCTTACAGAGAAAAGTGATGAGTTATAGCAGTTGTTTGAAGAAAGGAGGGCATGTATCTGGAGGGCAGAGGGAAGGGGGGAAAGGGGAGGAAAGGAGACAGAAGTGAAGGAGAGGACATGGAAAGTCAAAGAAAAGAAACAGGAGGCTGCGCTCTGAATCCTTCATAGGCTTTTTGTTGCATTGGGGGGCTACCTTTGTGACCCCCTAGATCTCATCATAGACGTGCACCTGAGTCTTATTTTCCAGCATCAGCTTACAATCATTTCCCCCTCAAATTTCAACTGATGCATCACCCTAGCTCCATCTTTGACTGGATTTACAAGCCTGGAGCTGGGTCAGTTCCTCAATAAGTAGTAAACATTCTCTGAAACTGGAACTAGCTTCACATTTTGGCTGAATCTTGGGGGTGGAGAAAGGGAAGTGCTTTTCAATTGGGGTGGAGTGCATGATTGCTGGATGACAGCACAGAATATATTTCTCCGGGTGACTTCCCAGCTGCAGACTGCTGGGTGCAATTAGAAGCCTATATGTCTAGTCATTTTATCATTTTTATACATTTAGGAGCTCAAGTGTTTGCTCTAGCAGGCTGCAGCTGGCTTGCTGTCAACTCCCAGCTGTTGTTTAGCTGAAACCCCACAGCTAAAATTGTGGGCCAATATGACCGGAAACCAAATTGGGACCTGAATAAGAATGTTCAGGATTAGTGAACGATGTTTAGTGTTTGTTTGCTTCAACCAGGTGAATCCCACTCATTTAGGAAAAAGAATAGGAGGGGAACCTGAAACCCATCCAGATACTTTTTTGCGAAGACCAGACTTGCCCACAAACCAGTGTTCTCTCAATGATGAGTCAAGTTCAACACATGCCATCCCATTAGGCACTTCTCTGGTTTTTCTCACTTTCCTAGGATTTAAATCCAAATAAAGTTTGGATGCTTAGAGAAAGAATGCATTCAGTGTATGACATTTGGGTAGTGTTGGACTCATCCACAATGAGTCTTTGTACATCTGCAGAAAAAGTCCTGCCTTTGGGTCCTTTACAGATGAGAGGGAGGGGCTGCCTGAATGCATTAGCCTTGTTCTCTGGCATGGCTCTAGGCTTCCTTGCCAACTCAGCCTTCATCTCCTTTTAGATTGAAGCCACTTCCCTTTAAATGGAGACAAAGGGCCTTTGCTTTTCGAATGTTTAGCTGATGTCATTACCATGCCTGTCCGGGTTTCTAAGAGGTCTTTAAGGGACCCATGTTCTTCATCTATCCAGCTTAGTAATACACAGTGTTCCTGGTGAGTCCATAATGTCATATCATTTATTAATTATTATTTCCATCATCATTTTGTTCCCTGGCAATGGTGTCAAGCGCACTGCCAGAATCAGAAAACTGGGACTTCACTTTAGCTGTCCCAAGGCTGAGAAGCAGCTGGCTTGAGAGGACAGGAGTTTCTTTTGCAAGCAAAGGGCTACAATAGGAAGAAAGGATATTTCAGGTGGAGTAAATGTGTTTCTGGATAAATGTTGCACCTTGTTACCATTTCCTTACAACCTGACTTTTTTACTTTTTCATATCTGATTACAGAATACTTTCTGGGGACAGTTCTGAAAGTTCAGGGAGGATGACAGATCAGAGCAAGAAAGAGCAGATGGTCACAAGGGCTAGTGGAGTGGCTAAAACCACACAGCATTGGATATCTACAGATCCCAGCTGGTTCCATGAAAGGATGTACAGGAATACTTGAGTCCTATAAGTTGAAGTGAAGATAAACTTCTAGCAGTTTATGTGGAGAGAAAATATGGAAATTTATAAAGGTCAGCTTTCTAGACTTGAACTGGGAACTCAGCCACCCAGTAAACATGTTGTCAAAGCGCACCAACATTATGTTTAGTATTCGAGCTCTATAAAATTATGCAGACAGGAATAGGGTCAATAGAGACAGGCAGAGCTAAGACCCAAGTATCCACAAGCCTCAAGACAGAAGGAAGGAGAAAGAATGTTTGAGTCCCAAATGACACACAGAGATTAATTGTACCAAAAAATATCTTACTTATAGGAATGTGATTGAGAAAAAATTATAATAAAGATTTTCCAATTATATTAAAAATGTTATTTTCATAGCTATTCTCAATATCTTTATCCATAACAGTGATGCAGGTGTTCTGTACAATCACCCTTGAACAGCTCTGGTCAAAAGGTCTGAACTTTAGAATCACACCCAAAGCTCACCACATAGTTATCACCTTCATTCACGCAGCACACTGCTGTTGCGAGCCCACTCTGGGAAACAGACTGTGCCAGATGCCTGGATGACAAAGTTGAATGAGAGCGTGTTCAGGTCCAGGGGTCTCATCGCCCTGCCAGGGAGGCAAACGTACGCATGACTGCAAGGAAAGGTAACAGCAATTATGATGATGTGATTAACAGAACACAAGTAGGAAAGGCAGATGGAGAAGTAGAATGGGCTAAGAAAGGGGTTAGAAGAGGTGTAATGAATATCCTGGGCCTAGAAGAATATAGACATAGAAGGGAAAAGTGAAGAGAAGGCAAACTGGCCAGAAGAGTACAAGCAAAGAAGTATGTGTGTATGCTCAGTCATGTCAGGTTTCCATGTCTACTGGATTTCCCAGGCAAGAATACTGGGTAGGTTGCCATTTCCTACTCTAGGGGATCTCCCCACCCAGGGATGGAACCCAAGTCTACTAAGGCTCTTGCTTTGGCAGGCAGATTATTTTTCACTGCACCACCTGGGAAGCCCAAGCAAGGAAGTCAGACATCCACATCCACAGTGTAGATCAGGAGTGGCAAACAATAATAGATGTCCTTATTCAGGAGGTATAATATGCACTACATTATATGAAGAATTCTGCGTATTTTTTATTTATTTAACATTTGCCACAAAACTGGCAGGCAACCACTGAAGAACTGATACTTTTGAATTGTGGTGCTGAAGACTCTTGAGAATCCCTTGGACAGCAAGGAGAGCAAACCAATCAATGGTAAAGGAAATCAACCCTGAGTATTTATTGGAAGGACAGATGCTGAGGCTGAAGCTCCAGTGTTTGGCCACCTGATGCTAAGCCAACTCATCAGAAAAGACCCTGATGCTGGCAAAGATTGAGGGTAGCAGGAGAAGGGGATGACAGAGGATGAGATGGTTGGATGGCACCACCAGCTCAATGGACATGAGTTTGAGCAAACTCTGGGAAATAGTGAAGGACAAGAAAGCCTAGAGTGCTATAGTCCATGGGGTCAAAAAGAGACAGTGAGCAATTGAACAGCAATTGTGTAATTATCTCTAAATTAAAGATGAGGAGGTTAAGGTGTATACAGGTAAGCACTTAATTAGCTCACATACCTGGTAAACAGAAAAGCCTAGATGTGAACCCAGAGAAGTGTGAGGCTGATGCTCAGCCTCTTAGCTGCTATCCTGCCTTCCTGAGGGTCTAATGTATGGCAGGGAGGAGGAAATGAAGTCAAAGTTTGTGAAGAGCTCTAGGTGTGGTTCCAAAGCTTAGACGTTTTGTTCAGGGCTGCTCAAGAGTGATTCTATAAACCAAGAGTTCCCAACCTCCAAGACCTAATGTCTGATGATCTGAGATGAAGCGGATGTAATAATAATACATATAAATTTCAAAATAAATGTAATGTGCTTGAATCACCCTGAAACCATCGCCCCTACCCTGGTCCAAGGAAAAGCTGTCTACCATGAAACTAGTCCCTGGTGCCAAAAAGGTTGGAGACTGTTACATAGACCACCTGCATCACAGACACTTGGGGAAGGAGTTATTATGCAGGCCCCAAGACCTGTCTCAAATCTCCTGAATCCTGCCTTTGGGAGGAAGCCCAGGAATTTATATTTGGAGAAATGCTACTGAGGAATCTGAGGAAAAGTGAGAAACACTGGGTTAGGCCAGAACTTCCCAATCTGAGGATATACAAAACTACCTAGGAACCT
This sequence comes from Neotragus pygmaeus, assembly GCA_006410875.1. Lineage (NCBI taxonomy): Eukaryota > Metazoa > Chordata > Mammalia > Artiodactyla > Bovidae > Neotragus > Neotragus pygmaeus. Next base: position 64,741 of record SJYV01022542.1, read on the forward strand.
TGTTAATTATACGGAGTTCTGGGATTCAGATTCTTTCAACAGGTCTGAGTTGGGCTTATGAATATTTATACTAAACCTAGGGCTTGATGACCATTAAACAAGAGAGTAGTGCATTCATATCTATGCTTTAGGATCAAAGGAAAATAACTTCTGGTAGAAAGACAGAATGGAAAACCAGAACCCAGCTGATTAGTAGACTGGTATTAAAATTTAAGCAAGAGATGGTGAAAATTTAAACCAGGCCAGAGGGAAATGAAACAAAGGGTATTAAAGAGGTAAAAAACACTAAGATCTGATAATTAATTAAAATAAGAGTAGTGGAGAGAAGGAGTTGAAAAATGATACAAAGTTTCNTTCAGATGGGTATATCTTTCCTTTTCTCCTTTGCCTTTCACTTCTCATCTTTTCTCAGCTATTTGTAAGACAACCATTTGTGGTCTGAGGAGTCAGCCTGGTTGTGAATTTTCTCTAGCTAAACCTCAGCAGAGAAAATGAATAGTAGGGTGCCTTCAGAATTGGGAAACAGCATGACAGGTACATAGGGAAAACAAGTCGGGGGTTGTTGATGAGAATATAGCTGAAACAATTGCTTGTTGGTCCCAGGCTGGAAAGGAGAGGGAGGTAAACCCAGGAGGATCTGATACCCAGAGTGTCCCAACTCAGACAAACCGTGGGTGAATCTGTGAGGATCTCAAAGGGATGAAGCATAGGGCACCAGGGAAGACAAGTCAAGGACAGAGAAAACTAAGGCAACTGACACTCCCATGCCCAGTCTGGCTCAGTAACCCACGCAGCCTCATCTGTTCCTGCAAGCAAGGCAGCAGAAATCCTACACAATCCCCTGTGGCCATGCCACATCCTCCTCATCAAAGACTCCCGGATATCCGGGCTAGTGAAACCTTAGCTTCCCAAGTACAACTCAGGCTTTCCAGCTGAATCTCTCCAGTTTCACCTTTTATTATGACACAGGGTATCTCACAGTATCAGAAGCATGGCTGAAGAGTTAAGCCTGGACCGCAAGGACTATAACCAGGAGCTCAAAACCATTTGGACCCTTATCTCTTTAGATTCCTTCTCTCCTTTGCTCTGTAAGTTACCTTCATTGTCTCTCGTTAAAGGAACTTAAGAGCTTGGACTCTGGAACCAGCTACCTAATATTCTTATCTTAACACTGCTCATCCGCTTCCCAGCTGAATGACATTAAGCAGGCTACTTACCCTCTCTGTGCCTCAGTTTCCTTGTGGAGATAACAGTAGTGTCTGCCTCATAGTGTTGCTTGAGGAGTAAATTATTTCATATTCTTAGAGCACTTGGAAGAGCACCTGACCCCCCAAGTTCTTTCTCGTCCAAGAGAAGAGTTTGGACACCAAGGATTTAATCAGATATTTGTCCTCCAGGTTGATGGTAATAAACTGGGATCCCATTCAAGCCGATGGTGGGATCCACAGTTATCCAATCTTGTGGGTGGGGTGGAGGCACAGCAGGAGCTGCGGTGCTACTCAGGGCCCGGCAGGAGACATGTCACTTTGTTAGGAGCAGGGCAATATATTCCTCACCCTGGTAACTATTCTCAAATCCCTACTCTACCACTGCACCCCTTGATCATCAGTACATGATGATACCTTCTATGTCAAGAAGAAACTGGGTATCTTGTTCTTAACTCTCTTCCCCAATATTCCAATTCATCTGCTTTGAAACCCACCCACATTGTCTTTTCTCCATCTTTGTGAATGAGGTGCCCATTCCAATCCAAAAAGGATCCCTCCTCATGTCCTTCAGTATCCCCCACGGTCTTCCTCAGGACCATCGTTCCATCAACCATCTTCTATCTCCCCACCCACCACTTCTCTTCCATCTCCCCCTCTGTCTCAGCCCTTTCCCATAGAGCTGAAACAAGCTCAGGCCTCTCCCACTCTAAAGATATATAGATCTCCCTAGGCTTCTCCTTCCGTAGGGCTCCACTTTCCCTCCCAGCCTAGCATCTCAAAAATTCATCTCCACTCACGTGACTCTGCTTCCTTGCCTCCCATTCTCAATTCTCTGTTTTCTAGCTCTCACTTCTCCTAAGAACTGACATCTCCCTCAGCTGCCAAAAGACTGGGCCTCTGCTACATTAGGCGTCACTGCTACCCCTACTTTAAATCTTCTCCTCCCTGGGTTTCTAACACTCTCCCTGGTCATTCTCCTGCCTCTCCGACCACTCCTTCTCCATGTTCTTTGTGTGTTCTTCCCTCCTTCTCCACCCAACCTTGAACAATCCATTCTTTCCGTACCTCACGGCCCCCCAGGGTGACCTAACCTTATGCTCAAAGTTTCAATCACGCCCTACACAAGCTAATGATTCTCAAGTCTATATCCATTAGCTTAGTTCTTTCTCTTGAATATCAGATTAGCCATCCAACAGCCTCCACAACATCTTCACTTGGGGAACCTCTGAAACATTGCAAATCTAGCATGTGGACTTAGGGAATAGTCCCTAACAGTGTATCATATGGAAAATAGTTGAAGATACTAAAGGTGTCTAGTCCACAGAGGTGATTCAGATAGATTACAGTGATAAACTGGGGCATAGTGGTCAACTGGTAAAGGAACTGAAGATTTTCCGTATAGACCCCAAGGGGTCAGATTCAAATTAGTGACTGGGAAATTGGAGAATTTAGATTTCAGCCAAACCTAAAGAAGACCCTTTGGAAGTCAGTGACTCAAATGAGGACTTCACTACCATACAAGATTGTGAGACCTTGGTTACTGAGAGCATTTAAGCACCAAGATTTGAATTTCTTCTAACTCCAGGAGTCAATAACTTTCTGAGAAAGTGAAACTGAGCTTACGAAGACTTGAGCAAATGCAGTAAAAACCTGATAATATTGACACTGGTGCCAGTTAGGCATTGACTTGCTGGCTGGAATCACCCGAAATGGAAATAATAGTAGGAACATTTTAGGATAGCTGAAAGGACAAAATAATTTGGATGAACTCTCAAGGAGGGAAGGACCGATAGTCAAAGAAAACTCACCGTGGCATGATTTTCTTGGAGGTGTTTGTGCTTAGTTATATTTTTATGGAGCCACTCAGCTGACAGAGTTTTTGCATTACCCATATTGCAGAAGACTCCAGGAGTTGGTGATGGAAAGGGAGGCCTGGCGTGCTGCGGTTCATGGAGTCGCAAAGAGTCAGACACGACTGAGCGACTGAACTGAACTGATATCACAAAGGGATCCTTGAGTTAAAGTTGTGCTTCAACAAACCCAACCATGTATTACTTGAAGCAAAAGCCTCTGAATCTGGGTGGAACACGGTGACTTGAAAACCAGGCTGGAAAGGACTTTTGCCCAAGTCTACAGACACCTCTGCCTCTGAGTAAAGGACAGAGACTGGAATTATGGTCTGAAAAAGACTGGTTCCCACCTACAGTCAGTGCTGTGTACCTTGCTGTGACAAGATGCTCCAGCTGTGACAAGACAGCTCCCTCCCTGCCCATCCCGACCATCCCATTCCAGAATACGCGTTGTACTTGTGTTTTCCTGCTTCCTGAGCTTCTCCAACCTCTGCCTCCCTTCTGCCTCTTCAAATCCTTCTTACTATGAATATATTTCACTGATTCCCATCTGGCTTATTCATACCTGAATTTTCTCTCTCTCACTGATGCCTGCAGATTGATAATTTGATTGAACTCTTTCCCATAGTACTATCCCTAGGCCTTGTATTTTAGAGGGTCCTGCTCTGGCGAGAGGCCTATGGGCCCAAAGAGGTGTGCTCACCTGGAGTCTTAACTTCCCTCTAGGCCATCTTCCAAGTACCTGAGTTGTTGGGATTCCATATCCACACTGCCCTAAGCCTGCTTCCAGGGTCTGGACAGGCCTTTTCCTTGGGTCTATACGGTGGATCTTACCGCCTGTGTGTGAAATTCTAGGCCTGAGAAGGTGGCTGAGGCCAGTGCATGGGGCTCCTGGAGAAAGAGCCATGGTGCCATGGCCAGGATTGGAAAGGGACAGCTGGAGGCTGGCATCTTCTTTTTGTACTCTTGTCCCCAGCCCTGCAAATCCTAGAAGTACCAGGTATGAAGGTGGAGAAGGCCCAGTCCCTGGTCCATAGAAACACTGACGCAAGCACACCAGGCTGCCATACAGCACTTGAATTAAAGAGTCTTTCTACTCTTTTAAGCCTGGAGCCGAGAGCCACCCTTCAGTGCTACGCCCTGCTCCTTCTGCATGACTTGCATCTCCTCAGCAGGAGGCAGCCCCAGCCCAAAATGTCCCTATCTCAAACTGAAACCCCCAATTGTACATCTGAGCCCCCTACCCTAAGAGAGGAGCAGGCAATCAGAGAGTGCTGTCTCACTCTTTTGTGCTTCGGTTTCTTCATCTGTCAAGTGAAAATTATAATTACTCCTCACATCCCATGAGATCACTTTAAGAATTGCCTACCTAATTACCCAATACCCAAGGTTATTCCAAGCAAGGGCCTCTCAAAGAGAAGTGCAGGAAAAGAGCTAATTTGTAGCAAGAAACACTGACACTTGTGGGACTATGTATTATGTATTAGCTGTGCCAAATTTTTAAGTCTAAGCTGGTTCCCCACGTTATCCAACATGCCTCGGGACGATATCAATGGTATTTACTCAAAAGATGAAATAAAATCACATATTAGTTCAAGCAGAATATAACTTGGGAAGCAGATTACTAGCAAAGATCAACTCTGTGGGGAAAGAAAGCATGGTTCTACTCTGCTAAATGAAATGCAAAACGGGTTCAATTCCTATGGAAAGCAGTCTGACAATTTATCAAAACTCTACTTGCAGTTATCCTTTGACCTCATAAATCCACTTCTGGGAATTTATTCTACAGATACACCTACATTCCTACAAGATGACATGTGCACAGGGATATTTATGGCAGCACGGGTTGCAAAAGCAAAAGATTGGAAATAACCCAAGGGTCCATAAAAAGGAACTAGTTAAATACACTATCGTTCATTCTTACAGTGAAATATCTTAAACAAGAAAGCTTTATATGCATTGATATGCAAAGATCTCCTTGATACATTGTGTTAGAAAGAGTAAGAAATAAGAATCTTAATATTTTTAGATTTGCTTGTATTTCCACAAAGAGACACTAGAAGGATGCATAAGAAATTAACAAAAGTGGTGGGAGGGAATCTTTTCAATGTACATCTTTTCATAATGTTTTTGTTTCTAAATCATGTGAACATTTTAACTTTGCAAAATAGAAATGAATACAGGAACAAAAAATCCCCTCTAGAATGCATTCCAGAAGGACAAAGAGCACTGGGCTGAGCAACAGAAGATCAGATTTGATCCTGGCTGGACCTCGGGCCACCTGAATTTCCTCAGCTGAAACACAAGCGGGGCTGGCCCTGTCTGCTCTCTGTCCTCCCAGTCTCACACTTCTATAAATAAAGTCCTTTCCCGGATCATGCCCTGTTTTTTATGATTGCTACCTTCTGTGCCCTTTTGCTTCTTCAGACAATTTCAAGATACCCGAGTGTGTTTAGCACCGTTTTCCAGAGCATTCCAGATCTAACAAGTCATATTCCTCACTCTTGGATTAATTTGTCAATTGTCCATGCCCCTATGCTCCTCTCTCAAGCTTTATTCAAAGGCTTTTAAATTTTCACATTAACCTGGGTTAATCCTTCTGTGTGTGTTAGTCGCTCAGTTGTGTCCAGCTCTTTGCAACACCATGGACTATTGCCCGCCAGACTCCTCTGTCCATGGGATTCTCCAGGCAAGAATACTGGAGTAGCCATTCCCTTCTCCAGGGGATCCTCCCAACCCAGGGACAGAACCCAGGTCTCCCGCATTGCAAGCGGATTCTTAACTGTCTGAACCACCAGGAGAGCCCTTTCTAGGAAGCAGTTTGGCCATGTAAAAGATGAATCATAAAAATTTAATATAGCATCCTGTTTCTCAGGTAATTGCCCTCTACATAACAAAGTCCAGTTCTGTTCTGTTCATTCATTTGCAACTACTTCTCTTAAGGGTTGTGGGAATGAGGGAGCGGGAGCTGAACAAGGAAGTGCAGTGTATCCGGAAGCTTTGGGAGCTGCGGGCAGGACAGAGGACTGTGCTAGGGAGATGCCCTGCATGAGAGTCAGGAAGAAGGCCTAGGCTACAGGATGACGAGGAGTGACAATCTCAATGGAAGGCACCCGCTCTGGGTGGGGCCTGCGCCCGCTACAGAGATGGCAGCTCCACTGTCCCATCTAGCCGACTGTCTAATGCTGGTGTAGACAAATAACCCACTGAGATGCCCAAAGAACCCAACACCACAATTTTCTTTTTCTTTGTCTTTAAAAATAATTTTTGACCATGTACACTCTGTATTATGTGGCAGTCTGGATGAGAGGGAAGTTTGGGGGAGAATAGATACATGTACACGTATGGCTGAGTCCCTTTGCTATCCACCTGAAACTATCACAATATTGTGAGTTGGTTATATTCCTATACAAAATAAAAAGTTTAAAAAAATCATTCTTGAGCGAAAACTAAATTTTTAAATAAAACAATCCTGATTATCTTTATCCAAGTACAACTCTACTGATTTTTCCATATTTACTTCTAAGCCTTAATCATAACAACTTACTTTCCCAGAAGAGGAATAATTGTGTAGGTAAATTTCTGCTGCTTTCATTTATCATTACTTTATTAGTCTGTGGCCTCGCAATGATTATTTTAATGACTAAATAATATCCCATTGCATAGATCTACTATGGTTTGGTTAACCACTTCTGTATTATGGTGAAGCACCTTGCACATTTAGATTTGCCATCCATAGAACATTTTCCTTAGAATAAATTATCAGAAAGAGGAAACTAAGTTAAAGGATATGAACATGTTGAATATTTTCACTGTTTTCTTACTTTTTTTTCCTTTCTTGACTTTATCCTAGCTCCAGCTATAGAGTTTCCTAATATCATAAGGCAAATTATCTGTTTACATTTGTTGCCAGTATTTGAAGGTGAGGTATTGCTTTCTTATGTATTTAATAAGCTTTTTAAACCTGGGTTTAAGTTACTGAAGCCAGTTTTTATTTTAAAAGTAATGCTTGCTCATTGTAAAACTTTGAATGTCTTTTATAAATTTTTGTATAATTTATCATATTGACTCATATAATCTTGTTTTTAAAAATGTATTGGAGTACAGCTGATTTACAATGTTAACTTGTGCTGTATAGCAAAGTGAATCAGTTATGCGTATACATGTACCTACTCTCTTTTATTTTTTAAAATTTATCTTTGACTATACTGTGTCTTCACTGCTGTGCACAGACTTTCTCTGGTTCTCAGGTCTTCACTGCTGTGCACAGGCTTTCTCTGGTTGTGGCAAACAGGGGCTACTCTTCATTTCAATGCTCAGGCTTCTCTTGTTGACACACACAGGCCCTAGGGCACACGGGCTTCAGTAGCTGTGGCTCACAGGCTCGGTTGCCACATGTGAGAGCCTGTGAGTGCTTCCTGGACCAGGGATTGAATCCGCGTCCCCTGCATTGCAAGTGGATTCTTAACCACTGCACCACCAGGAAACTTGCCACCCATGTTTTAGATTCTTTTCTTATATGGGCCATTGCAGAAAATGGAGAAGAGTCCCCTGTGCTACATGGTAGGTCCTTATTAATTATCTATTTCATATATAGTAGTGTGTATATGATATATAATTTAGTGTATTCTTATTTATTTAAACACTTTTTCAAATTCTCCATTGTTATCTGTCGTGCCTACTTTATTTTTCTGTAGCATCAATTCTAATAAGGCTATTTCTCCACAATAAAAATGAATGCNCTTTTCTTATATGGGCCATTGCAGAAAATGGAGAAGAGTCCCCTGTGCTACATGGTAGGTCCTTATTAATTATCTATTTCATATATAGTAGTGTGTATATGATATATAATTTAGTGTATTCTTATTTATTTAAACACTTTTTCAAATTCTCCATTGTTATCTGTCGTGCCTACTTTATTTTTCTGTAGCATCAATTCTAATAAGGCTATTTCTCCACAATAAAAATGAATGCTTTAATCTTTGCTAGTTTTTCCATGACTTGAATTAAATTTTTTAATAAGCTTGTAGACCAGGAGTTTTCACTGGTGTGTGGTGTGAGGGCCTCAGAAAGAAGCAGATCTGTCTGATTGTATATGTTTTCTAATATACACAGTCCTACCTTGGAAAGTCAGTTTAGTATATATTATCTGGTGGAGTAGCTATTTTTAAGGTTAAGCAGTCAACTTACATATTGCTTTGCAAGACTGGATTTCAATTTGTCTGGATATGAGTCTTGATTTATGAGTCAACATTTCCTACAGCAGCTAACCTTACACCGTCCACATGGTAAACAGCCCAAAAACATTTGTTGATTTGACCTGATTCAACATAAAAGTAGAGCTAGTAGCACAGAGCTGCCCTTTGAAAGAATAATTCAGAAGCTGAAAGGTACTGTTTTTGATTAAACATATCCCCACCAGTCAGTCTTTCCCAGCAGAATGGGATGCCAGCAAAGCTGGGCATGGGCATGGGCAAGATTAACAGAGGAGCAAACAAACCTGGCTTCAAATCCTGCCTCTACCACTTCCCAGCTGGGAGCCCTGAGCAAACTAAACTCTGGTTTCCTCATCTGTAAAAAAGACACAGAAGAGCTCCTGGTGTGCTTGAAGAAATAATACACTCAGAGCACCCAGCACTGTGCCTAGCTCTGAAGAAGCTGCTCAGTGTATGATGATGATTACTGTCTTGCTTGTCTCCACCATGACCTGCATCCTTGCTAAGTGGCTTCAGTCGTCTGACTCTTGTGACCATATGGATGGTAGTCCGCCAGACTCCTCTGTCCATGGGATTCTCCAGGCAAGAATACTGGAATGGGTTACCATGCTCTCCTCCAGGGGATCTTCCTGACCCAGGGATCGAAACCACGTCTCTTACATCTCCTGCATTGGCAGGTGGGTTCTTTACCAGTAATGCCACCTGGGAAGCCCAGGATGTGCACAGCTATGAGAAAGCTTGAGTGTCAAGAAAGAAGTGTGACAGGTATCCAACAACCACTCCCCTTCCTCCCCTCCCCACGTGTCCTTGGGAGAATTCCAGCCCCAACTGTCTTTGCTGGAGCTGTTTTATCAAACCCAGGAATAGATTGTTGCCAAGTTATCTAAACTCTGCTTATCTGAGTCAGATTTTTCCCGTCTAATTATCTATCACTAAAAGGCTGAATGCTTCCCAATTCATTCTAACACACACGCAGCAGTCCATGAAAAGAGTGGGGTTTGCACACAGCTTGAAACATGCGGCCTTTTTTATGAGACTTTCAAGAGCAGCAACTTCCCCTTCCCAGGCTGCAAAATAACGAAGACAGGATTCATTCCAAGAAACCAAGATATTCTCAGCACCAGGACATTAGCAGGCTAAAGGGGAAAATCTGTACCATGTTAATGGATGATGGAAAGGTATTTGACCCCATTCAACATCCATCTTGATTCTCCTAAAAGAAAAATATACAACCCTGTTAGTGTTTGAGATATAGGAGACTCCCTTAATACTATAAATGTATTAGAAACCAACAGAAAATGTGAAGAAAAAAATGGTGAATTCTTAAAGTCACTGCTATTAAAATTAGATTCAGGTCAAGAATGAGCTGTATCTGGGCTTGTTTTGGAAGTTGTAGTCAATGTGCTGAAATAATAAACTTATCATTATTCTAGGAAGATATGATGTTAATCAATAGAGGGCTCATTAAAAAAAGAAATATCAAGCAAAAGAATATTATGCAGCTATTAAAATAATGGTGTAGAACTACATATGTTATTGTGGAAAAGTGTCCAAGATATACTATCAAGTGGAAGAAACAAGATACAAAGAGCATTATCATATGATTTCATTAAATCTATATTTATATACTTACATTGAATATATATACATATTGAAGTGAAAGTTGCTCAGTCGTGTCTGACTCTTTGCGACCCCATGGACTATACAGTCCATGGAATTCTCCAGGCCAGAATACTGGAGTGGGTAGCCCTTCCCTTCTCCAGGGGATCTTCCCAATCCAGGGATCGAAATAGAGAGAGAGAGAGAGAGAGAAGACTGAAAGGAAATTCACCAAAATATATTCAGAGATAATATTTCTGGCAAGATACAGTGGGATTCCAGGTGATACTTATTTTCTATACTTTTCTGTATTTTCTGAATGTTTTATACTGTAGTAAGCATATTTGTATAATGAGAAAAAAAAACAATGAATCTCATTTACCCACAAACACATGCACCTTGGGCATGCATGCAAAATTCATTTCAAAGGATGAGCTGTTTTTTTCCTAAAGTGATTAGTGTTTGTGACCTAAGGCCACTTCCCTGCTTACCAAATTGGTCTGTTCTGCCTGGTTCCCCCCCTGGAGAGCCCCAGATCCATGGGTTCCAGAAAGCCCTAGCCCTGGACCTGATTCCCCAAGTGGCTATGACCCATGGTGTCAGCACCTGCCCATAGTCCTGCCCCATCTAATCTATTTGCAAAGAATTTCCAACCCTCTAAGGCTGCCCACCTTGCCCAAAGTTGAGAGGGCTCTTCCTTGCAGTCATCCAGCAGAGGTCTTTGCCTCATTGGTAGGTGGATTTGGAAACCATCTGGCAGTGTCATTTACCAGGCTTCTTTGCCCCACTTCTGGGCTGAAGGTCATGGACAGAGCACGCCAGGTCCAGTAACCTCATCCTAGGTTTCTTGGAGACCTTAAGTGTTCCCCACCTGTGCCCCAGCCCAGTGCCTCAGATAGTTGGCTGGGTCCATCCTGCTGCCTCATTCCTAGTGGCCACAATTTTGTGGCTGAACTCTGCATCTGCCACTNTGAACTCCGGGAGTTGGTGATGAACAGGGAGGCCTGGTGTGCTGCGATTCATGGGGTCGCAAAGAGTCGCACACAACTGAGCAACTGAACTGAACTGAATAATGAGTGATGTTGAGCATCTTTTCATGTGTTTATTAGCCATCTGGTTGTCTTTATTGGAGAAATGTCTATTTAGGTCTTTTGCCCACTTTTTGATTGAGTTTTTCACTTTTCTGGTATTGAGCTGCATGAGCTGCTTGTATATTTTGGAGAGAAATTCTTTGTCAGTTTTTTTCATTTACTGTTATTTTCTCTCATTCTGACGGCTGTCTTTTCACCTTGCTTGTTGTTCCCTTCACTGTGGACACCAGCATTCTACTTGCTGTCTCTGGTTACTCTAAGTACCTCATATCAGTGAAATCACAGAGCGTTTTTGTGATTTATTGGTTCATTTCACTTTTCATAACGTCCTCAAGGTCCATCCATGTTGTGGCATATATCAGAACTTCCTTCCTTTCTAAGTCGTGTAAGAAACATGTCGTTTCAAACCACTAAGAATATAGGGTTGCATATTATTACATCATAGCAAAGCCTGTCCTGAGTAGTATAGCAATAAATACCCAAAAGAATAAGAACTTATCTAATAAAGCTCCTAAGGACAGCTTTGTCATAAAACTTTGCAGTGGTAGCATATGGACAACTTAGTTTGTCAATTAGGAACAGATTCACGTTCCCTTCTAAGAATGTTTACCTGGGAATTACAAAGTGATCACCATACAGTGAGCTATAGTATTATGATGAAACCACAAATTGCCAAAATCCAGTAAATCTGAGAGGTTATCAGTTTTGAGTCTGATTAAAAAAATATTAATTTGGTGGATATGTAAGCAGATGAGCTATACTAGGGGACTGACTCCTGCAAAGGGTTGGAAGAAGCCCTTCCATCTTCATTTCAGACAGCTAGTAGTCTCTCTGTTCTAGTCTGTCTACAGTCAGCTCTGCTCTCTCCATCTATAGGTCAGTTCAAAATGCAGGCGTTCTAGACTCAGATTGTTTCACATACACTGGTGCTAGTTACAAGGTGTGTGGATTTTTCTCCACAAACTCATAGGTACAAAAACTATTATCTCTATAAGGCTAATTAACCTGGTTCTGAACTCCCAGTCACTTAGTGGGGAAAATATTCTATCTCAGCCATTTCCAGATGGTTATCCTTCTCCCTAGAACTGAACATGAATTCAGGGTACTTCTGTGGCTCCCACCAAAGGAAAGAAGAGTCTCTGGTCCCATGATCGCTGCTGATATGCTCATCATCCAATGTCACACAAAAGATAGGCAGTTCCATCCTTCCACACCAAAGCCTGGGGACACCTGCCCATAATCCTCCAGGCCATGACTGTTTCCAGCATCCATAACTTCTATCACAGCAGAGCAGGAGTCACTCCTGGAGAAGCTGTATGGAAACGGGACACAGTTCTACATCACTGAGAGGGAAAAACAGCCAACTCCATCTTCACCTCTCTTCTGCCGCCTCACTTCTTCTAGGAAAGGAATAGCTTACCAACCACACACAATGTAATGTATCTCGAAAGGAGAGTATTGAAGCGTGTGCCAAGTCTTTGCCCTCTTGGGCTTTGCCCTCTTGGGCAGGGGAGAATTCCAGAGGACTCATCTGAGGCTGATTAGAACCTTTCCTGACAAATATGGGGCTTTCTGGCAAAGGCCTGAAGCCTGAGCTTGTCCTAGGAGTTCTCTTCCTCACCTTCTGATTAGAGAGGTCTGATCAGCCTCAACACGTAACCTTCCGAAGTCCCTGGAGTGAACCTCAGCCCCAAGTGGACTGTATTCCTCGCCTCCTCAACCCAAAGGACTTGCTTGAAACTGAAGTTGAGATGTTGGTCTTTGGATCCGGCGTCAGCTGCTGACTCCTCCTGCCTCAACCATGGCTCCAGCTGCAGGTGATAAATGCTTTCTGCCTGTGGTTCAGCGTTGCCACGCCTTGAAGTCCATGAGAAGGACTTCACACAAGTGGGAAGCTCTGGATTCATTTGTAGCCCTAAATCCTAGGCTCAGTGTGTCTAGGGAAAACCCAATCTCATGGGCTGGGATCCCAAGAAAAAAGAGAGGAAGGCAGTTCCTGGCTTGCATTTATTTCCCCACAGGACCCAGAAGCAGTTCTCTGAAACTGATCCCTCATCCCCAAATGCCCCTGACTCCACCTAACATCCGCAGGGAGCCAGGTCATTCTCTCTGTCGCTTGCCCCTCCGTACCCTAACCCAAACCTGGTGCTTTACATCAATCCAGTTGCACTTCACCTCACCTGGGACCACATCTTCTGTCTACTGGCCACACAAATTGCCATATCACAAAGAGGTCTGTGCCTGGGCTCTACTAGCGAGAGTTTTAAACTGCATAAACAATTCTTACTGCTTTTATTGCTAGTTTTTCCTCCATTTGGTGAAAACGGATCTTTAAAAACTCCAACCCTGGTTCTACTACAAACAAAAAAGGCAAGTCCGGTCCCCACACCCTTGGCAGCTCTGTGCCGTTGACCAGGAACAGTCTGTTGGAGCCATGACTGCCCCTCTGACAGGGGCACAGTAGCCAGGAGGGACAAGGTCCAGCAGACACCTAAAGGAACCCTCTCCTCCCATCACTTGTGGGGCTACTAGGGAAAGGTAGGGAGTCAGGAGACTCCCAGGAAAAGATGTGAGTCTGCCTCCTGTTGGGTTAGGGCCAACATTCTGGAATTCACTTGGCTCATGACAAGTATGCTGGAATTCACTTGGCTCGTGACAGTCAATGGTGAGCGTCTCTTTCTGGCTCTACTTTCAGTAAGGTCATGTGGAAAGTAGCAGACCACTGGTTAGGGTTGACAAGCTAAGAGTCACAATGTGTGGACAAAAAAACAGAGGGGAATTTAAGAGTGAGGGCCAGAAGGCGGAAGATCTTTAGAGTCTGGAGGTAAACACAAATACAAACCCCATCCCCATCCCTCTCCCTGGCTGCTTTTCTGCGCAAAAGCCAGTCAGGTATCTGGGAGCCAGAATCCTCACGGTTCAACCCGCAGGAACCTTGCACACTTCTTCGCCTCCCTTGTCACTGGATTCTTTCCAACCCCACAACCCCACAGTCTAAAGATAATGGAACAGTTATTCACACTATTTCGCTGGGAACAGGTTTCACATTTCTATCCCATCACTCACTCTTGGGGCTTGAACCTTCCACTGCTGAAGATGTGGCCCCCCTCCATTCATGCCTATTTCCAACTTTCCTTGGTTTTCCTACATTTCACTTTTCATTTTCCTCCAACCAGAGCCACTATCCATGGACCAAATGCCCCAAATCCACTGTGATCTGGCCCTCTCTCCTTGTAAAACTGTTCTCCCCTTTTCCCAGAGACTCCAGGTCCCTCTGAAATCTCCCATTCCATTCCTTCCTCAAAATAAAACTAACCCATAACCTCAAGAGAGTACAGTGAGTGAGGATAAACCAAATACAGAGCCCTCCTCCATTCCCACAAGGATTAATAAGGTCACCAAGGTCAGATGCATCTGAAGACTATAAAAATGACAGGCCCTGCTCCCAAAACCTAGACACTGGCAGCTAAGATCTGACCAGAGATGACCCAGGACAGGGTGTTTATGTGTGGCGATGACTCTTCTCCAACCAAACGAGGCTTAAGGTGACTGCGTGTGCCATGGTTATCAGATGGTTAAACTGTGTGATTATGGCACAATAAGCCAGTTTTTACAAAAACAACCACTACTGGTATAGATAGTGCTTTATTGTTTACATGTTCTCATATTTAATCCTTGCAGCAGCCCTGAGGTAGGTATTATTATCCCCACTTTACAGATGAGTAAGCCATTGTTCCAAGGTTAGATTACTTGCTGAAGATCACACGCTTATTTACGACAAAGCCACCAAAAATCACAACCCAAGGGGACTCTTGAGTAGTTCACGGGCTGTTGTCAAGGAAAGTAGAGCTGAAAACCTCAACTGGGAAAGGCTGGACCATTTATGAGAGTTCAGGGGGGTCCCTCACCAGGGATGAATGAGGCACATTCACGGCCAAGACCGGAGCTGAGCAGCAGAAGCCTAGAGCTCCTGGGAGTTGTGAAGCAAGAGGAGGTCTTTATATTTGGTGAGTTGACGTGTCTTCAAATAGGCACCAGGCCCACCTTCCAAGGGATGGAGCAACGAGAAGGTACCGGCAGCTGCCAGTCCAGAGGCTAGCCACAGGGCAAGGGTGGCGGGGCAGGAAGAGCACCCCCTGCTTGGCACTACTTCAGCTTGGCCAACACGTGTTGACTTTCAGGTAGTGGTCCTTTACTTTTGTTAAGGCTTGAGAATCTGATGAGAGTCATAACCCCTGCCCCCCGAGAAAAATAGACACAAGTGTACAGACAGCATCTTGCATATGGTTTTAGGGAGGCTGCAAATCTCAGGTGAAATCCTGCTTTACAGCAAGGATGTCATGAGGAAAGTCACCGAAACAAACCTATCTTTGTGCAGCTTGTATTTACCATGACTGTTCCCATTTTGCTATCCCCTGATGTTTAGAATGTTGTGAAGTTTTAACAGGAGTCAAGGAGAGGGTTCTAGCCAGAGAAAGTAGCTGTGCATGGCAGTGGTGGCAACCAGGAGGCAAAAACAGAGAGAGAGATGGGGTCATACGCACTATTCCACCCAGAAGATCATTTCCGGGATTTCTATCTGTTCAACAGAAGGACTGTGAGAGGTGATGGAGGCAGGGCAGCGGTTTTCTCCTTTCAGAAAGGAGAGCCATTCCCTCACTGGCTACAGGGTCTGAAGTCCTACAGGCATTGCCTTACTCCAACCTGACCCTCTCAACATCCCATGAATACACCTGAGCATCGGGCCAGTCATCCATGCACGTGTGGCCAGGTAACCTATGAACACCCATGTATTTACACGTGCTCTTTCACAGAAGAAGGAAAACTGGGATGGGGTAGATCTCAGGACAGAGATTGCGTGTTGCAGTTTGGGGAGCATGCATTCCCCACAGAGAATCACATAAATTTCAAGAATCAGCAAAAGGAGTCAGGGCACATGAGCCCCCAAACACTTCCATGGTTCCTCCTTCTGGCCAGGGCCCAACCCAAAAGCAACAGCGATGTCCTGGGCCAAAGCGCCAAACTAACAAGCCCAAGAGAGTGGGCTAAAGGGGTCACAAGGGTGGCAAGTGCAGGAAAAGTCCTGACTCACTGCAACAGCATTTCTGATCTCTCAGGGCAGTCAGGCAAAGGCCTGGCCCTGAACCTGTCCAGGCCCAGAGAGAGCAGACAGGGAAGTCGAAGTGACCATTCACAGGACAAAGAAAACTCAGAGGCCATGGTGACATTCCAGGCCCACTGGCCCCCCAGCATCCCAGTGGTCATTCCATCCAGGGGTCACTCATGCACTGGTGCTTATTTGCCCGGCCCTAGATGGATGTCTCTGTGCTGGTGGTTATTTGCCCAGCCCTAGATGGATGTCTCATCACAGGTGGCTAGAGGAGCCCCAGTTAGCCGAATGTGGGCTGGGCTTGGGCAAGGATCAAGTAGAAAGGGTGGAGGGAAGCCAGCAAAGCCACTGGCCCGCTTGGCCAGGGCCAGGGGCAGCCGCTCATCTTCGGGAGAGGGAGAGGGAGGATCCTGGCTGTAGCTTGTGGTACCAGACGGTGGGACCCCCAGGTCCAAGCCCACCTTGTCTCTAGCCAGAAGTTCCCTTTGTCGCTGCCGCTGCTGATGCCGGCCAATCAGGAGGAGAGTCAGGGATGCTGCAAGAACTCCCAGGAAGAAGCCCGCTAGCCCAGCCCCTATGGTGTGAGCCTGGCTCAAGGGGCTCCGTGAGGTGCCCCACACCAAGCTGTACGCAGCCACCACGCGGGCTGCCCCACCCTCCCGACACTCACAGGCATAAGCACCCATGGCCCCTGGGGATATCACCACTTCTAGCCCCTCCTGCCGGCGGGGGAGTGCAGTCACGCCGCTGGGCTGGCGCCACACGCAGGATGCCCAGGCTGAGCTCGGGGAACACGGCAAGACCACATGTGCAGCTGCAGACACAGGCACTTCAAACACCACTGGGTGTTCTGGAGAGAAAGCAAAGGCACAAACGATGGTGAAGCTATAGGTCTGGGGTGACAGAAATGTGGGGTGATATGAGAAGGGGCCTTGGGGGACAAAGTCAAAAAGTGGATTCCTAAAGACAGTAAGGCTGCCATATCTTCCGGGAGACAAGTTTTAAAGTAGGTCCAAAAAGGACTACTTTCTAGGCCCCTTGCAGCGACTCCACGCATATTTCCCTAAACCATACAGACCTCCAGGCTCTTCAGGACACAAAGAAGAGACGTCCGCTGACTCTATGTCTTGAACCAGCCTATAAAGAAGAAAACACTTGATAAATCCAGTGTCAACATCCCCTCTACCCTCCTCGGTACCACTGAATGTTCACTTGCTAATTGCACCTCCCGTCATCTCATAAATCACTTCTAGAATTATCAGCCAACATTCTCTTCATCCCTAAACTTTTCCTCAATACCTTTTAGATGCATGACATTTTCTACAAATTCTACAAATATTTCTAGTAGTCGACAGAGAATTAAATCTGCACTAGGTCTATCAGAAAGACATTTGGTGGGGCACTTTAAAAGAAACACAGGAGCCTTCCAAGAAGTACAGCTGGTTGTCCACAACCCCAAGATTTCTCCGGAAATCTCTGGTAAAAGATTTTTCTGTTAAGAGAAAAGCTTCTTTTCTATCACAATTAATCAAAATCCTGTTAGGATCAGTGAGATGACTGTCTATTTCATAAAACTGCTCAGCTAAAGGCACATCTGTGGTTGTCACCAGCGCTCGGTACTGATGGCTGGGCCAGAGCTGGGACACCAGGCAATGCAACAGTGTAGCCACACTCACCCTCCATGCTCTCCAGGGTGGGCCACACANTGCTATCCCCTGATGTTTAGAATGTTGTGAAGTTTTAACAGGAGTCAAGGAGAGGGTTCTAGCCAGAGAAAGTAGCTGTGCATGGCAGTGGTGGCAACCAGGAGGCAAAAACAGAGAGAGAGATGGGGTCATACGCACTATTCCACCCAGAAGATCATTTCCGGGATTTCTATCTGTTCAACAGAAGGACTGTGAGAGGTGATGGAGGCAGGGCAGCGGTTTTCTCCTTTCAGAAAGGAGAGCCATTCCCTCACTGGCTACAGGGTCTGAAGTCCTACAGGCATTGCCTTACTCCAATCTGACCCTCTCAACATCCCATGAATACACCTGAGCATCGGGCCAGTCATCCATGCACGTGTGGCCAGGTAACCTATGAACACCCATGTATTTACACGTGCTCTTTCACAGAAGAAGGAAAACTGGGATGGGGTAGATCTCAGGACAGAGATTGCGTGTTGCAGTTTGGGGAGCATGCATTCCCCACAGAGAATCACATAAATTTCAAGAATCAGCAAAAGGAGTCAGGGCACATGAGCCCCCAAACACTTCCATGGTTCCTCCTTCTGGCCAGGGCCCAACCCAAAAGCAACAGCGATGTCCTGGGCCAAAGCGCCAAACTAACAAGCCCAAGAGAGTGGGCTAAAGGGGTCACAAGGGTGGCAAGTGCAGGAAAAGTCCTGACTCACTGCAACAGCATTTCTGATCTCTCAGGGCAGTCAGGCAAAGGCCTGGCCCTGAACCTGTCCAGGCCCAGAGAGAGCAGACAGGGAAGTCGAAGTGACCATTCACAGGACAAAGAAAACTCAGAGGCCATGGTGACATTCCAGGCCCACTGGCCCCCCAGCATCCCAGTGGTCATTCCATCCAGGGGTCACTCATGCACTGGTGCTTATTTGCCCGGCCCTAGATGGATGTCTCTGTGCTGGTGGTTATTTGCCCAGCCCTAGATGGATGTCTCATCACAGGTGGCTAGAGGAGCCCCAGTTAGCCGAATGTGGGCTGGGCTTGGGCAAGGATCAAGTAGAAAGGGTGGAGGGAAGCCAGCAAAGCCACTGGCCCGCTTGGCCAGGGCCAGGGGCAGCCGCTCATCTTCGGGAGAGGGAGAGGGAGGATCCTGGCTGTAGCTTGTGGTACCAGACGGTGGGACCCCCAGGTCCAAGCCCACCTTGTCTCTAGCCAGAAGTTCCCTTTGTCGCTGCCGCTGCTGATGCCGGCCAATCAGGAGGAGAGTCAGGGATGCTGCAAGAACTCCCAGGAAGAAGCCCGCTAGCCCAGCCCCTATGGTGTGAGCCTGGCTCAAGGGGCTCCGTGAGGTGCCCCACACCAAGCTGTACGCAGCCACCACGCGGGCTGCCCCACCCTCCCGACACTCACAGGCATAAGCACCCATGGCCCCTGGGGATATCACCACTTCTAGCCCCTCCTGCCGGCGGGGGAGTGCAGTCACGCCGCTGGGCTGGCGCCACACGCAGGATGCCCAGGCTGAGCTCGGGGAACACGGCAAGACCACATGTGCAGCTGCAGACACAGGCACTTCAAACACCACTGGGTGTTCTGGAGAGAAAGCAAAGGCACAAACGATGGTGAAGCTATAGGTCTGGGGTGACAGAAATGTGGGGTGATATGAGAAGGGGCCTTGGGAGACAAAGTCAAAAAGTGGACTCCTAAAGACAGTAAGGCTGCCATATCTTCCGGGAGACAAGTTTTAAAGTAGGTCCAAAAAGGACTACTTTCTAGGCCCCTTGCAGCGACTCCACGCATATTTCCCTAAACCATACAGACCTCCAGGCTCTTCAGGACACAAAGAAGAGACGTCCGCTGACTCTATGTCTTGAACCAGCCTATAAAGAAGAAAACACTTGATAAATCCAGTGTCAACATCCCCTCTACCCTCCTCGGTACCACTGAATGTTCACTTGCTAATTGCACCTCCCGTCATCTCATAAATCACTTCTAGAATTATCAGCCAACATTCTCTTCATCCCTAAACTTTTCCTCAATACCTTTTAGATGCATGACATTTTCTACAAATTCTACAAATATTTCTAGTAGTCGACAGAGAATTAAATCTGCACTAGGTCTATCAGAAAGACATTTGGTGGGGCACTTTAAAAGAAACACAGGAGCCTTCCAAGAAGTACAGCTGGTTGTCCACAACCCCAAGATTTCTCCGGAAATCTCTGGTAAAAGATTTTTCTGTTAAGAGAAAAGCTTCTTTTCTATCACAATTAATCAAAATCCTGTTAGGATCAGTGAGATGACTGTCTATTTCATAAAACTGCTCAGCTAAAGGCACATCTGTGGTTGTCACCAGCGCTCGGTACTGATGGCTGGGCCAGAGCTGGGACACCAGGCAATGCAACAGTGTAGCCACACTCACCCTCCATGCTCTCCAGGGTGGGCCACACACTCAGCTAGGCGAAAGCTCCAGGCACAGGCAGGGTCTCGGGCCAAAATGCACTCTGAGCAGCTCTGCAGACGGCCGCAGTTGGCTGTATTCACTTGTGTCACCTCAGTGCGGGAGCCAACCAGGAGCCAGTTCTACAGAAAGGGGTTGAGAAAGAGGAACGTGCTAGCTCTCCCAGACCTCAGGGTCACCAACTGTCTCTGCATTCAGACGTCTTCCCACCAGACTCGCCAAAATCTACAACTCACTTGATATAACTTCATATTCTCAACTGGCTGAGGCTCTGGGAATAAGGCCAGATCCTCAAGGACACTGAGCTGGGCTCCAATCTGCACTGCTCGGTGGAGGTGTCCATCCTCTAGGAAGTAGGCAAGGGGTGAGACATCATAACATAACTGTACCTGTGCCTGGGACCCTGATTACCTGTATGCAGGGGACCCTCTCTGGCCACAGCCTCCGTGCACTGGATGGGCAACTTGCTTGGCTATTAAACATACCTGTCCCCAGATAGAGCACATCATACTCTTTCCCTGAGAGGCTGGGCACCCTGTGGGCCACAACTCTGAGATAGGCTGTATCGGTCGTGACCAGGAGGGGGCGGCCATCAGCTGGAAACACTGGCCTGTCCATGAGTGGGTGGTCCCGGATGAAGGTGAGCACACGGTCAGGCAGGAAGAGTGATGAGCCAAACTGCTGGAGCTTCATGTTGTTGGTGATGCACTAGAGGGAACACAGAATGTGTGACGAAGCTTCGCAGGGCCAGGAAGTGTCTGTGATGCTTAGCTGGACTCTTGTCCTAGTGGAGCAATTCAGTTCACTGCCCCAGCCCCCTCACCTCTCCAGGCCTGGGCTGGGGTACGTCATTGTCCATGACAGGCAGTCCCCTGTTGCAGTCATGTTTCAGCTCTCTGAAGGGACCATTCAGCACAGTCCGAATATCTTGGGGTCGGAAGGAACAGACAGCAGAGATGGCAGCCCCTTCCCTGGAAGAGTCACAGATTGGAGCCAGATATTTGGCAGGAATTCCGGAGAGGCAACTCAGCCCCCGTCAAATGAGATGATCCATGAGAAACACACAGGGAGCTGTGTAGCCTGCCCCAGGGCAGAGGGAGCAGGGTTCTAGGGAGAATCCACCCCACTCTGGAGGAGACCGCACTTCCACCCTGTAACTCTCCATATCAGGAGCCCCTTACCACTGGGAGGAAAAGAGGCCGTAAAAGACAGGGGTCCCTGCTCCACTCTCAGGTCGAAGAATGGCCACGTCCTGCAGGACACTCGAGGCCCGGCCATGCTCAGGCCCCGGACACAGCAGGTCAGCCTTTAGAAAGGTCGTCCATCTCTGCTGGAGGGTCTTCCGGCCCCCAAGATCGCCCTGGGATGACAAGCATGTAGGAAGTTCTCTTTAGAAGACCAACGTTAGGGAAGGACCGTGGAGGCCAATACACACTCCCTCCAGACACAGTCAAGGAGACAGATGCATAGAATGCAAGGGCAGAGACAGAGTAACTGAGGAGAACAATGCGATATGGGGCCGGCAGGGGCACAATGATGAGCGTGACCACGTTTATTGCACACGTGTAAAGTACCGCACTACATGTGTCATGTAAGTTGCTTCCTTTAGTCCTCAGAACAGTACCTATTCCTGCCCAGAGCTACACAGGCAGTAAGCAGTGAAGCAAGGACTGGAACCCAGGTCTGTTTGTCAAGAGCTCCTGCCTTTAACCTCTGCACTGCAGTGTCACACAGGGTAATAATGGGGTAAAAGAGGCCAGAGCCCTTTCTCCCACATTCCTCAAGCTGCCAGAAAAGTAAAGGCCCAGCAGAAAAGGAGATGGAAGAGAGACACAAAGCCAGAGGCCAGAGGGAGAGACGGGAGGACAAGCAGAGCGGAGAACAAGGCAGGCAGCTGGGACCAGGGGCTCACCGCACACACGCGAGCCACCCTCGGGACTTTAACGCGTTCGTAGGAATCAAACGCTCGGGAAATCTCCGTAAAGAAGAAGTAGATCTCATCGTCTCCATCTTCATCCCCCCACTCGGCTGGGCTCAAGGCCATGGCTGCAACAAAAGCTGGGGCTGGGAAGACCGGCGGCTTCAGATCCCACAGACATAGCCTGGGACCTCCCAGCCTCCGCCGACTCTCCCCGGAGCAGCCCCCTCTGCCCACCGTTAAGCCAGGACGGCAAGGTCTCTGTCCGGACCCAGTCCTCAGCGCGACCCACAGCCCGAGAGATGATCGGCTCCGTCCCCAGGTAATTCTTCACAGTGGCAGCGTAGAGGGCGCCCCCTGCAGGGTGACAGCGAGAAGACGGGCCGTCAGACTCACTGAGGGGGCCTGCAGAAAGGGTCACCGGGCAAAGGAGGGAGTAAAAACACGGGCAAGAATCCTCAAGGGTTGAGCACCCATGTGCCTGCCAGGCACTGCTAAGCACGGGGGCATTATCTCACTTCAACAGAAACAAAGTGTTCCAGGGCAGTAACAAGAACCAGGGTTAAGGGGGAAATGCTGGAATGTTCATGTATAAGAAAGAAGAATAAAAGCTATCCCTGTGGAAATCAAGATTTTTTGTTGGTCTGTTTCTTGTTGTTGTCTGTTCTACAATATGCTAATTACATGAGAACTTTCCAGGAAGAGGTCTGCTCTGCAGCACGTTCCCATCTTGCTGAGCTCTCCCACTATGGTGAGTGTCTAAAGGAACTAGTGTTCTTTCTGGGCATCAGTGGTGTACGCTGCCCTGGAACAAATCACGACTTTAGGGTACACTGGCATCATTTAGGGAACTGATCAAAATGCAGGTTCCTAAAACTGGGGCCCACAATTCTCACTCTGTAGAGTCGGGGGTTGGCCCAAGGACTACATTTCAAACAAGCCGAGTTACTATGGTGTGGGCGACTCAAGACTTCACTTTGAAAAACGCCAACCCAAGGGGTTTCAGATCCTCCCTCCTGGTTCAGTGGCAGAGCAGATGGTGAGGATTGGAGAAGTGAGATATCACAGGCATTCTGGGAAGAAATGGAAGGTGCAGCTCTGTGGGCTGAATATAAGAACTATAGCCACTCTGATCAACACCACCAAAGGCTCGGACAAGAGTGGAGAAAATGGATGTAAGGGGGTGTAACGAATGTTAGGGGATGTAAGAAGGTCACAAACCCCCTACTGGAGTTTTGAGTATTACAGGGACTCTGAAGAGAACAGAGATGCAGTCCTTCAATACCTACTATATGAGAGCACTGCGCTGGGTGCTTAGAACATCACTGCTCCCCCAAGAACTCCCAGCTGAGTCTAGAAGACAGATGTAACCAGATACACACAGAGGAGGGAGCACAGAGGAGGACCCAGCCACATCTAACTAGGAGAACAGCATCTCAGAGGTCATGTCTGAGCTAGCTCTGAAGAATGAGCAATTTGCCAGGCAGAAGGACTTCAGGGAGAAGACAGGCAAGTGGGGACGTGGGGGAGCCATGTTTGGGGATGTGGGGCACTCCCTGTGGCTGAAGCTCCCACAGGGCACAGGGCAAGTAAGCAGAGATTGCTAGAGGTGCAGTGATAGGCACTCAGTTGTGATGAATCTTCTCTGTATCACCAGGAAAATGTGGACTTTATCCTAAAGGTGAAGGCAAAACTGCAGAGATTTTCTTGAGGAGGAGTGACATAACTAGTTTTGTTTTTTAGGAAGACAATGCTAATTAAAAGGGCCTTCTCACAGTAGAAACTAATACAAAATTGTAAAACAACTACACTTCAATAAAAATTAATTGAGGATGTCCCTGGTGGTCCAGTGGTTAAGAATCTGCCTGCCAATGCAGGGGACGTGAGCGCTACCCTTGGTCCAGAAAGATTCTGCATACCGCCACTTGCTGCCACTAAAATCACCACAACTCATGTCTGCGCACAGCAAGGAAAACCCAGACCAGCCATTAAACAAGTAATGAGTTTTTAAAAAGGACCTTCATACAGTCCTGGCAAGAATGAAGGAGGACTACGGCACAGCAGAGGGAAGAAAGAGGTTGGATCTGGGAGATATTTCTGAGGTTACAGCCCATTAACAAAATTTGAAAATCGAGTATGAGATGTGAAAGAATGTAGTGAGACAATGTCACGAAGGTTTCCACCTATAAGATGGACAATAGGGGATGGCGATATTATGAACCAAGTGAAGATATGACGGAAGGCTCATAAAGGAGGTGGCCTGAGAGGAGGCGATTTCAGTTTTTGGATGCGCTAAGGTTGGAATGCTTTCGGGACATCTGGAAGGCAATGGAACAGAAGGGTGTGGCCAAGAGGGCCCGAGTCAGGCAACCTGGGAGTCATGTTTAGGTCACTATATGAACCTAAAAGCCAGGGGAAAAGGGAGAAGAAAACCCTGGGGCACTGCCACTTGAGAGCAATTGAGAAGATCATGTCAAGGAGGCTAGAGAAGCAAGCAAGGCTGGGGGGCTGGAGGTTGGTGCCCAGAAACCCCAGCAAGAGCCACGGGGTCCTGCACGCTGAGGGAGACAGCAGAGGGCAGGGCCACCTTGAGGGAAGCGCTGCATCCCGAGTTCCCAGATGCTCCTGTGAAGCTGCATGTCTCAGGCACTGCAATGATAACCACTAAACTTAAAAACACTTGATTCAGGGCAAAAAAAAAAGGGGGGGGG
>SJYV01022542.1:89658-103088 GCA_006410875.1 Neotragus pygmaeus
GGGGGGGGGTCAGAAGGTGGGAGGGGAGACTATACTATCACTCAAGCTCGTGAAAGGAATCCAAGCATTTTAGAGTCAGGAGGGGCTGGGTTTGAACTCTGAATACTTATTAGTAGTATGATCTTAGGCAAATTACTCTTCCTAAGCCTCAGGTTCCTCAAATGTAGAATATGGATAATACCGCCTTCCACACAGAGCAGTAACATAAAGTGAAAATAAAGTGTTAGTCACTCAGTAGTGTCCAATTCTTTGGGATCCCATAGACTGTAGCTCACCAGGCTCCTCTGTCTGTGGAATTCTCCAGGCAAGAATACTGGAGTGTGTTTCCATGCCCTTCTCCAGGGGATCTTCCTGACCCAGGATTAGAACCCGGGTCTCCTGCACTGTGGACTGATTCTTTACCATCTGAGCCACCAAGGAAGTTCTACTCAGAGCAGTGCTAAAGGTTAAATGAGATAAACAGAGAAACCCAGGTGGAGTCTGGCGCATGGCTGGCACTCACCATGCATCGGGTGCGGCAGCTTGCGAACCTTGGAGGGCCATACGCTTGCTTTATTGCCCTAAGGCAGGAGGCCACAACTATAAAATGGCATCCCATTTCCTTCCAGAGTGTTTCAGAAGGGAGAAAATAAGATTTGGGGCATAGCTCTGGCAGCTAAGAAGCAGCAAATAAAAAAATCTTCAGTAGTTCCCTGGAAGGAGCCAGGGAGGCAGCCAGGGCCCCGGGCGAAGAACCTGGGCAGGGGCCACCGGGCGAAGAACCTGGGCAGGGGCCACGGGCGGGGGGCTCAGGAGAGCTGGGCTCGCGGTCCCGGGCAGCAGAGGGCCCAGCCCTGGGGGCACGCGCAGAGCTGCCCAGGAGCAGCCGGCACTCCCTGCTGAGCCAGGGTCCGGAAAGAAGGGTGGGGCTCCTGCCACCTCCCGCGGGCACACACAGCTGTGGGCAGCCTTGCCCGCCTCTGCCTGGCCCGCAGACACCAACTGGGCAGGCCCCAAGCCTAGGAGCCGTTGCCCTCGCCCCAGCCGTCCGCACGGACAAGCAGTCGGAGACGGGCATACCACCACCAGGGCCAGGCAGAAGCGAGATGGGGGCGCCCTACCCCTACCCCCTGGGGGTGGAGTCAGCTGGCCACCCCTCACCCACCGCCCCCAGAACTGGCCCTCTGAGACCTGGGCCAAAGACCCCAGGAGGAGCCCAAGGCAGGAGGGGGCTTCCGGCACAGGGGTCACCCAGCCCAGGCCCGCAGGGAGCGTGCCCCTGATACACAGCGCTGTCCCGAGGANATACATAACACTTTAAAACCAAAATTCTGACAGAAGCTGTGTCATGGATACCCTGAGAATGGGGAGATGTGGTGAAAGAGATAGCTATAAATATTTTGGAAGCATAACTTGATGTGTTTGAGGGAGAACAGTCGAAAATATTGTGGAAACATTAAAGGACCATAGACAACCATGCAAGGGCCCAATGGTGGACAGAGGTAAAGTCCCAAGACTTTCTAAGGGATCAGTGGGGCAGCCAGCAACTCTGGAGCCTAGAACTGCGGAAGAGCACGTTCACTCAGGGTGGAAGAGCAGAGGGCCACAGAGGGACCGCAGGAGGGATCAGGCACTCTGGGAGGGTGCAGCAGGGCGTCAGGTGTTCTAAAACCGAGGGTTTTACAACACAAATGTCACACACACGCAGAGGAAAAGGAAGAGCAGTCTTCACAGTCACAGGGGCAGGAGTCCACAGGAGTCCACAGGATCACATGCCCTGAATTTCCCAGAACAGTCCGTTTCAAATATTTTACTGTACTGTTCATACAATAAAATATCCCTGAGAAATTGGGAAATTATTACTGACCAGATCAAGCTAGTAAATAAGAAAATATACATCTACTATATTGACAAAAGATGATATGTCACAGAGAGTGATGCCCAAAGTGCTGAATTCAGTGAATAAGGTAGTTACAAAAAAAACCATGTGTAATTCAACCCTATTAAAAAAAAAATATATATATATATATATATATCTTTAGTTGCAGGAAAGATTGAAGGAGTTACAACTGTACGGTGTTACTGATGCTTGTTTCTGACTAATGAAATAACAAATAATTTTTATTTTCTCCTCTCAATTGTTTTGTATTCACTGAATGTTTTTTGTAGTTAGCATCTTTTATTTTTATAAACCTCCCCCCAAATTAAGATCCTGTCATTTTGGAAATATGAGGAAAAAAAAGATTGAAAACCACAAAAATGAAGAATCACAGCCAAAGAAAGGTGACAACTATGTGCAGAAATAGGTCTCTACTTGCTCAGAGGTAAAGTCTGTGAACACAGACCTCCCAGATATGTTAATAACTCAACACCAACAGACTAGGATACAAGCCATGGCAGTGAATATTTCACTATACCCTCGAGGCATTCAAATTTTAACTCTGGTATCAAACTGCCCACTTTTAAAGAAGGTTTATAGTAAGAATTATTACTCCTTGGTTTTAAAAAGAGGGCTTTAAACATATCCTGTCCTGCCTTCTTCCTCTTTCTTTTCTTCTCATAGCCAGAGCTTTGCAGGATAGACAGCTGGTGTGTGTGTGCATGCGCACGCTTAGTGGCTTCAGTCATGTCCGACTCTGTGCAACCCTATGGACTGTAGCCTGACAAGTTCCTCTGTCCATGGGATTCTCCAGGCAAGAATATTGGAGTGGGTTGCCATGCCCTCCTCCAGGGGATCTTCCCAACCCAGGGACTGAACCGGCATCCCTTGCGTATCCTGCATTGGCAGGTGAGTTCTTTACCACTAGCACCACCTGGGAAGCCCAGGATAGACTGCTATTCACCTAATATTCTCTATTTTCTTATCTAAGGATTATGCTAGCTGGATACTTTTTTTTAAGTCTATTATCAGACATAATTATAGACATAATTATAGATCATTGGACATAATTAATAGATCATTGGAGATGTGATTTTTACCCTACCTTTTCCTCTGCTGGCCATATAGGATTTCTCTAACTGTCTTGTTTTGGTGTGTGAATGCTAGTCTCAGGGTACACACACGCATGGATTTAAGAGATAAGCTTGACCCCAAAATGCAGGCAGCGCCCAGTACATCTGGAACACATACAGGGCTCCCTGACTGATGCAGTAATCAAAAGATGCAATGAGACCAAAAGGAGACAAGAAAAACAGGANATGCTAGTCTCAGGGTACACACACGCATGGATTTAAGAGATAAGCTTGACCCCAAAATGCAGGCAGCGCCCAGTACATCTGGAACACATACAGGGCTCCCTGACTGATGCAGTAATCAAAAGATGCAATGAGACCAAAAGGAGACAAGAAAAACAGGAGATGGATTCCCAAGAGAAAACAAAAGCTCCCTTCTGCTCTTCTTTGTAAGAGCCCTATTTATTACTGGATGTGACAGGGAGGGCCGAAGATGACAAATCACCTTCTCCAGCTTAGGTACCTTGGTGGGTGATGGCACTAATGCACTCACGGAAGGGGACACTGTTGGAGAAGGCTTGGGGGAGGTGAGTGAAGACGATGAGCTCAGTGTGGGACATGCTGATTCTGAGATTCCTGTGGGACATCTAAGTGGAGCTGTCTGGAAGGTAGCTGGATGTGTGGTCTGTAGCTCCAGAGAGGATATGGGAGGCATCAGAATTTGGTGTAAACAGAATCCGTCAGGCTGGCTGAGATCACAGTCACAAAGACTACAAGAGAAGAGGATCTTGGGAACCCCAACATTTAAAGGAAGAACAGAAGACAGACCTGCAAAGAAGACTGAGAAGGAATTGCTGATGATCTTAGGCTAATGTGAACACTACTGTCAAAATGTCTGCATTTTTCCAAATTGGAATAGTGCAGATAGAGACATTGAGATCTTTTTTTTTTTAATTTTATCTCAGTGCAGTGCAGATAAATGTCAAATTTGAAGATAAGATTCTGAGACTTTTTCCTAAAGAAATACAAGTACCAATAAACACATGAAAAGCTCCTGTGATCTAATAGAAATGCTAATCAAAAACATCAAATTGGACTCTGGAGAAAGTCACTGTTTTATGTTTATTAACTATTTTTGGTTACAGCTAACAGGGTGTAATGAAACAGACCCTCTCATCACTGCTGGTAGGACTTACTGAAGAGCAAATGTGGCCAAATCCACCAAGTGCTATAAAATTTTTTTATATCCTTTGGCCCAGCAATCCTACTTTTTGGATTGACTAATGTAATTAATTGCTATTGTTTAGTTGCCAAGTCATGTCTGACTCTTTTGTGACCCCATAGATTGTATCCATCAAGCTCCTCTGTCCATGGGATTTCCCAGGCAAGTATACTGGAGTGGGTTGCCATTTCCTTCTCCAGGAGATCTTCCTGACTCAGGGATCGAACTCGTGTCTCCTGCATTAACAGGTGGGTTCTTTACCACTGAGCCACCTGGGAAGCCATGTAATTAATTAGATTCATGTAAAGGATTTACATAAAATTTATATAAAAGGATTCCTTACGCAGCATTATTTATAAAAGCAATATTTTAAAATTTGAATGTATAATTATATGGAAATAAATAATTGTACTATATTCATAGGATGAAAAAGTATGCAATCACTAAAAAAATCAAATTTTGAATAATTAAGCAAATTCTATGATGATAAAATGCTCAGTATACAATACTAAGTGAAATATACATAATTCTAATTTATTATAAATGTACACATATTATATTTATAATACATGTACACACACAGAATAAAAGAAGATACTCCAAAATAATAATAGTGGTTTCCTGGTGATGACTAAATTACAATCAGCTTTTTACTTTCTTCTTTATACATTTTTGTATTTTCTCAATTTCCCACAATGCACATTGCAATTTTTATAATTTAAAATAAGAAATACTCCTGCCATCATAGTCTAATATTTTCACTACTAAGAGCTTTTACTTTTCTTTCAAAATACCTCTATTATCCTTAACGACATTTGTATGACTCCTAACTGGGAATCTGGGTTCTAATTCTTAAATAATGTTGCCATTGTCTTCTATCTGCTATTTAATATTTTCAAAGCAGAGGGACAGTAGGGCACAATAGATCAGTATTAAAAGCCCCAGCTAAGTATCGGCATGTGTCAGACCAAAAGAAAATCGCATCATGGCGCTATACAACACTTCAGAGGGAAATACTTAATTTGTATATAGCTTTTAAGACTTTTCTTATAAAGTCATGCATAAGAAAAAAGCTTAATGCTAGATCTTACACCCAATTTTTGCTATTCATAAAATACTGTGCAATATTTAAATTAAAATGTAAATTTTCCACACTATTGACAATATGTATAAAATCAATAACTAATGAGAACATAACTATATAGCAGAGGGAGCTCTACTTAATGCACTGTGGTGACCTGAATGGGAAAGGGAGTCCAAAAGGGAGCAGATACATGTCTGTGGCTGATTCATTTCACTGTACAGTAGAAACTAGCACAACACTGTAAATCAACTATACTTCAATAAAGATCAACTTAAACAAAAAAACAAGTAATACAACTCCTTCCTGCTCTATATCATACACTAGCCATTAGGCCAGGGACCCAGCAGAGTTTTGAAGGTTATATTGCCATCTCAATGCAGAAACTCCAAGCAAATGTGCTTGTTTATTTTGAATAGTTTTCATAGTTAAAATTTTTAATTGTCTGATATTTTATAATAAAGTTTGCAGCAACCTTAGTGAAGAAAGAAAAAACAGTATGATGAATGATGCTAAAAGTCAACTGATTAGCTAGTTGGGGAAAATCAATTTTGATTCCCTTCTCATGCTATTTGAAAAATAAACTTCAAATAGATTAGAGTTAAAATGTTTGGGAAAAATTTGAGAAGAAATTTTACCTGCTCTCTAACTGAAAAACAGTTTAGTTTAAAATATATAATCACAAAAGAAAACATATAGATTGGAATATGAATACCTTACCTGAAAACTGGCCCAAGAACATGAACCGAGGATTGACCAAAGAGGAAATAAAAGTAAGTACTAGAACATGAAAAATGTTTACCTTCACTAATATTCAAAGAAATACAAATCAAAGCAAGGTGCCATTTTTAGCCTCAAATCAGCAAAAAAGAAGAAGTTTAATAACAACAAAACAGTACAGTGAAATTTATGTGAGAAAAAAACTCATTTACTGCTGATTTAGGGTGCAAATTGGTAAAAAAAAAAAAAAAAACAATTAGCAACAGAAAATAAGCTGTAAAATATTCACACCCTTTAATATAGCAATCCATTTCCAGGAGTCTTAAAGAGACGATCTAAAATGAGGATAAAAATTTATGTACAAAAAGGTACACTACAGTGTTATAGTGGTGATGATTTAGTCGCTCAGTCATGTCCGACTCTTTGTGACCCCATGGACTGTAGCCCACCAGGCTCCTCGGTCCAGGGGATTTTCCAGGCAAGAATCCCAGAGTGGGTTGCCACTTCCTTTGCCAGGGGATCNGCAAATTATATGATGATAAAATGCTCAGTATACAATACTAAGTGAAATATACATAATTCTAATTTATTATAAATGTACACATATTATATTTATAATACATGTACACACACAGAATAAAAGAAGATACTCCAAGATAATAATAGTGGTTTCCTGGTGATGACTAAATTACAATCAGCTTTTTACTTTCTTCTTTATACATTTTTGTATTTTCTCAATTTCCCACAATGCACATTGCAATTTTTATAATTTAAAATAAATACTCCTGCCATCATAGTCTAATATTTTCACTACTAAGAGCTTTTACTTTTCTTTCAAAATACCTCTATTATCCTTAACGACATTTGTATGACTCCTAACTGGGAATTTGGGTTCTAATTCTTAAATAATGTTGCCATTGTCTTCTATCTGCTATTTAATATTTTCAAAGCAGAGGGACAGTAGGGCACAATAGATCAGTATTAAAAGCCCCAGCTAAGTATCGGCATGTGTCAGACCAAAAGAAAATCGCATCATGGCGCTATACAACACTTCAGAGGGAAATACTTAATTTGTATATAGCTTTTAAGACTTTTCTTATAAAGTCATGCATAAGAAAAAAGCTTAATGCTAGATCTTACACCCAATTTTTGCTATTCATAAAATACTGTGCAATATTTAAATTAAAATGTAAATTTTCCACACTATTGACAATATGTATAAAATCAATAACTAATGAGAACATAACTATATAGCAGAGGGAGCTCTACTTAATGCACTGTGGTGACCTGAATGGGAAAGGGAGTCCAAAAGGGAGCAGATACATGTCTGTGGCTGATTCATTTCACTGTACAGTAGAAACTAGCACAACACTGTAAATCAACTATACTTCAATAAAGATCAACTTAAACAAAAAAACAAGTAATACAACTCCTTCCTGCTCTATATCATACACTAGCCATTAGGCCAGGGACCCAGCAGAGTTTTGAAGGTTATATTGCCATCTCAATGCAGAAACTCCAAGCAAATGTGCTTGTTTATTTTGAATAGTTTTCATAGTTAAAATTTTTAATTGTCTGATATTTTATAATAAAGTTTGCAGCAACCTTAGTGAAGAAAGAAAAAACAGTATGATGAATGATGCTAAAAGTCAACTGATTAGCTAGTTGGGGAAAATCAATTTTGATTCCCTTCTCATGCTATTTGAAAAATAAACTTCAAATAGATTAGAGTTAAAATGTTTGGGAAAAATTTGAGAAGAAATTTTACCTGCTCTCTAACTGAAAAACAGTTTAGTTTAAAATATATAATCACAAAAGAAAACATATAGATTGGAATATGAATACCTTACCTGAAAACTGGCCCAAGAACATGAACCGAGGATTGACCAAAGAGGAAATAAAAGTAAGTACTAGAACATGAAAAATGTTTACCTTCACTAATATTCAAAGAAATACAAATCAAAGCAAGGTGCCATTTTTAGCCTCAAATCAGCAAAAAAGAAGAAGTTTAATAACAACAAAACAGTACAGTGAAATTTATGTGAGAAAAAAACTCATTTACTGCTGATTTAGGGTGCAAATTGGTAAAAAAAAAAAAAAAAAACTCAATTAGCAACAGAAAATAAGCTATAAAATATTCACACCCTTTAATATAGCAATCCATTTCCAGGAGTCTTAAAGAGACGATCTAAAATGAGGATAAAAATTTATGTACAAAAAGGTACACTACAGTGTTATAGTGGTGATGATTTAGTCGCTCAGTCATGTCCGACTCTTTGTGACCCCATGGACTGTAGCCCACCAGGCTCCTCGGTCCAGGGGATTTTCCAGGCAAGAATCCCAGAGTGGGTTGCCACTTCCTTTGCCAGGGGATCTTCCCAACTCAAGGATCAAATGCAGGTCTCCTGCATTGCAGGCAAATTCTTTACCAACTGAGCCACTAGGGAGGCCCTTGGTGTTACAGACAAGTGTTATAGACAATAGTATAAACTTTGAAGTGAACTAAATCAATTTGAGAATAAGTTCATATAAATGACTTGGAATTGTTAAATCAGCATATGCTCACAGGTTGAGTAAAATAATATCATTAAATTTTTTCTTCACAAAATATTTTGAAATTATATAGAAATCCCTATGCTATAAAGTCACATGACAATATTCAAAATTATGTCCATGCAGCATGACATTTTAAAGTTTCATAATACACACACTCATAAAATTTCTATTAACCTGCTTGTCTTAAACTATCATGAAAAAAATGGTTGTGTTCTCACTGAATTTGCAGAGTGTTTGTGGAGTGGTCTAACCTAATATACAGGCTATGTGGCATACAAAGTCTTCGCTTTGTGGCTACCAAAGAATTAGTCAGTCATTCTCCAGAAAAGCTTAGGTATAATCTGTGATAGAACCATTCAACACGTGAGCAACTGTATACGTATAGCTTGTTCAAAGGAAGTAACAGAAGAAATTTATTTAATAGTCACTACTGATTCCTCTGAGTAACAAAGCACTGGCCAGCAAAATATACACACATGACTATATATGCGTGTGGACATAAAAAGGCTAAAAGGAAATATCCTAAAATACTAGCGTGGTTTTCAGAGTAGAAATACTCTAGAACTCTGTTAATATGGTACTTACTAGGTATGAATGGCTATTTACATTTAAGTCACAATTACATAAAATTTAATATTCTTCCCTTCAGTTGCACTAGTCACATTTCAAGGGCTCAACAGCCCATGTAGCCAGTGGCTACCATATTAGCGAAGATACAGAACAATTCCATCATGATACAAAGTTCTTTCGAACTGTGCTGTTCTAAAAGATTTCTTATGTTCTTTATACTTTTTTGCAAACTCATTATAATATGTGTTGTAGTAGATTCCTCTTTTACTGAGGGAAAAAATGACTAAAAGAAATAAGGGTAACAAAGGAAACGTTCACAGTCTACTGTGAAGAGCAGACACATTCTCTAGAGAAAAGCAAGGGGAATGGCAGTCTGTGGGGAAAAGCAGGACACAAGCACTCTGGGGAGAACAGGAAAAGCTAGAAAGAGATGTGGGAATAATAGACATTCCAAGGAAAGAAAAGAAAGGACACGGAAATTCAAACAGCAGGGTGGGGAAGGAGGCGATTATAGCAAGAAGTCACAGGTGCTGATCTCTCCCCACTCACCAGCCATCACAGCTGCTGACCGCTGAGCTGGCTCAAAAGGACATTTCCCCCGGCCACTCTCAATTCTTTCAACCTGCTGGAAACTGGACACATCCTACAGACCAGAAGGGGGCAATTGGTTTAGAGGTCATGGGGAAGTTCGTAGTGAGAATTACAAAGATGGTCAGATGAAGAAAAAACCCAATTCCCATTCATCTCTCATTCCCCCACTACCATCCCTGTATTCCCAGTCTGCTATTCCTGATTCCACCACCCATTCCTGTATTCCCTATCTCTGCCATCCCTCTTTTCATCAGTTTATTCCTCTCCCCTCAGTTCCCATAGTACCTGACACCCACATGCTCTAATGAAGGAATCCCTAGGATGGCACTAGAAGAAAATGAGGGACTGAAAAGTAGATCTCTCTGAAATGCTGCTGAATTGCCAGCTTGACAACTGGCTGGAGGATGTGCTATAGGATAAGGAGAACCAGGGAAGAAAGCAGGCCTCCCAAGGGCGGGACCCCTTAAGAAGGATAAAGGAAAGTACAGGTTTATATAGGACCATCTGAAGCACGGGGGTCTAGAGAGAAGGGCCATCCTTCCCCTAATCCCATCCAACAAATAACAGACAGACCAGAATCAAGGATACAGGAGGGAAGGGAATCTGCAAAATCAATGAAGACCTGAAGCTCAGGTCAGAATCTGAAGATTTGGTGAGTAAGTTTCTTCCTCATCCAGGGATTCCAGAGACTGACTCGGGTTGGGGGGTTTCAGGCAAGGGCAAGAGGTCTAAGAGTTGCACAGAATCAGTCAGACAGTACCTTAGCTCAGCATCCCAGCACTAAGAGAGGCTTTAAGATAACATCTAAAAATGAAAATCAGGGATGATTTCAACCTGGACTGGCAGGGAAGCTAAATGTGGCCAGTTGGGAATCAGTTATGACATGAAGTGCCAGCATGATATATCTAGTTCACAAACTAGGATGGACATATGATGTTCCTGGAGCCTAATTACTGTGATGGTAGTGGGCGTAGCAACTCAGATCTCCGTCCTCTGAGCATAAGTGTACCACCGGCCCATTCTGACTACTCATTTATTTGCTGCGGTTGGTAAACAGGGTTTTATTTTATTGAGAGAGGCTTGAAGAAGGTCTGTTAAAATCAGGTGTTATCTGATGATCCCTCAAAGGGGACTGCTGCTGTTTTTGTTTAGTCACTAGGTCATGTCTGACTCTTGCAACCCTACGGACTGTAATCTGCCAGACTCTTCTGTCCATGGGAATACTGGGTCAAGAATCTTCTGGAACAGAGGACCCCACAGAAGCACAATCACCTACCCTGTGTGTCACCGGCACACCGCAGCTTGAGGAGAAAGATGACAGTTCAATGAGAGATTACCAAGATGTTTATGCTCTCTGAACATGGGTTTATTACCTGCTGCTATGGCCTGTCTTATTGCCTCCTTTTCTCCATACTGCCTAGCCTTGCCCCTAATTTACTCTCCATATCCACCCCAGATTAATATTCCAAGACTATTAGTCACTGACTTGATAAATGCTTGAGTCAGAGAAAGAAAAAAAAAAGGCTCACCATCGCCTCTTTATCCCAAACTACTGCTGCTGCTAAGTCATTTCAGTCGTGTCCAACTCTGTGTGACCCCGTACATGGCAGCCCACCAGGTTCCCGTGTCCCTGGGATTCTCCAGGCAAGAACACTGGCGTGGGTTGCCATTTCCTCCTCTAAGGCATGAAAGTAAAAAGTGAAAGTGAAGTCGCTCAGTCGTGTCTGACTCCTAGCGATCCCATGGACTGCAGCCTATCAGGCTCCTCTGTCCATGGGATTTTCCAGGCAAGAGTATTGGAGTGGGTTGCCATTGCCTTCTCTGATCCCAAACTACTACTACTAATCAAACCTGGATCACCTGTTATTCCTAGAAAACAGTTCCTGAAACTACACCCTNTCAGGCTCCTCTGTCCATGGGATTTTCCAGGCAAGAGTATTGGAGTGGGTTGCCATTGCCTTCTCCGATCCCAAACTACTACTACTAATCAAACCTGGATCACCTGTTATTCCTAGAAAACAGTTCCTGAAACTACACCCTTACATTTCACCAAGGACTTTAAAAGGATCAGCCTTTTCTCAGTTCTCATTCTCTTTGATCTTTTTGCACTATCGAATACTTCCAATTCACTCCCTTCCTTGAAATATTCTACTTCTTGACTCCCTTGAAATTCTGCCTCCTGGAGCCCCTCCTCCCATAGGTTGTCTGTCTCCTTTGGTTGGTTCTCTTCTTTCTAAGCCTCTAATCATGTATCCTTAGTCATTTTCACATATTTCCTTCAAGATCTCATTAATTTTTCACATTTTTGCCCAGACTTTCTGTGCAAATCATTCCCCTCTCTAAAGCCTGATGTCTTCCAAACTCTAGTCCACATTTGCACTTGACTGCTGAAATTACAAAGATGATCTATTAAAACTCAACATGTCAAAAACTCATCTTCTTCCAGTTTCCCAAATGGCATCATTATAGTATCTAGGTTTATAGCCTTTGAGTAAGTGAGCCTATTAACTACATAAGTTATGATTACTGTATGTTCAAAGTGGCATTTCATTAGGGTCTAAAAAGACCACTCTACCACATTATCTGAATGTTGAGATTCTTCATTACATCATCATGTGTCAGTTGGCAGTCTTATTAGCATCAGTTGGGGTGAAGGCAAGTCCCTCAAGTTGAAAGCCAGAGCTAAGTAGGCAGGCTTTCATTAATCTGTGGGGTTGGAACCCATCCTTTGACTTTCGCCAACAAGAATGGAAGGCATATAAAGGACCTTTCCTAAAAGATTAGGGGTGAGGGATAGAGGGGAGGTGGTCCCTGTTACATGAAACAAATCAAATGTCACGTAAGACTGAAGCCACCTAAGGTCTCCTCTTAGGGAGCAGGCTGGATTAGAAGGACAGGGTAGTGGAGCTGAGCCAGACAAACCCTGAGTTTGAATTTCGGCTGTGCCTTGGCCAACATTATCTCTGACTTTTACCTAACTTTTGGGAACTTCTGTTTCATTCGTGTAAATTGGAAATAAATACTATCATGATGTGCTATCACTATCATAATAAATAAATATCATGATATGGTGATAAGAACTAATTTCATCTGTGAATGTAAGTATCTAGCACCAAGCCTGAACAGAGTAGACACTCAGTTAAATTGCAATTCTTCTCAGTGTTGTTGGTGCTGATTTTTAAGTCTAAAATTTATCTTTGTTAATCACTGGAGCTCTCTCAACAAAACAAATTAAAATATTTTCCTCCATGTCTAATGAGCTGTCACTGAAGGGCAGCACTCCACATTTTTAGAGCTGGCAGGTCCTTTGCTTCCTTTTGTAATAACCTTCATTCTTCTGACAATCAACTCTGAGCAAGTTGTTATGGCTGGATCAGCTAGTCAAAGCTCTCAGATAATAGTTATACACAGTCTCAAAGTCATCCATCTGGGACATGAGAAGTTCAGCACTAAGGATAAGGCAAGAAATTGCTCAAGCAGATGGGGACTGCCAGGTAGCAGGATAAGACAGGTCAAGGCAGAAGAGAGCATTCAAGGAGTCTAGAGAGCAGTCTCGGGATGCTTTCGGAGTTAGCACAGTTGCTAGTTGTGACTTGTATTTTCCTATAAACAACCCTTGATTAAAGGATGATCCTTCATTTCATGAGCTTGCTGGATAGGAGGGTTCAGAAAAAGAGCTGAAAGTCATAGGAGTGCAGACCACAGGCCCCTAGCTTCACTCTTGGTTGCTGATATTCCTCAAAAAAAAAAAAAAAAAAA
>SJYV01022542.1:104813-139924 GCA_006410875.1 Neotragus pygmaeus
AAAAAAAAAAAAAAAAAAAAAGGATAAGGGTCCAAGTCACACCAATCCTGACAGGTGTGTCCAGAACATTTTCTGTCTAGATACTTATGTAACAACCATTAAAGCCAAAGAAGAACAGAAGGCCCTGTGCAACCAGCTTGGAGTGACTGCACCATCTGTAAACCATGCCTCTGGTATTCACATCCATGGGCTCCCTGATTCTATATATACTGGGAAAGGACAAATATGGCAATGGCTGTGCCACTGCTACTTTTGGGAGCTTCATGAGAACCACAGGGAAACTAGACTCTCAATGTTACCTGAAGGGATACAGAGACTGTCAACATCATTCTGAACTGGGAAACCTTCCCAGGATGAGGAACTAGCCATACCTCCACAGGGAACCTATCACCAGCATGATGAAAATAACTCAACAGAAGCCCAACTCCCTCTAGGGAGAGCTCAGAGGGACTGACTAAGGCATCAAATATACACAATTAGAGCATTCTTAACTCAAAAATACACGGATGACGTTTAACAAAGAGGTTTCAAGGTATATGCTGAGTAGACCCATGTGGCAAAGACTACTGAAGACTGCAGAAGGATCAGGTCAAGATCTACTATTAATGACCATGGTCAGGAAAGGGAACTGTTGCACTCCCTCCTACCCCTAGCAGAAAGGGATAAAAAGTGTCCAGTAATATGAAGGATATTTGAGGCTTTTGATGCATTCCAGGGACTGATCACAAATGTGTGCTGCCAGAATAACAGTACTTGACTACCAGGTAACTGATGGGAAAAGGTGAAGGGTCAAAAATATTAAAACCCTCCCTAAGATGTCACCAACCCCAGGGGCTTTTGAGGCCATGGCCAATCTACATGTTATTAGGGGTATCCATGTCCCAAGCCTGCCTGGGTCTGAGGTTGGAGATGCCCAGGGCTTTAGCAGCAATGAAGAGGATTAAGAAGAAAACGTCATTGACAGAGTGCCCACCTTGAAGGCAAGATCCAGAGTATGAGGCCAACATGTACTACATTAGTGGGCAGTGACCTCAGAAGCCGTGAGAGCAAAGAACCACAGCCTGCACGGAAAGAGGTTGACAGAGGAGGTGGGAGAAAGTGGTGAAAGTCAATTTCATGCCATGGGAGGAAGACATGGGTACAGACAGTGCTGTTTGAGAAACGGACCCAGGTTACCTGGACAAAGCAGGCACAGGGGAAGGAAACCGTGAATTACTGGCCTCTGAAGTTCCTCCCCTCAGCCCAGCTAGCATCCTCACTTCCTTCACCACCCCACTACATCCCTCCTTATGCTTCATATTCCTCACCTTCTACAGACAACCTCCCTCCCCCTCCCTTTCAAACCCTCCTTCGGTGGACAAAGGCTCTACCCTATGAGGGCATCCTTCACCCACAATGTTTATCATGCACAAGGGTTGCCTTAACCATGACCCCTGTCACAGTTGCTCACAGAAGACCCCTCCCGTCCGCCCACCCCTGTCACTCACAATAACCCCGCACTTCGGATCAAAAGCGAAGGTGCCACAAGTGAGGAGGTGAGAGGCATTGGCAATGGCGAGAATCTGGACAAAATTGTGACATTCGTCCTAGGGGTCAGAGATGGTTAGAATCAGAAGCAGCAGGTGCAAGGAAAGGTAGGGTTAGGACAGTTATATGCAGGTCTGGGTATGGTGTTAGAGTCCTTGCCTGGGTCCATTGGGATGGGAGCATTATGGAGGGCTGGACCAAGGACAGGGCCTGGATTTATACCTACCTCCTTCTTGCCTTTCTTCCTACAGTTCTGTCTGTGGGTCTCAGGCACCAGCCAGTCAATCTAGAAAGGAAGAGTGACCATTTCCCCCACATTCTCACCCAAATCCCTCCCAAATCAGGGCAGGTGACACAATTCCACAACCTCCATCAACTTGGGAACTTCAGAGACAGAACCCCCTCTCCCAACCACAGAGCACTGCTTTTCAGACTGGAGGTCTCCACCCATTAATGAGCAGTGAAATCTCAACCAACATCATTTTTAATGAAATAGAATACATCAGAATGTACCACATGTAGGAGAGTAAATATTGTTTCAGAAGTTTTCTTTTGATATTTCTTACCAAGGGATGATCAAAAAAGTCTGAAAGCTATTGCTCTAGAGTAATGTGATGTTAATGATTCCTCTGCCCACTGCCACCTAACCCTGGTCACTGTGGCCTACTCTGCATCATCATGAACCTCCGTCCTAGCCTCTGCAGTCCCATGACCCCCTCAATTACCCTCAGCTGAAACAATGAAGTTGATTATCTACCCTTATTCTTTTTCACTCAGCATTCCCCCTCCTACCACAGTACCCTCCCTCGTATGCCATAAAACCAAGGACCCAATCACATGTATTGGAATCTGAGGTCCTCCCCACTCTCATCTCTCACCCTTCGAGGTCTCTCCCCTGAAAAGGGTAGGGATACAGCGAAGATCGTGTCCCGGGCGCCGACATAAAGCATGTGAGAAGCAGGATCCACAAGGAGAACTGAGTAATTGTATGTCTGAGGAACGGTGAACCGGGTGAGATAGGAGTCAGCCTCTAGCAAGAACAGAAAATGAGAGTGAAATGCGATATCNAATCTTTGACTTCATAATACTTTTGACATATCAGTTAGGAGTTTAATCCTTTTATTACAAATGAAAAGCTGGTATTTTCTCTTATTTATGAAACACTTATGAAAAATTATAAGAGAAAAGTTTAGATCATTTAATATATGGTGGGCTGGGCTTAGAATTTTACACATATTGTCCCATTTATTTTTTGCAAAGGTCCACCCTATGAGGGCTGTGCAATTATGACCTTCCTTCTCAATTTGCAGAAATAGGTGACTGGCCCAAAGTTGTTGCTATTGTTGTTCAGTCACTCTGCAATGTCTGACTCTTTGTGACTCCACAGACTGTAGCACGCCAGGCTTCCCTGTCCTCAGCTATCTCCCAGAGTTTGCTCAAACTCATGTCCATTGAGTCGATTATACCATCCAGCCATCTCATGCTCTGTTGTCCCCTTTTCTTCCTGCCCTCAATCTGACCCAGCATCATGGTCTTTTCCAATGAGTCAGCTCTTCCCATCAGGTGGCCAAAGTATTGGAGCTTTAATATCAGTCCTTCCAATGAATACTCAGGGTTGATTTCCTTTAGGATTGACTTAATCCCAAGATTTTAGGATTTAAAGCAAAGTTTAATCTCCTTCCTGTCCAAGGGACTCTCAAGAGTCTTCTCTAGCACCACAATTCAAAGGCCTACATTTAGAAGCTGATTAAGGAGTGTGCTTTGATTATTACATAATCTATTTCTAGTTTTCTTGCTTTAGGGGAGTGGTTCTAAATCAGAGATGACTTTGCCTCCAGAGGTCCCTTGGCAATATCTGGAGACAGTTTTGATTGTTATATCTGGGGAACTGCTACTAGCATGTGGTGTGATAAGACCAGGGATGCAGTCCAGCAAACTGCAAAACATAGGACAGTCCTCATTATAGGGAATTATCCAGCACAAATGTCAATAGTGGTGAGGGTGAGAAACACTAATGAAGCAGGTCTCGAACATCAATGTGTATATGAATCACTAGGTCATAGTATTTAAATACAAATTTTGATTTGACAGGACTTAGGGTGTCACAGAAATTCTGCATTTATAATAATCTCCCAGATGTTGTTGATATTGCAGGTCCTGTTCTGTGGACCACTCTGTGAGTATCAAGACTGTGGTCCAGTGTTAAGAGTCAGGTGTAGGTAGTTTAAGCTCTTCTCCATCAAGAATTTTCCTCCTCACCTCATGTCTGATGTAAATAGTGGACTCAATCATTCAGCTTCTGCATACACAAGTTTATATGAGCTTCTTGAGTATTTCCATCTTAACAGGAAATAAACCTTTCAGACATTTGTTTCCTTATCTATAAACTGGGGAAATTCTGCCTAAGGAGTTGAGAGGTTGATAATACTGTAGAGCTCACATGAAATTGCCTGGCACAGAGCAGGTACAGATCAACAAGAAGCTGTAACAACTATGTTAGAGCTCCAAATTTACTAAGATCACTGGGACTCCAGAAAATCTACTGGGATAAGAAATGAGTCCAGGATTACCTGATCTAGGAGACAGAGTCATCATCTTAAAGATCTCCCAGGGTCCCATGCAGGGAGCAGAGAGTTTTAAGAGCCACCATTACATGCTTTGTTCCATGTGGGGACATAAACTCAAAGCCCCTCACGCTGACTCTGTACCAGTTCAGTTAAAAAAAAAAATTAGGCTCTTTCAAGCTTTCTTACTTTGCTTCTGTAATCTACTCATATGTATCAAGGCTATGATTGCTCCAACTGTCATGTACAGGTGTGAGAGCTGGACCTTAAGGAAGGCAGAATGCCAAAGAATCAATGCCTTCTAACTGTGGTGCTGGAGAAGACTCTTAAGAGGAGTCAAGGAGATCAAATCATTCAATCTTAAGGTAAATCAACCCTGAATACTCACTGGAAGGACTGATGCTGAAACTAAGCTCCAGTATTTTGGTCACCTGATTTGAATAGCTAACCCATTGGAAAAGTCCCTGATGCTTGCAAAGACTGAGGGCAAAAGGAGAAGAGGGTGTCAGAGGAAGAGATGGCTGACTGGCATCACTGATGCAATGGACATGAACTTGGGCAAACTTTGGGAGATGGTGAGGGAGGCCTGGTGTGCTGTCGTCCATGGGATCACAAAGAGTTAGACACGACTAGGCAACTGAACAACAATGTGTGTAAAGCTCATATTCCTTGGTGAATCAGTTTCCACCAGCCCTTCTTATCTTCCTTTGTTGCAAGTCTATAGTATAGAATTCATAAACATTTGATACCAATAGGAGTATGAAATGCTTGCCTGTTTATTTCTTCCACAAGTTAAATTTGTCTTATTCTTCACAATTTGTGATTCACCTCTTCATTACCTTAGGAAGTCTTACTCACCCATCCATTCCTTTGAGATTTGAAAGTGTGGGAGGATTGCATGTCACCACTCTTCAGCTTTGAACTTGGACATGTGACATCCTTGAGTTTGTGGGATTTGGGCAGAGTTGACATGCTCAGTGTCTAAGGAGAAGCTGTAAGAAGCTTTGTAGGAGTCCATGCGTGTTCAGTTGCTAAGTCATGTCTGACTCTTTGAGACCTTGTAGACTGTACCCACCAGACTCTTCTGTCCATGGGATTTTCCAACCAACAGTATTGGAGTGGGTTGCCATTTCCTCCTCTAGAGAATCTTCCTGATTAATGGATTGAAACTGTATCTCTTGCACCTTCTGCATTGGCAGGATTCTTTACCACTGAGCCACCTGGGAAACCTTTATGAGATTACACCCTTTGTATTACTGTCCCCTTCCATCATGAGAATGGGCAGCTCCCACATAAGGACCTCTCATATAAAGTCCATTCACATGGATCCTAGAATGAAGATGTGCATGTAGCCTAGCATGGTCAGGTCAGAGTCATAGATTATCTTATAACATGCTGCATCTAAAGTGATAATAAATAAACTTGCTATTTTAAGGTGCCATGATTTGAATAGCTATTTGTTATCACAGAAAATCTGACTACTACAACCCTTTACATGATGTTTTGCATTAATTAATATTGCTATACCAGCTAAATAGGCTTCTCTTGTGGCTCAGTGGTAAAGAATCCACCTGAAACGGAGGAGACATAAGAGATACATTTTCCATCCCCGGGTCAGGAAAATCCCGTGGAAA
Organism: Neotragus pygmaeus; assembly: GCA_006410875.1. Lineage (NCBI taxonomy): Eukaryota > Metazoa > Chordata > Mammalia > Artiodactyla > Bovidae > Neotragus > Neotragus pygmaeus. The sequence continues at coordinate 110,539 of SJYV01022542.1, forward strand.
AGGAAATGGCAATCCACTCCAGTATTCTTGTCTGGAGAATCCCATGGACAGAAGAGCCTGGTGGGCTACAGCCCATGGAATCATAAGTAGTCAGACACAACTGAGCAACTGAGCATGCACACATCAGCTAAATTTACACCATAGGATATACACTTGTTCAAGTATGTATCTTCAGGTGATGGACAAATGGAAATAAAATATTCAGAATAAAAACTAAAGCCTTAAACTATAAAGATATTTAAACATATATGCATAGGTACTTTCATCTATTTTGATTTGGTTACTAATTCATAGAATAATAATAATATAATTATTGATGAAAATTATAGTTTTCTTTCTGAACTCAAATTATTCTTGCTTTGTTTTCCATAACTCAGCAAATCAAATAGATTTGTATAACTGAAGAGCTACCTGTAGTATATTTTCTATTAGACGTTAAAGAAATCCTCATTCTTTCTCCATTTCACTTTCTCTCCACTTTCTTTCATTCTCTCTTTCTCCAAATAGAGCTAAAGATATCAAGTCTCTCCTTGACTTCAGACTATAATTGGAAGCTACAGTAAACAAAAGATCATGGTACCATCACTAAAACAGACATATAGATCAGTGGTATAGAATAGAGGGGCTAGCAATATACCCAAACATTTTTGGTCAATTAATCTATGAGACAGATGTTGAACATATACAATGGAGAATAGGCAATCTCTTCAATAAGTGATGCTGGGAAAACTGAATAATTATCTGCAAAAACATGAAATTAGAATATTTTCCAATATCATGTACAAAGATGAAGTCAAAATGGTATAAAGTTCTAAACATCAGACAAATCATGAACCTCCTGGGTGAGAACTTAGAAGACTCTTTGACATAAATCGTAGCAATATTTCTTTTTTAATTTCAATGTGTCTCCTAAGGCAAAGGAAACAAAAACAAAACAAAAGAGAAACAAAACAAACCAAAACATGAAAAGATGCTCAACATCACTCATTATCAGAGAAATGCAAATCAAGACCACAATGAGGTCCTATTTCATGCCAGTCAGAATGGTTGCTATCCAAAAGTTTACAAGCAATAAATGCTGGAGAGGGTGTGGACAAAAGGGAACCCTCTTACACTGTTGGTGGGAATGCAAACTAGTACAGCCACTATGGAGAACAGTGTGGAGATTCCTTTAAAAATGGGAAATAGAACTGCCATATGACCCAGCAATCCCACTGCTGGGCATACACACTGAGGAAACCAGAACTGAAAGAGACACGTGTACCCCAATGTTTATCACAGCACTGTTAATAATAGCCAAGGTATGGAATCAACCNTAACAGTTAGGTCCACAAGAGCAAAGCCAAAGGGGCCAATTTTCTGCTTTCTTCCAAGAACCATTTATTCAGCAGCCTTAAGGGCTAAAACAAAGCCTTGACAGGCCAACCATCTAATTTCCTCAGGGACAGATAACTGATGAGGCACACAATAAAGTATGCTTTTTTTATAAAACAGTTTATTAAAACAGCATAAATATTAAGCTATTTAATATTGGGTTGGCCAAAAAGTTCATTTGGGTTCCCATAAGCTGATTATGAAAAACCCAAATGAACTTTTTGGCCAACCCAATATTTATTTCCATTCATAGCAACATGATACATAATTGAAAATACCTTTAGAAGGTATGAGTACTTTCCTCTCTAAATCTCATTTTTAAAAAAAATAATTACTTAATTGTTCAGTCACTAAGTCGACTCTGCCACTGCATGGACTGCAGCACTCCAGGCCTCTCTGTCCCTCACCATTTCCCAGAGTTCACCTAAGTTCCTGTCCATTGAATCAGTGATGCTATCCACCGATCTCATTCTCTGCTGCCCTCTCCTCCTCCTTCTCTTGCCTTCAATCTTTCCTAGCATCAGTCTTTTCCAATGAGTCAGCTGTTCGCATCAGGTGCAAACTATTGCTACTTAATAGTAACTTTTTTTTACTTAGAAGGGAAATGTCTCACTCTTCTTACCAACATATTAGTAGACTATTTCCTCTGTCTCTCCCACCACCCTTGATCCCAACTTGATTCTACCCAAAGAAGTAGACAGTAGCATGGACAAGAAGAGAATGTGCTTCGGAAATAGATTCTACCCACAGTTTCAGCCCGTTTAAATGTGGCTCTTTCTCTTACCAGGTGTCTGATCTTGAGTATGTTACCCGCCTGCTCTTTGCTCATCTGTAAACACCACCATCCAGTGTTGTTGGGAATCAAACGAGATAACCTATGTGGAAGCATCTGACACATACTATGTGTTTCACAAATTGTTCCTTTCTTCCACCCTTAAGCATGTGCTCTGTTTGGGCCAAATCTAAACACGTATCAGCATTCAAAACTCTGATCTAGGACTTCCCTGGTGGTCCAGTGGGTAAGAATTCACCTACCAATGCAGGGGACCCAGCTTTGATCCCTGGTCCAGGAAGATTCCACATGCCATGGAGGAATTAAGCCCCATGCACAACCCCTGGAGCCCACAGGCCCTACAGTCTGTGCTCCACAACAAGAGAAGCCACCACAACGAGAAGACCGTGCACCGCAACAAAGAATAACCCTTACTCGCTGCAACTAGCGAAAGCCCACACACAGCAGCAAAGGCCCAGTGCAATCAAAAAATAAAGTAAATAATTAATTTTGAAACCCTGATCTGTTTAAAGATTATAACAAATAAGATGACTTTACCTTCTTTGCTCAATCCCTAGCTCTAGGGCCCTGAATTAATACAGCTCTGCTCTACCTGCTTCATCTGCTCAGCTATCTTCAAGACTGGTAGAATGGCCATGCAGGCTTACGCGTGCTGATTGGAGCCCCACCCACCCCATCCTCCCATACCCATACTCATATCTGTGCTGTATCCCGCCTACTCTCCCATGCTTACTATTAGCCCCAGATCACCCAACCACCCTCAAATCCCCAACTCTGCCTCAGTTTGTCATATGGATTCCTGGATATGAACCCAACCTGGCAACCTCAATGCCATGCTGTGGCAATTGCTCCAACAGAAACTGAAGCCCAGGCTCTGATCACAACTTTGTCTTCTGGATTCATAGCATCCCTATATGTCATCCCTATATGTCACTGTCTGAAATGACACAGTAATTTAGAAAACTATTACCCGGTTGTGAGTTTTTCCCAACAGGTTGTACTCTTGATTTCACTGGTTCTGTCTGTACAAGGTGCTAATGCTCAGGGCCCACTGCGAAAAACACAAGGTTCATGGCTACACTCATGCCCAACTCAGCAAAGAGCCTTTAATGTATTTAAATCACTCCAATGACCACTTTTAACCTCATGGAATCCCTTGGCTACTTTCACATCTTTTGAAAGGACCTCTCCCTCCTCCTTTTTCCCCTTCTGAAGATTTTAAAAACCATTTAAACAGAATTTTAAATCAACTCATTGAATCGTTTCCCAGCACTCAATGTAGGGCATGGATAGAGGAACACTGAGGAAGTTAGGAGGGTTATGTTGGATCAAATAATGGGAGACCAGGAGTTGGTGTCAGAGATGAAAGGGCTGCAAGTGGGTTGGGGATATTAGGGCCATGAGTGGGACAAAAGGCTCGGAGGAGGTTAGAACCGAGGAAAAGAGAATGAACTTGAGAAGTGGGCAGATGTAAATACTGAGCTTGTAGTCAGAAGGATGGGTGTTTGGAGTAGTATGAAAGATCGATGGGTTTGATAGCAGGATGGTCGTCAGGCTAGCATGACGGAAACAAGTGCATGTGAGGGAAGAGGGGAAAGGGAGAGGAAACTTGGAAATGGACAGTCTCCGGGAACCCCCATTCCCCTCCCTGGGCCTCGGCGTCTGCGTCTACACAGTGAGATGCAGCTGCATAAATAAGGGACAGCGGGAGCCGCCTGGGCGTGTCGTAGGAGCCCAGTCGCCCGGTCGGGTGGAGCGGCACCACGTGGGGGTCCCGCCTGCTTTCGGGCGAGGCACGGGCAGCGAAGGAAGCCGTGGGCCGAGCTGCGGGGGCGCGGGGTGCTGCCCGGGTGAGACCGGCAGGTGGGTTTGGGTACCTGCAGGCGGGATCTGGGCGGGGAGCCAAGGGCTAAGGGCGAGGGCGCCCGCGCCTTACCGGAGATAGGAAGCGAGATCCTGGGGACCGAATGTGGGACGCGGCCACACACCGGGCCTCTCAGCAACGCCAGCAGCAACAGCAGAAATAAGGGCGAGGTCCGGGAGGGCCGCAGGCGCGGGAGGAGCCGCGCGACAGAGCCCGGCATCTTTGCCACCTCCTGGCCACCGGGGTGTGGCGAGCCCCGCAGCCTCGCTCAGCAGCTGAACAGCCACCAGCCTGGGCCCACTCGGTTCCCCTCGGTTCGGTTGGGCCTGCGGCTGCCGGTCACAAAGCAACCTGGCTCCACCCCTTCAAGAAGAGACCAATGATTGGGCTAATTTTCTCCTCCCTCAAAGGAGTTGCGTGGAAGAGGCTGGACTAAGAAAAAATCCAACCCAGACAGAGGGAGAGCTACACCCAGGGTTAGGTGGGAGGTCTACCTACGAATTGGGCTGAACTTGTCATTCCAGGACCCCCAGTGACAGACTGCAAAGGCTCTGCAACCTAGAAGAAACAGACAAATTCCTAGAAGTGTACCATTTTCTAAGAGTAAACAGGAAGAAATAGAAAACATGAACAAATCAATTATGTAATGAAATGGAATCAGTAATAAAACAACTCCTACAAAACAAAAGTCTAGGACCAAATGGCTTCCTTCTACCAAACATTTAGAGAAGAGTTAACAGAAGTCTAGGACCAAATGGCTTCACAGGAGAGTCTACAAAACATTTAGAGAAGAGTTAACACCTATGCTTTTCAAACTAGTTCAGAAAAATTTCAGAGGAAGAAATGCTTTCAAACTCATTCTACAAAGCAGGCATCACCCTGATACCAAAAACAGACAAAGATATCACAAAAAAATGAGAAAATTATAGGCTAATATCACTGATGAACATAGATGCAAAAATCCTCAGTAAAATAATAGGAAACTAAATTCAATAATACATTAAAGGGCTCATATGCCATGATCAAATGGGATTCAATTCTCACAACTTAATCAATGTGATACACCAAATTCACAAACTGAAGAATAAAAATCATATGACTATCTCATGCAGAAAAAGTTTTAATGAAAGTAAACATCTATTCATGATAAAAATTCATCAAAAATAATACATTAATAAATAAAATAAAATAAATTATTTTTAAAAATTCATCAAAATGAATATAAAGGGAACAAATCTCAACATAATAAAGGCCATATATGATGAGCCCACCTTTATGTTTCAGTAAAGTTTCAGGGTACAAAATTAATATACAGAATTGCATTTCTATACACTAAGAACTATAGTAAGTCCACTACATATGAACAAGTTCAGTTCCAAGAACATGTTCATAAGTCCACTTTATTCATTCAGAAGACATACAGATGGGCAACAGGGACAAGAAAAGACGGTCAAGATTATTAATATCAGGGAAACGCAAATTGAAATCACAATGAGATGTCACCTCACATCTGTCACAATGGCTATTATCAAAAGGACAACAAATAATGTGTTGGCAAGGGTGTGGAGAAAAGGGAACCCTCATAAACTGATGGTGGGAATTTAAATTGGTGCAGGCACTATGGAAACCAGCATGAAGATTCCTCGACAAATTATAAATAGAACTACCATAGGATTCAAGAATTCCACTCCTGCATATTTGTCTGAAGAAAATGAAAACACTAATTAGAAAAGATACATGCATCTCTATGTTCACTACAGCATTATTTACAATAGCCAAGATACAGAAGCAACCCAAGAGACCGTCAATAGATGAATGGATAAAGCAGATGTGATATTCATGTATGTACAAATATATATGCACATATATGGGGCTTCCCAGGTGATGCTAGTGGTAAAGAACCTGTCTGCCAATGCAGTAGATGTAAGAGATCTGGGTTTGATCCCTGGATCAGGAAGATTCCCCCTGGAGGAGGGCATGGCCACCCACTCTAGTACTCTTGCTTGGAGAATCCCATGGACATAGGAGCCTGACGGGCTACAGTCCACTGGGTTGCACAGAGTCGGACACGACTGAAGTGATTTAGCATGCACACACACAATCATGCACATATATACAACAGAATACTGCTCAATCATTAAATTAATGAAATCTTGCCACTTGCAACAACATGGTTGCACCTAGAAAGTGTTAGGCTAAAGTGAAATGAGTCAGACAATTACAATATTTTATGATTTCACTTACATGTGGAACCTAAAAAATCAAAACGAACAGTCAACCATAACAAAACAGAGTATAGATAGAACAATGGAATGAAATAGGTGAGGGAGATTAACAGGTACAAACTTTTAGTTGCAAAATAAATTAGTTACAGGTATGAAATGTACAGTGTGGAAATATAGTCAGTAACTATGTAATATCTTTGTACAGTGACAAAGTAACAATGCATTGTGATATTCAGTTTGAATATGTATAGATGTACCAAATCACTATGTTGTCTAACAGGAACTAACATAATTTTAAAGGTCAATTATACTTCAAAAACACAGAAAAAAAAACTCATAGTAAAGAGATCAGATTTGTGATTACCAGAGACAGAGGCAGGTTGGGGTGGATGAAGGCAATCAAAAAGCACAAAATCCCAGTTATAATATAAGTAAGTACTAGGGATATAATGTACAATGTAAATAACACTACTGTATGTTATATATGGAAGTTGTTAAAGAGCATAAATCCTAAGAGGTCTCATCACAAAAAAAAAAAATGTGTTTTTTTTATTTTTTAATTGTGTATCTATGTGAGATGATGGATATTCAGTAAATTTATTGTGGTAAGCCTTTCGTGATGTATGTAAGTTAAAGCATTATGCTGTACACCTTAATCATATACAGTGCTGCTGCTAAGTCACTTCAGTCGTGTCTGACTCTGTGCGACCCCATAGACTGCAGCCCACCAGGCTCCTCCGTCCCTGGGATTCTCCAGGCAAGAATACTGGAGTGGGTTGCCATTTCCTTCTCCAAAGCATGCATGCATGCTAAGTCGCTTCACGTATGCTAAGTCGTATACAGTACTGGATGTCAATCACATATCTCAATAAAGTTGGAAGAAAAAGGGTGACAGAGTCAATGAGTGAACCCAGGAATAAGATTGGGATACCGCTGGAGTTTCATGGGGTAGGAGTAGCTTGAGGAAGTGTCGGGTTTGGCATAATATTCTCAACACAAATCCGAAACTCTACCTAAGCCCCAAAGAAGAGCTGTTAACTCTGGTGCAGCCTTGAAGACTGCGATCCCAAAGAGCAGCCTCAAGCGGACCCCGAGGAGGCGTCAGCAGTGAGCCGCCCAGCCTGAGGGGGGCGCCCTCAGAAGCGGTGGGCCACGCCGACGGCCGGAAGGGTCCGGTAGCCGGGTCTTTGCCTTCACGAAGTGGGGGTTCTCTGCAGGTATGGAAACAGGGAGCCGGGCTGCGGGCAGCGCTTCGCAGGAAAGGCTTGGGCTGAACTCGGGGCTGCCCTCACGGGATGTTGGCAGGCAGACCGGGTCAGCTGCCAGGGAAGCCTGCCGCCCGGAGCCCCAGGTCAGACGCGTGTCTGAAGCCGCCCGCCGCTCGCGGTTCTGACGGGGCGGGCAGAGCCGAGCCTCCTCTGCTGACCCTCCCGCGTCTGGGGGCTAGGCGGCCAGTCCGGCAGGCCGCGTAGGTGCCCTACTGACAGCCCGAGACACTTTGAGTGGGAGGGGGGCAGGAAAATATATTAACTTCTTGTAAATCAATAGGAAACAAACCTTTCGGTCAAAGAAAAGGGGTTCGGTTTGGTTTGGTTTTTCTTACAAGGGTGGGGGAATGAAATTTGAGGGCCTACGAAAATGTTTAATTTGTTTTTCTTTTAAATGCTGCTGCTGCTAAGTCGCTTCAGTCATGTCCGACTCTGTGCGACGCCATAGACGGCAGCCCACCAGGCTCCGCCATCCCTGGGATTTTCCAGGCAAGAGTACTGGAGTGGGTTGCCATTGCCTTCTCCGATGCGTGAAAGTGAAAAGTGAAATTGAAGTCGTTCAGTATGTCTGACTTGTCGCGACCCCATGGACTGCAGCCTACCAGGCTCCTCCGTCCCTCGGATTTTCCAGGCAAGAGTACTGGAGTGGGTTGCCATTGCCTTCTCTGTTTTTAAATGAGGGTTCACGAAAGCAAAGGTATTTAGGATCATGGAATTTTTAATGCAGCTCAGGGGGAGGGAGAACCATTGACTCGTAACACATAAAGTGTCCAATATAGAAGTTACAGGTGCTTTTATAGGGGCTTATTAAAGGGTCCTAAGCTATAAAGACCTGAAGTTTGAGACCTAACGGATGAGTAGGGTTAAGGAGGGGACTACTCAAAAGAGAATATGCAAGGGCAGGATCCAGAGCAAGGGGCCAGCTGCCTTGGGGAGGTGAAGGGTGCGGGCAAGGGCAAGGAGGGTGGAGCAGGGGAAGGGGTTGGCGGGGTGTCTCATGGCATGAAGACAGAGAGTTGGGAGGAAGATGCCTGCAGAATTTCGGAGCCAGGGTAGAGATTCCAGATTTTGTTCTAAGTGTATGTGGAGGCCATTGAAAGATCTTTTGGTAAAGGAGTAACTTGATGGCTTTTGGTGGTTCAAGGCCCAGATTTAACCTGTTTACAGAAGAACATCAATAAGTGGGCATTCTTGTCAAAAGTGGAGAATATAGGATAAGATAAGATAGGAAATAGATGCTGCTTAGAACCATGCCCAAATGCATTAGATGCACTAATTTATCATGTTTGATGATACAAGGAAGAAAGCTGCCTTTTACTTCATTTAAACAGTATTGGAATTGTACAGTCTAAAAATGACTGTGGGGTGGGGTGATGAATTGGGAAATTGGCATTGACATATATACACTATTGATACTCTGTATGCAGTAGATAACTATTGAGAACCTGATGTGAAGAGCAGACTCATTGGGAAAGACCCTGATACTGGGAAAGATTGAGGGCAGGAGGAGAAGGGGGTTACCCAGGATGAGATGGTTGGATGGCATGATGGACTTAATGGACATGAGTTTGAGCAAACTCTGGGAGATAGTGGAGGACAGGGAAGCCTGGTGTGCTGCAGTCCATGGGGTTGCAAAGAGTTGGACACAACTGAACAAGAATCTAGCACACTTGATCTAGCACACAAAAGAGCGTGTCTGACTCTTTTGCAACCCCCATGGACTGTATCCCACCTGTCTCCTCTGTCCATGGGATTTCCCACGCAAGAATATTGAGTGGGTTGCCATTTCCTTCTCCAAGGGATCTTTTCAACCCAGGGATTAAACCCACACTCCTTCCTTTGTTGTTCAGTCACTAAGTTAGTCTGATTCTTTGCAACCGCATGGACTGCAGCACACCAGGCTCTGCTCAAACTCAAATCCATTCAGTCAGTGATGCCTGGGGTAATCCATTCAGTCATCTTCTATCAATCCCGTCTCCTGCCCACAATCTTCCTCAGCATCAGTCTTTTTTCAGTGAGTCAGCTCCTCACATCAGGTGGCCGAAGTATTGGAGCTTCAGTTTCAGCATCAGTCCTTCCAATGAATATTCAGGGTCGATTTTCTTGGCAGGTGGATTCTCTACCACTAAGCCACCTGGGAAGCCCATCTCTAAGAATAAAATTTAATAAAAGATGAGAGCTTTGGGGAAAATTATGAAATTATAAAATCTGTATATTCTTATAGATTTTCTGTATGAACAATCATATCATCTTGGCAAACAGCAACAGTTTTATTTCTTCCATTGCAGTCCTTTTTTTTTTTAATGTGCCAAGTTTATTTGTCTTGCCTTATTGCTACCTTCAGTACTGTGTTGAAGTGATAATAGCAGCCTCCTTGTCTTGGAAAACTTTCAGCATCAACATTAAGAACTGTATTTGCTTGTTTTTATAAACATTTTATCAGATTATTCCTATTGTCTACTCCTAGTTTACTGAGGTTGATTCTTTATCATGTATGAATGTTGTTTTCCTGCACCTGTTGAGATGATCATATAATATTTAATATTTTAATGTGATGAATTACAGTGACTTTTTCTAATGTTATGTCAACCTTATGTTCTTGAGATAAACTCAGCTTGGTTACGATGTGTTATTCCTTTTATATATTGATTTTTTCAATTTGCTTAGGAGTCTTACATCTAAGTTCATGGATGAGATTGTCCTATAATTTTTTTTCTTATAAAAAATGATCCGATTTGGGTATCAAAAGTTACGCTAACCTACTAAAAAGAGTGGTGTTCTCCTGTGCTCTGCAAGAATCTGTTTGAAATTCTTGATCTTTGAGAGTAATATGGAATTCATCAGTGGAATTATGTGGTCCTGTAGTTTACTTCACGGGAACATATTTGACTACCAATTACATTTTTTCACTGGTTATAAACTATTTATGTTTTTTAAATTTCTTTTTGATTTAGTGTTTGTTAAATTTGGTTTCCCAGAAATTTGTCTGTTTTATTAAACTTACTGGTATAAGTAAAAACTATTATGTTATAAACTATTTATGTTTTTTAAATTTCTTTTTGATTTAGTGTTTGTTAAATTTGGTTTCCCAGAAATTTGTCTGTTTTATTAAACTTACTGGTATAAAGTTGTTCATTATATCCTTTTGTAACCTTTTCCATGTTTGAGTATTTGTAATGATGTTCCCTTCTCATTGCTGATGTTTGTTCCAAGTTTTCACTTGTTCTCCTTTCCAAATCTGAGCCCTGGGGATAAGTGTAAGTAGCCAGTAAAGAAAAAAGGCAGGGCTGTGGCAGGTAGAGAAAACAGCATGAGCAAATGCACTGAAGTTGGTGGTATACTTGGTTTTATTTCAGTGAAAAACTTGAGGTAAAGAATAGCCTCCAATAAGACTGAAGATCTAATCATAAAGGATTTTGAGTGAGTCTTGGAAGGTGAAAATATAGTTATATTTTTCATTTTTAAGAATTACTATGTACAAAATAAATACTTTGCTAAGCTCTGATATATAGAATTGGTAATTTCTCTATCCTTGGGAAGCTCATAATACAGTGGGAGAGGCAGTCAGGGAGACAAATTATACTACAGTACAATGCCAGTAGTTCATGAGGGCAGATAACTCACACTGAGACTGTAGTTTGACTTTTTTGATTCGTTCCATTCAACATTGCTAATCATCCTCAGCCTTACATTACAGGCAAACATCTAGATACCTTGGCAGCTGTTAAGATTAGGATAGCCTAGAGAAACTTGAGGAGAAGGCAATGGCACCCCACTGCAGTACTCTTGCCTGGAAAATCCCATGGACAGAGGAGCCTGATGGGCTGCAGGCCATGGGGTCGATGAGGGTCGGGCACGACTGAGCTACTTCACTTTCACTTTTCACTTTCATGCATTGGAGAAGGAAATGGCAACCCACTCCAGTGTTGTTGCCTGGAGAATCCCAGGGACAGGGGAGCCTGATGGGCTGCCATCTATGGGGTCGTACAGAGTCAGACACGACTGAATCGACTTAGCAGCAGCAGCAGAGAAACTTGAGTCATCACCTGGTTTGACTTGTTTCTGAGCTTAGTCTTCTAGATCTGTGTTCATTGTTTCAACCTTCAGTTTTACGAAAACCAGTGATTTCTCTTTTCTTCCTTACAGGTGTAGAGAATATCTCAGTGGTGGCTACAATTCCACCTCTGGTCTGGCTGCCATGAATCATGGGCAAATAGCTAGTAAAAGGCCCTCTAATCCCACACAGATGTACCAGCAACCTCCAAGGCTTCTCATTGTGCATATTGCTCTACCATCCTGGGCTGATGTCTGCTCCAACCTCTGTGAGGCTCTGCAGAACTTTTTCTCTCTAGCCTGCAGCTTGATGGGCCCCAGCCGCATCCCTCTCTTCAGCTTATACATTGTACAAAATCAGCATGAGTGCATCCTCCCTTTTGTGGTGAGTATATCTATACTTGTTCTTTTTATCCTGAAAGCAGAGGTGAGGGTTCTGGAACAGAGATCAGTTATTATTACTTAAAGCAGTAGCTGTGCCCACTCCCCATACCCATAACTCACAGGCAACACAATGAGAGCCTCATATCACCCTACACACAGGGGATTTGTACTGAAGGAAAAGAACCCCAAAATTATTAATATGAGAGTGTAAATAAGCCATGTCTTGCCCCCCACCTCCACTCCTGAGAGAAAAAAATCTTGGCATTTACAGTCCTTTGGAATGTAAGCAGCTGACCTCTCTCATCCCCCTTGGAAATGTAAGCACAAGGAAATAAATCCCTAAATTTCTTCAGAAGTCTCTGGTTACTCTACCACCCTTTAATTTCTAAAACTTGTCTTTTGACCCAGGTTCTAGTTTTTTGCTCAGAAAGCCCCATCTGTGCAGAAACATGAAAATATTTTTTACACAGGACTCAGGTGAAACTCCCCCTAGTTTCAGAAGGCAAAGGATGGGCTAAGGGCAGTGCTTTTACCAAGGTCCCTCATACATAGAAAACTCTTTTCCTCCTCAAACAAACCTAATTTTTTACTTCCTCCCCTTTACAAAGTTCAGAGTCTCAGGAATGGGAAAGACTTCAGTTCAGTTCAGTCACTCAGTCGTGCCTGACTCTTTGCAACCCCATGAACTGCAGCACACCAGGCCTCCCTGTCCATCACCAACTCCTAGAGTTCACCCAAACTCATGTCCATTGAGTCGGTGATGCCATCCAGCCATCTCATCCTCTGTCGTCCCCTTCTCCTCCTGCCCCCAATCCCTCCCAGCATCAGAGTCTTTTCCAATGAGTCAGCTCTTCACATGAGGTGGCCAAAGTACTGGAGTTTCAGCTTTAGCATCAGTCCTTCCAAAGAACACCCAGGACTGATTTCCTTTAGGATGGACTGGTTGGATCTCCTTGCAGTCCAAGGGACTCTCAAGAATCTTCAACACCACAATTCAAAAGCATCAATTCTTCGGCACTCAGCTTTCTTCACAGTCCAACTCTCATATCCATACATGACCACTGGAAAAACCATAGCCTTGACTAGACGGACCTTTGTTAGCAAAGTAATTTCTCTTCTTTTCAAAATGCTATCTAGGTTGGTCATAACTTTCCTTCCAAGGAGTAAGCGTCTTTTAATTTCATGGCTGCAGTCACCATCTGCAGTGATTTTGGAGCCCCAAAAAATAAAGTCAGCCACTGTTTCCACTGTTTCCCTATCTATTTCCCATGAAGTGATGGGACTGGATGCCATGATCTTCATTTTCTGAATGTTGAGCTTTAAGCCAACTTTTTCACTCTCCTCTTTCACTTTCATCAAGAGGCTTTCTGGTTCCTCTTCACTTTCTGCCATAAGGGTAGTGTTATCTGCATATCTGAGATTATTGATATTTCTCCCGGAAATCTTGATTCCAGCTTGTACTTCTTCCAGTCCAGCGTTTCTCATGATGTACTCTGCATAGAAGTGAAATAAGCAGGGTGACAATATACAGCCTTGACGTACTCCTTTTCCTATTTGGAACCAATGTTGTTCCATGTCCAGTTCTGACTGTTGCTTCCTGACCTACATATAGGTTTCTCAAGAGGCAGGTCAGGTGGTCTGGTATTCTCTTTCAGAATTTTCCACAGTTGATTGTGATCCACACAGGCAAAGGCTTTGGCATAGTCAATAAAGCAGAAATAGATGTTTTTATGGAACTCTCTTCCTTTTTCCATGATCCAGCAGAAAGATCTCCTGGTGAAGGGAATGGCAACCCACTCCAGTATTCTTGCCTCCCCCACCCACCCAAAAGACTTCAGAGATTCTAGTAAATTCCCTTCCTTCCTAAGACAGCCTTGCTGTTGGGATAGTCAGAAAAGAACCAATGGAAAGCCAGGACTTTGATTCCTACCTAGTGTGAATAAGACCTCCTCCCACACTGTGTCCATGAAGCTATATGGTAGTCTGGACTCCCCTCAACCCATTCAACTTTAACAGGGTAACTATTTCACCCCCTCCCTATTGAGGTGGTATTGGAGGCAGCAGAGTGGAGGCCATGTGGGGAGTGGCAATGGGGCATCTTTTTGCCTCCAAGGTAGAGTGGTGTCAGTGAAAGCCTAGTGGGAAGCCAGAAGTTACAGGACTTTCTTCCTGGTGAAATGCAAAATGGTAATGAAGCTTCTCTGTTCCCAGAGTGTCATTGGGGGGCATATGAGGAACCTGAACTTCCACCCCGACCCAGAGATAACAGGACACTCTCCCTTCTAGGATATAATTAGAGACCAAATAGAGTCACACCCCAACCTGGCAATAATTATGTGGAAACCACTTCCTTCACTGGTGCAGGGACAAAAAAACCCTGTTAAAACAGAAGATTTAAACAGGATTCATTCTTACAGCATAATTCCCAAAATGTCCAGAATACAATTTTTTTCAAAAACTGCCATGGTTATCAAGAAACAGGAAAATCCAAACTTAAATGAGACAACAAACATTGAGATAACACAGATGTTAGAATTATCTGAAAAGGATTTCAGCCATCATAAAAATGTTCCAACAAGCAGTTATGAACATGCTTAAATGGAAAAATATAAAGTCTCACCAAAGAAATAGAAATATAAAGAAAAACCAGATAGAAATTTTAGAACTGAAAAATGCAATACTCAATTTTAAAAACAAAAAAATCTGTAGACAGGCTCAACAGCAAAATGAAGTCAGAGGAACTTGAAAATAGAATAGAAATTACCTAATCTGAGTAACAGAGAGAAAAGAGACTTAAAAAAATTTACAAAGCCTCAGGGATCTGTGAGACTATAACAAAAAGCTAATATATTATCACAGTCTAAGAGGAAAGAGAAAGAGGAGAGTGGGACTAGAAAAATATTTAAAGAAATAATCACTAGAATTTTCCCAAATTTGGCAAGAGTTATAAATCTAAAGATTCAAGAGGCTACAGAAATCCATTCTAAGACACATCATAATTAAAATCCTTGAAACAAAGGCAAGGAAAAATTCTTGAGAGCAGGACACTGACACCTTACCTATAAGGGAGAAACAATTCAAGTAATAGATTTTTTTCATTAGAAACCACGAAGGCCAGAGGAAGTGTCACATTTTTCAAATACTGAAAGAAAAGAACTGCTAACGTAGAACTCTATCCAGTAAAAATATCCTTAAGGAATGATTCAGAAATCAAGATAGTCTCAGATGAAGGAAAGCTAAGAGAGTTTGTCACCAACAGACCTACCTTATTGAAATGACTAAAGGGAGTTCTTGAAACAAAAAGGAAATTGTACAGGCTCTTGGAATATCCAGAAGGAAGAAAAAATAGAATTAAAATATAGATAAATATAATAGATTTTCTACAGAATCTTCTAAATTATATTTGACAATTGAAAGAAAAATTATAACATTGTCTGATATGGTTGTTAGTGTATACAGAGGAACTACTTAGGATAATTACATTATAAATGGGAGGATAAAAGGACTTAAGAAAATTAAGGTTCTTACGCTTCATTCAAAATGATAAAATATTGACAACAGTATACTGTGATAAAGATGTATGTATGAATAATATAACACTTAAAACAACCACTTAAAAAAATCTGTGTAAAGAGACACACTCAGAAACACTATAGATAAAATTGAATTTTAAGAAAATAGTCAAGTAACCCAAAGGTAAAAGAAAACAGAGAAATAAAAACCTGAGGGAACAAACAGAAAGCAAAAAAACCTCCAAAACACCTGATAGGCTGACATACCAATAATTATATTAAATGTAAACAGTTTTAACTAACCAACTGAAAGAGAGAATTCCCTGACAGTCCAGTGGGGTTAAGACTCTGTGCTTCCTCTGCTAAGAGGTCAAGTTTTATCCCTGCTCAGGGAACTAGGATCCCCGAAGCCACTCAACGTGGCAATAAATAAAGAGATTGGTGGAAATGGAGGGATGATCCAACTATATTCTATCTACAAGAAACCAACTTCAAACACAATAAAAGTAGGTTGAAAGTAAAAGGGTGGGGAAAGATATCCCATGGTAACAACAGTATACCTAATAAAATGTGGCTCCCTAGGTGGCACTAGTGGTAAAGAATCCACTTGCCCACGCAGGAGATGCTAGAGATGCGGATTTGATTGCTAGGTTAGGAGGATCCCCTGGAGTAGAAAGTGGCATTCTCTCTTTCCAGTGGCCTGGAAGATTGCATGGATAAAGGAGCCTGGTGGGCTACAGTCCATGGGATTGAATAAGTCAGACATGACTGAGCAATTGAGCACACACACACACAATGATAAAAGAGTCACAGAACTAGAATAAATAATCCTAAAATTTATAGGGAATCCAAAGGCCTAGGATTGTCAAAGCAATCCTGAGGATAAAGAACAAAACTGGAGGCATAACCATCCCCCCACCCAAGACTTCAGAAAATATTACAAAACTACAAGAATCAAAACAGCATGGGGGCTTCTTGACGGTCCAGTGGTTAAGACTCCACACTCCCACTGCAGGGGCCATGGGAAGATCCTACATGCCACGTGGTGTAGACAAAAAAAAGCATGGTACTGGTGCAAAAACAGACATATGGATTAATGGAACAGAATAGACAGCTCAGGACTAAGCCCACACACCTGCAGGCAATTCATCTTTAACAAAGGAAGCAAGAACATACAATGGAGCAAAGACTGTGTCTTCAGCAAGTGGTTTTGGAAAGGCTGGACAGGTGTAAACCAAAGAAGTTAGAACACTCCCTCACACCATATGTAAAAATAAACTCAAAATAGCTTAAAGACTTAAAATATGAAGCATGGCAACGTAAAACTCCTAGAAGAGAACATAGGCAAAACATTCTCTGAAGTAAATTGCAGCCATGTTTTCTTAGGTCAGTCTCCCAAAGCAAAAGAAATAAGAGCAAAAACAAACAAATGAGACCTAATCAAACTAGGAAACTGTAAACAAAATGAAAAGACAACCTACAAAATGGGAGAAACTGGAAATCATGTGACTGACAAGGGCTTAATGTCCAAAATATACAAGCAGCTCAATATCAAACAGTTCTATATAAAAAAATAAAATGAAAAATGGGCAAAAGACCTAAATAGACATTTCTCCAAAGAAGGCATATAGATGATGAACAAGCACAGGAAAAGTTGCTCAATCTAATTATTAGAGAAATGCAAATACGAATGACTGGTGAGGCATCACCTCACACCAATCAGAATGGCCATCATCAAAAAAATCTACAAGTAATAAATGCCTGAGAGGTTGTGGAGAAAAAGGAACCCTCCTACACTTTGGTGGGAATGTAAATTGGTTTAGCCACTATAGAGAACAGTATGGAGGTTCTTTAAAAAACTAAAAATAGTTACCATATGATTCAGCAATCCCATTACTGTATAGCTAGGGAACTATGTTTAAGATCTTGTAATAATCAATATATATGATTCACTTTGCTATACACCTGAATCTAACACAACACTGTATATCAACTATAATTTTAGTCAATCCAACAAGAAGACAGAAATCTTTTTTTTTTAATATTTACTTATTTTTGGCTTCATTGCTACTCATGGACTTTCTCTAGTTGCAGCAAGCGGGGACTATTCTCTAGTTGCAGCACACAGGCTTCTCATTGTGGTGGCTTCTCTTGTTGTGGAGCACAGACTCAAGGCTCACAGGCTTCAGTAGCTGTGACTCACAGGCTCTAGAATGCGGGCTCAATATGGGCTTAGTCACGGCAGGCAGAATCTTCCCGGACCAGGGATCAAACCTTTGTCCTCGGCACTGGCAGGCAGATTCTTAACCATTGGACTGCCAGGAACGTCCAAGAAGAGAGCAATCTTAAATCTGTACCCACTAGACAACAGAGCTGCAAATGTGTATTAACTGGTGAATGACTAAACAAAATGTAAAATTCTCACTCCATAAAACTGGAGTTTCATACAAGCACACTGCGGACAGAGTGAAAGTGATAGTGATGTTTATAGCCGTATGACCCATATGACTAGCATGTTCTACTGTGCCATTTTCCTTGTGCATGTCTGTCCCATGACCACATTTGGCTGTAATATCTATCTTCTGTCAGGCAACAGGGGTAGAGAAAAGTTGAGAGTAGTCTGGAAGGGCAAATAGAAAATATCCAGCTTAGGAAGCTTCTGGGAAATGAGCTTATGTCCCAGACAAAGGTAAAAGGATTTTTATTTCCTTCTTCTAGGGACTATGTTCTATGCCTCTGGTACTCAGTACATTTGTTTCTAGGTGAATCCCTTGATCCCTTAATCATTCTATTAGGAAAGACAGACAGTTCTAGACTAAAAACCACTGACTAGTAATTCAGGAAAAATTGGAAGTCAAAATTTCCTTTCAGAAGATTGATAAGTTCAACCATGGTTAAAAGCTCAAGAAAATCACTGAAGCAATGCCATTACCTTGTGTATCCCTGTGTGCGTGCTTATGATCAGTCGTGTCTGACTCCTTTATAACCCCATGAACTGTAGCCTGCCAGGCTCTTCTGTCCATGGAGTTTCCTACACAAAAATACTAGAATGGGTTGCCATTTACTTCTCCAGGAATCATTTCCAACCAGGAATCGAACCCATGTCTCCTACAATTCCTGCATTGGCAGGTGGATTCTTTACCACTGGGCACCTGGGAAGCTCACCTTATGTATAGAAGAGTCCAATCTTTGTTTAAATCCATTTTCTCTGACCTATCTAAGTATCTGACATTTTCTATCTGCAGAGTTAGCTCAAAATATAAATGGAGAAAGAGAGCAGGTAAGGAGTCTTGCCTACATTGAACACTTCAATTTATCTCCTCATATTTGGTTTATAAGTATAATAAAATTGTGAATTTTTCATTAGGAATCTTGACAAGGATTCATAATTAAAATATTAGAATTCCCTTTATATCCATTGTGCTCTTAATATAAATAAATTCTAAAATGATTAATCTCTCAGAGTTTCAAAAGAATTCCATTACTGTGAAGATTTATCAATTCTTTTACCTTTTTTTTTTTGAGAGCAAGGAAGTTATTTAAATCATGTAAGATCTACAGTGGTATTTGAAGATCAGTAGTGCTGTAATTTTGGCTATTACATTTATTTTCTTATCCTTACTAGTTGATCTTCAATAGAATCATTTAAAAGTGGCAAATAATGGAAATGTGTTATATAAAGTAATATAAAGATAAACTCCAATACAGATAATATGTTGCTGCTGTTTCGTCGCTAAGTTGTGGTCAACTCTTTGCAACCCTAAGGACTCTAGTCTGGTAGGCTCCTCTGTCCTTGGGATTTCCCAGGCAAGAATACTGGAGTGGGATGCCATTTCCTTCTCCAGAGGATCTTTCTGACCCAGGGATCAAACCTGCATCTCCTACACTTGAGACAGATTCTTCAGAACTGAGCCACCTTGGAAGCCCAAAGATAATATAATAAACTATAATTGAGGAGGGTGAGGAGAGTAAGAAAAGGAAATGTACAAATTTTATGATTATATAGTGGAGATTTTCATTGCTCATTAATGGATATTACTAAATAAATAACTTACAGGAATTATAAACATGGAATTATAAAGATAACCACTAGAACAAATACAAACCTTTCTAATTATGACAAGAAAAACATAATAGATCAGACAAATTTACACAGTATAGTGATTTTTCAAAATTTATGAAACAGTGCATACCTTAAAATAATATTACTAAAAATAACTATATCTGTCATGTTAATTAATGTGTCCTAAACTTACCTATTAAAACATTTTTAAAACACAGATTTGATTGCAAAACAAAATTCTGTATTCAAGAAACTGTAACAAAGTGATTCAGAAAAGTTGAAAATAAAAGGAAGGGCAAAGGTATACTAAGAAAATGTACCCCTACAAAAAAAAAAAAAAACACACATGATTTTAATGTCAGACATCATTGAATTTGCAGCAAAAAGCACTAAACAAGACTAAGTATGGCACTATAATATCGACACAAAGAAGGGAAGAGTAGAGAATTATCAAGAGATGCATAAGAAATATATTCAATACAGAGGGCTTGCTGGAGGGGGAGTCTATTAAAAATATAACAGTTTTAAATGCCAATTACCAAATAATATAATATCAACATTTTTTAAAGAAATATATGTATAAAAAAAATCTGCACCTTCCTGAAGTGCTCATGGAATAGTCACAAAAGTTGACAGGATGTTAAGCCACAAATAAACCCAAAAACTTAGATGAATTCTAAAAACTACAAATAAATCAGTCAACGTTCTCTGAACACAGTGCAGTAAAACTGGAAGTAAGTAACAGACACAGAGAACAAAATTTAGTCTCTACCACCTGGACATTTTTATTCTGCTTAATAGCTTTTCAGTCAAAAAAGGAAATTCAGGCAAAAATTGTAGTGTATCTAGAAAATAATAATAATGAAACACTACATACCAGAACATATGTGATACAAAAAAGGCAATGCTAAGAGAAAAAATCATCTTTAAACTGTATGCTTTATTATTTTTAATTAGTAAACAATAAAACCTGAAATGAAGCAAGCAACTCAAGAAGAAAAAAACAAGCTTAAGGAAAGCTGAAAGAAAGAAAAAAATAAAGATAAAGGCAAAAAATAGTGAATATGAAAATAGAAAATGGTAGAACAAATGAATAAATCTAAATTTCTTCTTTGAGGGAAAATAGGAAATATAGATCAACCATTATTAGTTAACTTAGTTTTAGGAAAAGAGCAGTGGGAAAGACATGTATACACAAAATAAGGTAAAAAGAAAGTAACCATAGATATACTTGTCTGAAATACATAATTCACCATGAAAATATAATTATCAAAAGTAAATTCAGAAGAGATAGAAACTCACCATTTTCCATAAAAGGAATGGGAAAGTTATCAAAGAATTACCCTCCCCCAAAATAAAGTACTGGAACCAAATAGTTTTACAGGGGAATAATACCAAACTTTTAAAGGACAGATCTTTACATTTTTAAACTATTTTATACTGCAGAAAGAAAAAATATTCTTCCAGATTCTTTTTATGAAAATAACATAATATTGATCTTAAAATGCAACAAATATTGCAAAGAAAGAAAAACTACAAATCCATCTCACCCAAAATCCCAACTAAAGTATTAGCAGTAGAATCCAACTTGTATTTAAAAAATCATTTACAGGAATGCAGAGATGGTGCAATATTGAAATCTGTTAACTATGTTTCTCTAAGAAATAGAGGAAAACAACAGAATGGGAAAGACTAGAGATCTCTTCAAGAAAATTAGAGATACCAAGGGAACATTTCATGCAAAGATGGGCTCGATAAAGGACAGAAATAGTATGGACCTAACAGAAGCAGGAGATATTAAGAAGAGGTGGCAAGAATACACAGAANACTCTGATGCTGGGAGGGATTAGAGGCAGGAGGAGAAGGGGACGACCGAGGATGAGATAGCTGGATGGCCTCACTGACTCGATGGTCATGAATTTGAGTGAAAGTTCGGGAGTTGGTGATAGACAGGGAGGCCTGGCATGCTATAGTTCATGGAGTTGCAAAGAGTCGGACACAACTGAGCGACTGAACTGAACTGAACTGAAGACTAACGAATGTAGAGGGGAAAAAAAAAAAAGGAATGTAGAGGAAAAAAGTGTTTTTTCCTCCTCCTTGAGAATTCTAGACCCTTGTCTCTTCCTTGAGAGCCCCAGACCCCTTTCTCCTCCTTGTGGACCCTGGACTTCTTAGCAACCTGCCTAGGAATTGACTCTCTCAATAGCAAGGTGATCAAGAAAATCAATCCTAAAGAAAATCAACTGTGAATATTAACTAGAAGGGCTGATAAAGAAAATCAACTGTGAATATTAATTAGAAGGACTGATGCTGAAACTGAAGCTCCAACACTTTGGCCACCTGATGCAAAGAACTGACTCATTGGAAAAGACCCTGATGCTGTGAAAGATTGAGGGCAGAAGGAGAAGTGGGTGGCAGAGGATGAGATGGTTAGAGAGCATCACCAACTCAATGGACATGAGTTTGAGCAAACTCTGGGAGATAGTGAAGGACAGGGAAGCCTTGTGTGCTGCAGTCCATGCTATCACAAAGAGACATGACTGAGTGACTGAACAACAACAAAAGTACCCTTTGTATTCTGGTTGTTATTCCANTGGACATGAGTTTGAGCAAACTCTGGGAGATAGTGAAGGACAGGGAAGCCTTGTGTGCTGCAGTCCATGCTATCACAAAGAGACATGACTGAGTGACTGAACAACAACAAAAGTACCCTTTGTATTCTGGTTGTTATTCCAGAACAACCAACTAGAAGTTAAAATGGCAGAAAAGTTCTCATCATAATAACCAAAGTGATCAAATAAATGCTTATGAATGAAAATAATAATAAACGTGCAAAATTTATATGGATTGAAATGCTATTGAGAAACACAAAAGAAGACTTGAACAAACGAAAAGTAATTAGTTCTTGGGAGCACTCAGACCAGAAAGATGTCAGTTATCTCTAAATGAATCTATAAATCCAGTGCAACTTCCAGTAAAATTTCTAGCAGAATAGATATTTGATAATAAAGTTAAAATTGGAAACAAAAAACAAGAATAGCTAGAGATTCTTTCTCTCAAATATTAAACAGGTATTCAAACAGTGTGACACTGGAAATTGAAAAATCAAAGCAATAGAATATAATCTAAAGTCTAGAAATAGACCCAAATATATGGCGGGATTTAGTGTATAATAAAGATGCTATTTAACATCAGTTGGAAACAGTATTCAACAAACTAGGTAGTTGCGGAGAAAAATTAAGTTAGATTCATACTCACAGATCAGTTCAGTCACTCAGTCGTGTCCGACTCTTTGTGACCTCATGGACCATAGCACTCCAGGCTTCCATGTCCATCACCAACTCCCGGACTTTACTCAGACTCATGTCCATCAAGTCGGTGATGCCATCCAACCATCTCATCCTCTGTTGTCCCCTTCTCCTCCTGTTTTCAATCTTTCCCAGTATCCGGGTCTTTTCCAACTATTTTTACTTACAACTTATGCCTATATAAATTCCAGATGGANAGACTCATGTCCATCAAGTCGGTGATGCCATCCAACCATCTCATCCTCTGTTGTCCCCTTCTCCTCCTGTTTTCAATCTTTCCCAGTATCCGGGTCTTTTCCAACTATTTTTACTTACAACTTATGCCTATATAAATTCCAGATGGATCAAAGATTTAAATGTAAAAATTGAAAATGTGTAAGTACTGGAACAGATTGTATCATTTTGGATTCTATCAGGAGATAGAAACCACAATAATTTTAAAAAGGAAAATGTATACAGAATATTTTAACATAGTTTAACCTATTCAACTATGCATGCATGCTTGCAGGCCGAGGAAGAGATCTCAAAGAAGGACAAAGTTGAAAAGGGGACCCCTTTCCCAAGGCTGGGGTTTAGAGCCAGTTGGAGAATGTATGGTTGTAGCTCACTGGATACAAAGAAGATACTGGTTTGCTCAAGCTAGTGCTGGTCCATGGCTACTGGGAAAACAGGAACCCTTCAGGTATAGGCACAGTGGCCAACGCACAAGCATACAGAGTGAAGTGCCAATGTGGGCAGGAGGCCTGGAGTAGGCAGTATCCATGTTGAAAAGAACAGCAGCACTGGCAGAACCTCCAGAGACAAACCTCTGAGTGGAATGACAGGTGAGCAGAGGGAGTCAGGCATCAGTGCAGGCAAGAGGTCTGAAGCATGCTGTGTCCTGGCTAAGTGAGCAGCTGACAAGTGATCAGGCTAGGCCTAAGAAGTTCCTAATGTCTTAGCTCAAGTTGTGACTGACTGGTGTAAACAACAGACATTTACTTTCTCGAGGTTTAGAAAGCTGGAAGGCCAAGGTCAGGGTGCCAACCTGATCAGGCTCTGGTGAGAGCCCTCTACCGTCTTGCGGACAGAGGCCTTCTTGCTATGTGCTCACATGGACTTTCCTTAATGCATGTATTGTACATGAAGAGAGAGCTCTGGTGTCTATTCCTCTTGTTACAAGACACTAATCCCATCATGGAAGCCCCACTCATGACTTCATCAAAACCTAATTATGTCCCAGAAGCTTTGCCTCTCATCACATTGGGAGTTAGGGCTTCAATACATGAATTTTAAGGGGACACAAACATTCAGTCTGTAACACCAAGGACCTATAAGTTCTGGGCATTTGGGTGGAACACTACGAGGTGGCTTCATCCCCATTGGTTTCAGCAGAAACATACCTTCCTCCTACAATGTCCCTCTAGTATACTCTACTCAGAAAACTTAACATGATGATTACTGTGAAGGAGAAAGGCTTA
This sequence comes from Neotragus pygmaeus, assembly GCA_006410875.1. Taxonomy (NCBI): domain Eukaryota; kingdom Metazoa; phylum Chordata; class Mammalia; order Artiodactyla; family Bovidae; genus Neotragus; species Neotragus pygmaeus. Next base: position 134,843 of record SJYV01022542.1, read on the forward strand.
ACTGACAATAAATTGACAGCATGCAGAGCTTGGGGGAAAATGTAAGAGTAAGAAAGGCCTTTCTAATCATAACACGAAACCCAAAATTCCAAAAGTAAAAGATTAATAAATTCACTTGAATAAAAATAGAAAATATACACTTGGCCAAAAAAATACCAGGTGTAAAATCTGAAGACCATATGAGGAAAAATATTTGCTTCTATATCACAAAGAGTTAATTTCCATAACTGCATAAAGGTTTCCTTAAAATCAATAAAAATAATGACCAATAGTCTAATATGAAATCAGATATGATATGTACAGTTTTCAGAAAAGGAAATACACATGACCTTGAAATACTGAATATGTTCAGTCTCACTCATAAAAGAAATATAAGTTGAAACTACTTTGAGATGCTATTATTTTTCAACTATCTGATTGGTAAAGACTTTTTTAAGTTAAATGACAATATTTTTGAGGATTTAAAGAAACAGGCACCCTTGGGTATATATTTTAACACAGTTGCTATAGTGGGCAATTTGGTGACAGTATCACAATTTACATACCCTTTAACCTAGCAAATCTGCTTTTAGAAACTTATCCTACATATATGTTTTCATATGTGCAAAAATGGTTGTAGATTATTCATTTTAGAATTGTTTAGAATAGCAAAAGATTGGAAATAACCTACTGTCAATTAATAAGGAATTGGTTAAATAGAGTTATGGTCCATCTATTAATGGAATTTAGCTGTAAAAATTAAGAAACTTTTTATCTATTGAACGTAATGATTACCCAAATATACTGTGTAACAAAATCAAGATTCAGAAGAGTATCGTAATCTCTTCTGTTTTGGTAAGAAGAAAGATGAAAAGTGAAAGTGATAGTCACTCAATTGTGTCCAACTCTTTGCAACCTCATGAACTGTAGCCTGCCAGGCTCCTCTGTCCATCTAATTCTCCAAGCAGGAATATTGGAGTGGGTTGCCATTCCCTTCTTCAGGGGATCTTCCTGACCCAGGGATTGAATCCAGGTCTCCTGCATTGCGGACAGATTCTTTACTGTCTGAGCCACCAGGGAAGCCCATTTATATTTCCCTTTATGTAAAGAAATATCTCTGGAAAGATATCAAATAAGCTGATAATATTTATTGCGTACAGGAAACTACTGGTTAACTGAAAAATAAGAGTAGGAAGGTGACTTTTTCTACATGTTCTTTTGTAACCTTTGAATGTTTGTTGAATGACAGGAAAAAAAATGGAACAAAATTTTGGAAACTGTAATACAAGTGAAAAGTGATAAATGACTTAGCAGTCCCCAAGAGAGCTAAATCTTAAGCCAGTAGTGGGAAACCCAAAGAAGAAAGCAGTTTAAACCACCAATTTCTCAAAAGGCTTAGAACTAGCAAAATCAANAAATTTTGGAAACTGTAATACAAGTGAAAAGTGATAAATGACTTAGCAGTCCCCAAGAGAGCTAAATCTTAAGCCAGTAGTGGGAAACCCAAAGAAGAAAGCAGTTTAAACCACCAATTTCTCAAAAGGCTTAGAACTAGCAAAATCAAGTACTTTTGAAAGTAAGAATGTAGATGGAACTAAAAGTAGAAAGATGTCAACCATCTGATTTAAAAGCAGTTTGACCGTTAGATCCTCTCTTCTACTCCAAAAACAACAAATTGATTCGTCACGTTTGATTTGACATTGCAACATGCCCCATACCAATGGACATGTAAAATTTTCACTGAGGTAGAAGTCCCCTGAGTTTTAGGCCAATTTATTTCCTACATACTGGCTTACAAATGTCTTACCAATAAGTTAGAATAGGTGCTACTTCTTGCTCACTAGGTCCACTCAGCATGTCATTAATGTAATGGGCCAGTGTGATAACTTGTGAAAGGGAATGGCAATCAAAATTCCTGTGAACTAAATTATGACATAAGGCTGGAGAACTGATAAACCCATAAGGTAGGATAGTGAAGGAGGTGTGTTGCTGGTCTTGGCAGCTGAAAGCAGACTGCACCTGTGGGACCTTATAGACAAGAGTGGAGAAAAGGCACTTACCAGATCAATAGCTGTATACCAGGTACCAAGAGATGTGTTAATTTGCTCAAGCAATGAAACTGCATCTAATACAGCAACTGCTGTTGGAGTTAGCACCTAAGTAAGTTTATGATAATACACTCTCATTCTCCAAGACTCATCTGTCTTCTGCATAGACTATATAGGCCAAGTTGAATGGGGATGTGGTAGAAATCACCAACTCTGCATCTTTCAAGTCCTTGATGGTACACTAATTTCTACAGTCCCTCCAGGAATTCAGTATTGCACTTACTGTTTTCCTAAGTAGAGACAGCTCTAGAGACTTCGACTTGGCCATTCCCACCATTGTTGCCTTCACTCCACAAGTCAGAGAAACAATGTAGGGATTCTGCCAGCTGTTAGACATGTCTATTCCATTTATACTTTCTAAAAGAAATAGCCACAGGATGCATGTGGGGACTCATCAGACCCAATATAAAATTTCCCTGATCACCTGACTGCCATAAGCCCCTGCTCTGATGGGGGCAACAAAAATGTTCAGGACCTCTGGATATGGTGTCCGTTCATAGCCAGTATCCAGTAGATACTGAAAGGTCTGATTATTCCCTTTACTTCAGTGAAACTTTTCATAATTTTCAAATCTTTTGGGTCGTTTTTGATAATTTTTAAATTTTTTATTCATGGCTTTGAATAATCCCTCTTCTTTAAACATCTTAAAGGTATTTAAATATATTTATATTTCTAATATCTGAAATGGTATTCTAATTCTCTTCTTTGTTGTTTCTGTGGACTCTGAGTCATAATGTTTATTTTCTAACTGATTTTGTAGTTTTTGATTATGAGTTTATCTTAGACTGATCTTAATGTGTGAAAATTCTGTGAGGCCTTAAGTTTATGGTGTATGTACATCTAGAAAGGATTTGTGTTTGCTTCAGTCAGATGCCCTGAGGTGCCATCACCCCAGGACCACTTTAAGTTATGTTTTAAACTTAGAGTTTCCTAGACCCTGTAGATAATGACAAATTCTAAACTGACATAAAGGAATGTATGTAGTTTCTAGGTTTTAGCAGTGATTTCTTTCTCATTTCTACTCACAGTTCACATAAGTCAACAAGTTTTATTGTCATCTGCTTTGCGCAAGGAGTGGATTCTTTCTAGCCCACCTTTTTACTGAGAAAATAACCTTTAAATAACCTTTTAACTTTCTGAGCCAGGGTGGCAGTTCCAACTCTTCTTTACAAGGGCCTAATGCCTTGTCTCCTTTTCCCTTTCAACACAAAGCCCTTGGTTCCCAAGATCAGCAAATAAAGTCAAGGCTTTTATACCTGTCTCACACTGTAGTTTCCTTTGGTACTTGGGGATTTCCCTTAATTTCTTATGAATTCAACTATGCACTTAAAAGATATTCTAAATAGACATTTCTCCAAAGAAGACATACAGATGGCCAAGAGGCAAATGAAAAGATGTTCAGTGTCACCAATTATTAGAGAAATGCAAGTCAAAACTATGAGATATCACCTCATACCAGCCAGAACGGCTATCATCAAAATATTCACAAACAATAAACGCTGGAGGATGTGTGAAGAAAAGGGAAGCCTCCTCCCTGTTAGTAGGAATGTAAAGTGGTACAGCCACTACAGAGAACAGTATGGAGGTTCCTTAAAAAACTAAAAATAGAACTACCATATAACCCAGCAATCCCACTCCTGGGCATATATCCAGAGAAAATCATGATCTGAAAGGATACATGCACCCAAGTGTTCATTGCAACACTGTTTACAATAGCCAGGACCTGGAAGCAAACTAAGTGTCCATCAGTATAAATGGATAAAGATGTGGTACACATATATAATGAAATATTACTCAGCCATTAAAAAGAATGAAATTATGCCATTTACAGCAATATGTATGGATCTAGAGATTTGTCATGGGCTTCCTTGGAATTCCAGTTGAGCTATTTCAAATCATGAAAGATGATGCTGTGAAAGTGCTGCAGTCAATATGCCAGNTCCATCCGCGCCGCGCTCCCGGGCCTGTCTCGCGGCGCCGCATCCGGGCTCCAGCCGCCGCCGCCGCCGCCGCCACCGCGGGCGTGGGGGAGGGGAGAGGCGGGCGGGGGTGGCTGCATCCTGAACACCGCCTCCCGGAACCTGGCCGGTTAGTGGCGGCTTCGAGACCATAGTGAGGCATGAGCCGGCGGAGCCATGCTAGGTGAGGGCAGCCTGGCAGCGGCATTAAACAAGGAGTGGATAGCTTCACTTTGGTACCGGAGACTAGAGATTGGCAGCCATCTTGCTTTGGGGCAAGCTGGCAACGCACGTTTTTCTTCTGTACGGCTTTAGGGCGGTAGCAAGGCCCGTGAGAGGTTGCGCTCTCTGTTGTGGAAACGTTGGTGGGACCCGAGCTGGCTGGTGTCGACTTCAAGATCCACTGACGGACTGCGGCAGGCAGCCATGACGCAGAAGGACGGAATATTACGAGGGTCCGATTCCCCTACGAACTTGGGGGAAGGTTCACGATCTGGGTTTGACCTTTGCCCTGAGCTTCCTGGTAACCCGGACGTTCCGTAAACTTGGGTCCGGAACAGAAATCACTGGTCAGTTGCCCTCTCGGATTTCACTTTTTGAGCATTTGCTTTTTGAGCACCCACTTCCTGAAGGAAGTGTCACCTGAGCTGAATCCTGGACTGTTGGGAATTGGGTGTGGGAGACTGGGTACCTTCTGGAGCTGCCAGCAGCGTCGTATGGCTAAGGAGGGGTAAATAGATGAGTTCTGTGAGTTTGGGAGGGGCCGGTTTACGCAAGGCCACGTAAATTATTTTTTCCTAAGAGTAATGAATAGGTTTTGAAGAGTCTTAGCAGAGGTGTAAACAAATATATTTGCATTTTTAAAGATCAGTGGTACCAATGGGTAGAATGAATTGGAGGGGGCGAAGTTAGAGGCCAGAACGGTTAGGACGCTCTTACCCGAAGAGAGACCACAGTGGTCCGGCCTGTAGGAGGGTGTGTACAGATGGCGGGTGGGGTGTGTGTGTGTGTGTGTGTGTACAGATGGCTGGGCGGGG
>SJYV01022542.1:142394-216369 GCA_006410875.1 Neotragus pygmaeus
GAAGACTCTTGAGAGTCCCTTGGACTGCAAGGAGATCCAACCAGTCCATTCTGAAGGAGAGCAGCCCTGGGATTTCTTCGTTAGGAATGATGCTAAAGCTGAAACTCCAGTACTTTGGCCACCTCATGTGAAGAGGTGACTCATTGGGAAAGACTGATGCTGGGAGGGATTGGGGCAGGAGGAGAAGGGGACGACCGAGGATGAGATGGCTGGATGGCATCACTGACTCGATGGACACGAGTCTGAGTGACCTCTGGGAGATGGTGATGAACAGGGAGGCCTGGCGTGCTGCGATTCATGGGGTTGCAAAGAGTCGGACACGACTGAGTGACTGAACTGAACTGAACTCCCTGGTAGCTTAGTTGGTAAAGAATCTGCCTACAATTCAGGAAACGCCAGTTTGATTCCTGGGTCAGGAGGATCCCCTGGAGAAGGGATAGGCTACCCTCTCCAGTATTCTTGGGCTTCCCTGGTGGCTCAGATGGTAAAGAATCCACCTGCAGTATGGGAGACCTGGGTTTGATCCCTGAGTTGGGAAGATCCCCTGAAGGAGGGCATGGCATCCCATTCTAATGTTCTTGCCTGAAGAATACTCCCATGGACAGAGGATCCTGGAGGGCTCCAATCCATTGGGCTGCAAAGAGTCAGACACTACTGAGCAACTAAGCACAGTGCACAGAGATTTATCATACTGAGTAAAGTAAGTCAGTCAGAAGGAAAAATATCATATGTCATCCCTTATATGTGGAATCTGAAAGGAAATGATACAAATGAATTTACTAAATAGAAGCAAACTCACAGACTCAGAATGAACTTATTTGCCAGGGGGATGGATGAGGGGAAGGGATAGTTACGGAATTTGGGTTGTACATATACACACTGCTATATTTTAAATGGATAACCAACTAGGACATACTGTATAGCACACAGAACTCTGCTTAACCTTGTGTGGCAGCTTGGAGGGGAAGGGAGTTTAGAGAAGAACAGATACATGTATATGTATACCTTCTCTTTTCACCTGAAACCATCACAACATTGTTAATCCGCTATACCCCAATACAAAATAAAAAGTTTAAAAAAAGATGTTTGTGTTTTATCTGGTGGAAGAATGTATTTCAGATATCTAGTTTATCTGTAAGTGCTTTTTTTACATATTAAGAAGATTAATGTCATGCTGATTATATATATTGCAAATACTTCCCTAGTTTGTTTTGTCTTTAACCTTATTTGTATTTTCCTTTACTTAACAGAAAAATTTAATTTTATATGGTTAGATCTTCTCATTTTTCCCTTTGTGGTTTCATACCTTTTTTGTCACGTTTCCAAAGACATTCCCTACCATAAGATAGTATCCTTTTTTTGCTACTATTTTCCTGGTTTATTTTTTCAATAAGTTTCTCATTATTGAGTAATTTTAGATAATTACTCAATTTAGATGTAATTTTACATCAAAAACTTTCAAAGTATGGAATTCCTATATTTTTAACTTATATTTTCCTCTCCCTGAAATTTTTTATATATGCATCCCTTTACCACTTATTCAAAAATAATTTGTTTAATACAGCTGTGTTCCAACTGTTCTAGGCCCTGCAGACATGGCAATGAAGAGAGAGAGCTCAGATTCCTCCTTTAATATATTATTATATTGAGCTTATATTCTAGTGAGATAGACAGACAATAACTGGTCAGTATACTTTGGGAAAATGTCATTCTCGTGTGGCTCTTATCCATTTGTATTCCAAGGCTATTTTTCTCACTGTTGTAAAGTTAGTAGTGAATGGGAATTATATTTTTTTAAGGTTCATAATACATCATAAGTGGGCTTCCCAGGTGGTGCTAGTGGTAAAGAACTTGCCTACCAATGCAGGAGACATAAAAGACGCTAGTTCAATTCCTGCATTGGGAAGATCCCCCTGAGGAGAGCATGACAACCCACTCCTGTGTTCTTGCCTGGAGAATCCCATGGATAGAGGAGCCTGGCAGGCTACAGTCCATAAAGTCGCAAAGAGTCGGACACGACTAAAGCGGCTTAGCATGCATGCACTCACACACATCATAAGTACATAATAATAAATGTGGTTTTTTTTAAATGGATGAGTGCATGGACCTATGTCATTTACATAGACAGTATATTTCCTTCACTTATTTTTATCAGTTGTAGAATAGACCCATTACAATACAAACCCTTTCTGTTTAATCAGCAATACCTTTTTTTTTATTTAAAAGGTACAACTTTATTTATTTGAATCTAATGATCAACATGCAGGGTTTTCTAAGACTTAGAAGTAATTTTTTTAAAGTTAGTACAGTCTCTTAGCTATCATACAGCATCACACAAACATAAGGAAAGCATGTAGAATTATCTCTCTTAAAAATAACTTTCCCTGACTTCCCTAGTGGTCCAGTGGTTAAGACTCCCTGTTTCCACTGCAGTGGGCACAGGTTCAAACCCTCGTTGGGAAACTAAAATTCCTCATGCCACATGGTATGGGGCCCCCTACCACCCCAAACAAAACAAGACAAAAAATGCTTTCCCAAGGAGACATATTTAGCAAGAGCAATTGAACTTTTAATTTAATTAGATGCCTAAAGGCTATAGAACAAATAGGTATATCATTCTGTTTGTGATAAAGCTGCATGAGGCCCCTTAATCTAATCAGCAATGTCTTAAGTGTTTTTAGGGTTTGATCATCATGATAAAAAAATAATAAAGTTAACACTGAGTACATACTGTGTGCCATGAATTAAGTCATTTAATATTCTTTAAGATAAGTATTTATATTGTCCTCATTTTCTGGTTGAAGAAATTTTAGATTAAGGACTCATAGTCAAGAAGAAAAGAGAGGTTAGGAACTCAAGTTGCATTTGGATCTAAAACTTGAACCAAGACTAGTGCTTCCTTATTCATAAACTGCCCACTGCTCTTCAACAAGCATCCTCTACTCTTATCGGCCATATTCCTTCTTTCTCTCTGGCACACTACATTCACTTTCAACCTCCATAGATGCTTATATTGAACTTTTAGCCTCTCTACCAGCCCCCCAACAAATGCATACATATACACCTAAAATATGGTATTCTTTTTACAAACCTTATCCTTTAAATTCTAACCTCAATCTCACCCCCTTTCCAACAACTCTTCTTCTAAATTTCTAAAGTGTATGGCAAACCCAATAGAGTATTGTAAAGTTAAATTTAAAAATAAATAAATAAATTAAAAAAAAAAAAAACCTTATTGGGAAACCTAAAAAAAAAAAAAAAAAATAGTCTATAAGTCTCTTCCAACTGTGATACACATAAAACCAGGGCTGTAAGAGTTCCTAGGGCATAGGAATATATAATTTTCAAAAATTGTTATATAGATCTTCGATTTCTACTGTATTCTTTTCTAAAACTTCTATAATTATGTCTATGATGAGGGTGTCGGGCTCCTTCTTCATTCCTACCATCCCTTTAACAATTACTTCTCTCCCACTTTCTTTGTGAGAGATAAAGATAAATAAAAAGGATGAGGTGAGAGGAACATATCTTTCACCCACTTTAAATTTTACTGTGATGAATTGCCATGTGGTTTTAAAACTTCCAGGGGCACCAAACAAAGGAATAATTCAAAATATTAACATCAGTGTAAGAAAGAAAATGACTTAATGATTGGGTTAAAAATCTTTTGCAACCAGGTAATCTCCAATTTTAACAAAATTGAAGGAAGACTAAATTGAGTTGCAGCTAATAGATCGTTAAAATAATTTTATTAGTATATCCATATGTAATTTTTGGCATAACTCAGAATGAATTTGACAGTTTGTTTGACATCTGTGTTTATTAGGATGAGGTTTCTCAGCACTAGAAACCTCCTAGAAAATAGGAATAGGATTAATACTTAACGTTGTGCCATTTAATCAATAATTTATTTGTTCACACATAACTAATTAAAGAATCCAATGTGCTCACTGCTGAGATGCATTTCTAATTAAATTTTATCCTTAATGACAGTAATTATCAAAATAGATAATATATATGTTGTTTTGATCAATTTATATGAACAATAATTTTTTAAATAGTGCAATCTAGATAACTCCTTAGCACCTATGGTCATAGGAAATTTTAAAATCTGACGACATATATTTTTGATGCATAGAAATATGATAAGATAATCAATAAAAGACTGCCAATCAAACAGTTCTATTACATTATGATAAAACTATGGGAAATTGAAATGGAAATATGAATTCAAGGAGAAAATGAATAATATTAATTTCCCTCTGTTAAAAAGAAAAAAGCTTGCTCATGTACTTTAAAAATTGAAAAATGAGAGTATCAAATTCCTATGATATTAATATTTAGATTAATAAACATAATTAGGTTATGTTTTAAAGAGTTGTATTATAGTGTCATTTTAAAATATTGATATTTAAGTATACTGGAAGTTATATGTCCTTACAACTACTTAACACTTTGAATTTTTAAATCTAGATGTCAACATAATATATAATAGAGTATATCATTTTTCATATTCTTTTATGGAGTACATGAAAAGAAATACTTAAAGGCTACTGGCCTCATTTGTTCTCATTTATTTCTTGAGTAGGTTTCTTATCTTCCTATCTAGATTACAAGTTCTCTTTGTGTAAAAATTATATCCTATTTCTTCTGTTTTCCCCAGAGATTCATGAAGAGGAGCAAGTAAGCAAAGTATCATGCTCATGAATTTTATGTGTATTTTGCAAATATTGCTCAATTCTGTTCTTTGATCAGGAAAGTGTCTTCATCCCAAATATAATTTATCCCCACCCCACCTCCACCTGCTATTGATGCCTGACATTCCTTCAAATAGTGTCACAAATTTTAATTCCACATTTATTCAAAATGTATATATTCTTAGGAGATGTAACATTGATCTAGAATCATATTAGATTAAACTACTTCGTGAGAACAAGTTTTTGTGAAGGAGAGTGAGGACAGTCAGGAGATTTACATGTTGACTCCTTGACCTGATTGCAGACAAGCATCATTTCTTTAATGAAGTGACCCTGAGGGGCCTGTTAGGTAGGACCTTATTGGAAAAGGTCAGTTTTCAGTCCCAAAGAAAGGTAATGCCAAAGAATACTCAAACTACCACACAATTGTACTCATCTCACATGCTAGTAAACTAATGCTCAAAATTCTCTAAGCCAGGCTTCAACAATACATGAACCGTGAACTTCCAGATGTTCAAACTGGTGTTTGTTTGTTTGTTTTTTACTTTATTTTACTTTACAATACTCTATTGGCTTTGCCATACATCGACATGAATCCGCCACAGGTGTAGAAAAGGCAGAGGAACCAGAGATCAAATTGCCAACATCCACTGGATCATCAAAAAAGCAAGAGAGTTTCAGAAAAACATCTATTTCTGCTTTATTGACTATGCCAAAGCCTTTGACTGTGTGGATCACAATAAACTGTGGAAAATTCTGAAAGAAATGGGAGTACCAGACCACCTGACCTGCCTCTTGAGAAATCTGTATGCAGATCAGGAAGCAATGGTTAGAACTGGANTGCAGGTCAGGAAGCAACAGTTAGAACCGGACACAGAACAACAGACTGGTTCCAAATAGGAAAAGGAGTACATCAAGGCTGTATATTGTCACCCTGCTTATTTAACTTCTATGCAGAGTACATCATGGGAAATGCTGGGCTGGAAGAAGCACAAGCTGGAATCAAGATTTCCGAGAGAAATATCAATAACCTCAGGTATGCAGATGACACCACTCTTATGGCATAAAGTGAATAAGAACTAAAGAGCCTCTTGATGAAAGTGAAAAAGAAGAGTGAAAAAGTTGGCTTAAAACTCAACGTTCAGAAAACAAAGATCATGGCATTCAGTCCCATCACTTCATGGGAAATAGTTGGGGAAACAGTGGCTTAATTTTGGGGGCTCCAAAATCACTGCAGATGGTGATTGAAGCCATGAAATTAAAAGACACTTACTCCTTGGGAAAAAAGTTATGACCAACCTAGATAGCATATTCAAAAGCAGAGACATTACTTTGTCAACAAAGTCTGTCTAGTCAAGGCTATGGTTTTTCCAGTGGTCATGTATGAATGTGAGAGTTGGACTATAAAGAAAGCTGAGCACCAAAGAATTGATGCTTTTGAACTGTAGTGTTGGAGAAAACTCTTGAGAGTCCCTTGGACTGCAAGGAGATCCAACCAGTCCATCCTAAAGGAGATTAGTCCTGGGTGTTCATTAGAAGAACTGATGTTGAAGCTGAAACTCCAATACTTTGGCCACCTGATACAAAGAGCTGACTCATGAAAAGACCCTGATGCTAGGAAAGATTGAGGGCAGAAAGAGAAGGGAACGACAGAGGATGAGATGGTTGGATGGCATCACTGACTCAATGAACATGAGTTTGAGTAAACTCCGGGAATTGGTGATGGACAGGGAGGCCTGGCGTGCTGCAGCTCATAGGGTCACAAAGAGTCGGACACAACTGAGCGACTGAACTGAAGACATATATTAAAGCTAAAGGTTTCCCTTGCCTGATATTAAGATGATTATTAATATAAGGCTGTTCAAATTAAGATAGTGTTGTATTTCTACAGGGAAGGACAAATGTCCTATTTTAAAAAGATGTGAGAACCCAGAAACAGACAGCCACATTGTATGAAAACTTAATATGTGGCTAAGTTGACATGACAAACCATGGGAAAGAATGGATTTAGTCATTAAATCATACTGGAACTATAAGTATTCCATATGGGAAAAAATGAAATTTGATCCCTGCTGCTGCTGCTAAGTTGCTTCAGTCGTGTCCAATTCTGTGTGACCCCATAGACAGCAGCCCACCAGGCTCCCCCGTCCCTGGGATTCTCCAGGCAAGAAGTCTGGAGTGGGTTGCCATTTCCTTCTCCAATGCATGAAAGTGAAAAGTGAAAGGGAAGTCGCTCAGTCGTGTCCGACTCTTCGCAACCCCATGGACTGCAGCCTTCCAGGCTCCATTTACAATACTATATTTTAAATAGATTAAAGACTTAACTATGAAAGTTAAAACTTTAAAAATTTGCAGGAAAATACAGGAGAAAATTTTATCACCACAGTTAGGGAGGAGGAAGAGTAAATTTGCTAACCATAAAGTAAAAGATTGATATTTTATGGTATTTGATTACTTCAAAATTAAGAATTTCTATTCATCAGAAACACCATAAAGAAAATAATGACATGTCATAACTATATTTACAACTCATATGACCGATAATGAGTTGGTGTCCAGAATACAGAATGCCTGAAACTTGATTTTTTTTAAAAAAAGACCATCTAATTTTTAAATAAAAAGTCTGAACAGGTATGTCACAGAAGAGGAAATCTCATGAAAAATAAACATAAGAAAAATTCTCACTATCATTAATAACCAGGAAAACATGAATTAAAACAATGATATCCCATCTTATACCCACTAGTTTGCAAAAAATTAAGAAGTCTCACAAGAGTGTTAGCAATAACAGAGCATGGAAACTCTTATATACTCACAGCAAGAATGTAATTGTTTCACAAATTGTCATTTTGTTATAAAGTAACATTCATAATACCCTACAACCTAGCAGTTCCATCCCTAGGAGAATGTCTCCAGAAAAACTTTTTATAAATGTGCACTTGAAGACATGTACAAGAACATGAATATTGACATTATTTAAAAAGCCAAAATTTAGAGTACTCAAATGTCCGTTGAATGACTTATGAATAAATGTGTGTGCATGCTCAGTTGCTCAGTGATGTCTGACTCGTTGCAACTCCATGGACTGTAGCCTGCCAGGCTCTCTGTCCATGGGATTTTCCAGGCAAGAATACTAGAGTGGGTTGCCATTCCCTTCTTTAGGGTATCTTCTCGATCAAGGGATCAAACCTATGCCTCCTGCATTGGCAGGCAGATTCTTTTATCATTACAACGTTTATTCACAAAGTAGAATATCATACAGTTATGGAAATGAATGAACCACAGCTACCTACAACAATGGTGACAAATCTTTTCAATACTGAGGAAAAAAGCACATAACCAAGAATGTAGACAATAAGATAGCTCTTTATAAAGCTGAAGCAAAACTAAAATAATAAAATATTTAATAAAACTACCTTTAAAAGGAAAGATAAGATTTTTAAAAATTCAGCGTAGCAGTGTTTCCCTTAGAGAAGATCAGAGCAAAGTGTATAGATACTTCACTAGGATTGTTGATCCACGTCTTAAGTTAAAGGTTTCATGAGCGTTCATTTTGCTGTTATGCTTCATAGTTTAAATATGTGTTGTCTATATTCATTTACATGTAATAAAATTTTTATAATAGCTTTCCAAAGAATGGCTAAGTAATCAATACAACAAAACTAAAACAGCCATGGTGATCAATGCATTTTGGCATCCAGAGGGTGTCATCCATGTTAACAGCAGTCTGCATTCGTTGAGTATGTAAGTCTTTCAACCAGTTACAAATCATCTTAATGATGCTGTCAACTGGACTCCATTTCTCAGCCTTGGTACCACAAGAATATCAGGTTCCTTTTCTAAGCACTCACAAACCATCTGTTTAGTATTTCCTCCTAGTCTTTGCCAGGGATCGATGTCAAGCTATTTTATCCATATGTGTTCTCAGGAAACACCAAATGTTAACAGCCCAAACATACAAGATAAAGGTTCATTGCTTCCTAAAGGATTCCAGGAAAAAAAAAAAAACAAAACTTTTTTATGCTTCATGCTTCAGTACAGTTGTCAGAATTCTACTTACTGATTTTTTTTCTCTTTTCGGTATCCTTAAAAATACATCCGAAAATGCAGCTATCTATTGAATTTATCTTTGAAAATTATATTAAAGTCATTTCCCTGTGGCATTAAGACTAAATTAGAACCACTGTTCTTTTACTACCTAAAGATTTTTTAACACAGAGACATTTATTAACAGGAGGCATGGCCTCAGAAAAATGGCACCTCTTCTCTTCTTAAAAATTGAAGAATTTTTTTAAAGTTCAGTAGAAAACCTAAAGTTATTTGAAAATTAGGTCTTTTAATTTTTTCCTTACCTCTTTTGAAGAATAATTTGCATACTAAAAGTTTCATTCCCACTTCTCCAGTAGCTCAAATGGTAAAGAATCCACCTGCAATGCAGGAGACTCTAGTTCACTTCTTGAGTTGGGACGAGCCCCTGGAGAAGGGATAGACTACCTACTTCAGTATTCACGGACTTCCCTGGTAGCTCAGATGTAAAGAATCAGCCTACAATGCAGGAAACCTGGGTTTGATCCCTGCGTTGAGAAGATCCCCTGGAGGAGGGCATGGCAACCCACTCCAGTATTCTCGCCTGGAGAATCCTCATGGACAGAGGAGCCTGGGAGGCTACATTCCATGGGGTGGCAAGGCAAAGAGTTGGACACAACTGAGTGACTAAGCACAGCACAAATTTCATCCAAACTGTATGAGCCAGTGAGTTTTGACATTTGTATATGTCCACAGATCATCACCACAATCAAGATACAGAACACTTCCATCAACCCCAAAAGATTCTTCTTGCCCCTTTACACTCCATCCCTCACGTATACCGCTGATCTGGTTTTTGTCTGTAGATTAGTTTGTATTTTATATAAATAGGATCGTATAAATGGTATACAATCTTTTGTCTGACTTTTTCATTAGATTTTGAGATTCATTTATGTTGTTTATATCAACAAGTAGTTATTAGTTTCTTTTTATTTCTAAGTAACATTATATTATATGATTATGCTACATATTGTTTAACCATTTTCCTGTTAATAGATGTTCAGTTGTTTCTAGTTTTTGACTGTAGTTACTAAAGTTTCTACAAATATCTGTACACATATCATTGTGTGGGCATATGTTTTTATTTTTCATGAGTCTTACCATATTTATGGTTAATCATTTTCCATCCACTTACTTTCAACCCGTTTGTGTCTCTATACTTAAAGTGTATCTTTTATAGACAGAATATAATTGGGTCTTGCTTTCTACCTATTATGCTAGTCTCTGCCTTTTTTTTTTTTTTGAGTGTATACTCCATTAACATTTACCATAAATATTGACAATGTTGGGTTTAAGTCTGTCTGTCATTTTATTTTTTGTTTGTCCTCTCTTGTTTTTGTTCATCTTTTCCCTATTCTCCTGCTTTCCTCTAGATTATCAAGCATATTCAGAATTCAATCTTATCTATTATAATTTAGCTATATTTCCTGGCATTATTTTTAGTGGCTTCTATAGGGATTACATCATACATCCTTAACTTTTGAAAGTCTACTTAGAGTCAGTATAGTACACTTCACATAAAACGTAGAAACTTCAAGATTACAGTACTTCACATAAAATAGAAACCTTGTGGGGATTAAAATATGTTTTAACTTGTTTACAGCCTACTTAGAATTAATACAGGACTATGTCATGGATATTAAACAAACTTTGCAACTATGTGGGTCCACTTATCCCCCTGCATACACACACATATACACACTGTCTTTTTGTTATCGTTGTCATGTGTGTTAAATCTACATTATAAACTTCACAAGGCAATATTATAAGTTTTTACTTTAAACAACCATGTGTATATTATAGAAACTGAGAGAAAAATAGTTTTTATATTTACTGTTTCCAGTGTTCTTCACTTATTTCTAAAGATCCAGCTTTCCCTTAGGTATCATTTCCTTCAGGTTGAAGAACTTTAATATTTCCTGTAGCTTGTTTCTGGTCATGACGACTTCTCTTAGCTGTTATCTGAAAATGTATATTTCTCTTTCATTCTTGAAGCATGTTCTTACTATACATAGACTTAAGGGTTGACAGGATTCTTTTTCTTTCAGCACATTAAAGATATTGCTCCATGTCTTCCTGCTTTCCAGGGTTGCTCAATAAAAGTCACAGTCCTTAAATCACCTTCCCCTTTATGTAAAGGATCAATTCTCTGGATGCTTTTAAGAATTTTCTCTTTATGTGTGTTTTTAAGCAGTTTTATAATGATGTGACTGGGCACAGATTTCTTGTTTGGGTTAACTGAGCTTCTTTAATCTGTAAATTTATATCCTTAATCCAATTTGAGAAATTTGTAACCATAATTTCTTCAAATTTTTCTTTTCTGTCTCATTCCCTCTCCTCACTCCTCTGGTACTCTAATTACCCACATGTTAAAACTTAAAATTGTTCCACAGTTCCCTAAGGCTCTGTGGTTTTCTGCTTGTTTGTTTCATTTTGTCCAAACTCTTTTCTTTCTCTTCTTCAGATCAGATGATCTCTGTTGATCTATCTTTAAATTCACTGATTCTCATCTCTCATCTCAGTTCTGCCATTAATCTCCTGTAGGGAGTTTTCATTTCAGATAGTATACTTTTCAGTTCTAAAATTTTCATTTGGTACTTTACTTCTCCATTGATATTTCCTATCTTTTCATTTATATTGAGCATATTTTCCATTCCTTATAACCATAATTTTAATTATGCTGCTTTAAAGTCCTTGTCTGATAACTCTAACATCTTTGTCATCTTGAGTTTGCATCTTTTGACTCTGTTTTCCTCTGAAATTGGGTCACACTTTCTGATTCTTTGTATGCCAAAAACATTTGGATTGTATTTTCTGTATGTTGTATAGACTCTGGAATCTATTATATTACTCTGAAAAGTGTTTGTTTTAGCAAACAGTTAACTTTGTTAGACTCAAACTGCAACATTTCATGACCTGCAGTAGGCCCCTCACTCAAATCTCAGTTTCATTCTTTAAGCTTACTGCAGCCATGAAATTAAAAGACGCTTACTCCTTGGAAGAAAAGTTATGACCAACCTAGATAGTATATTCAAAAGCAGAGACATTACTTTGCCAACTAAGGTCCATCTAGTCAAGGCTNCTCTGATGCTGGGAAAGATTGAGGGCAGGAGGAGAAGGGGGCAACAAAGGATGAGATGGTTGGATGGCATCATCGACTCAATGGACATTAGTTTGAGCAAACTCCGGGAGATAGTGAAGGACAGGGAAGCCTGGCATGCTGCAGTCCATGGGGTCACAAAGAGGACTTAGCACGACTTAGCAACTGAACAATAATTGACAGTATCTAACAAAACAACTTAGCAACTGAACAATAATTGACAGTATCTAACAAAACAACTTAGGCGTTTGCTTTTTTTTTAGGCATTTACTTTTGACTCATCACTCTCACTTCTAAGAATCTAATACCCTGAAGATATACCTCTAATAATGTAAAAATGCATACATACATAGAGGATTACAAAACTGTTATGTAGATTTTTATTGCTTTTGTTTAGGATATGTTTTAGGACTTTCTTTAGTTTCTGTCCCTTTTTTTAAAACATTTCCTTACTCTACCTAAATCCCCAGTCTTACAGTCTTTATTGGTTCCTCCAACTTTTATTTTCACCTCAGAGTAGATCCTTCTCTTAGCTCGCTTGGGCATTAAGAAGGCAAAGCTCCTTGGTCTGAGTTCTCAGGGCCATACCATTTCCTTCTCCAGGGGATCTTCCCAACCCAGGGATCGATCCCGTGTCTACTACGGGATTGGCATCAGGACCACACCAATAGATTTAATGCTATCCTAATCTCACTTCCTCATTTTCCTAAATAACCATTCCCCTGCTCTCTTTCCTTACCGCAGTGCCTTTGAAAACACTTCTTCCCAATCCACTTTTCTAATTTGCATTGCAGTTTACATCAAATGCTTTTTGTTTATAGAATACATAAATTTGTGCAGAAAAGGAAGGTTTTTTTTTTAATACCTTCTAAGTCTTGTGTTTCCCAAGTCAAACTATGCTTTAGATCTTGGTATGTCTCAGTCAGTAGTGATCAACCCCTTTTACATGTGAGTTGTAATTTTTTTCTCAGTAAAACGAAAATAGAGCTAATTGAGACCCACAGATAAAATATGTTTTCTTACAAATTGAATCATATAAGTATGATATAATATGATTATTGAAGACAAAATCGTCACCAAGAAAAGAGGAAAGAAATGGCCCTGGCATTTAGCAACTAAAATGTTCATGTGTAGATAGCTGGGAGGTAGCTTTCTGCTGTTTCACCCCTTATGGTTTCATTACGCTTTTAAGTCTACAAAGTGCTTTCCAGTATCATCATTTTATACTTAAATGAAGGTCCGTCTAGTCAAGGCTATGGTTTTTCCAGTGGTCATGTATGGATGTGAGAGTTGGACTATGAAGAAAGCTGAGTGCCGAAGAATTGATGCTTTTGAACTGTGGTGTTGGAGAAGACTCTTGAGAGTCCCTTGGACTGCAAGGAGATCCAGCCAGTCCATTCTGAAGGAGATCAGCCCTGGAATTTCTTTGGAATGAATGATGCTGAAGCTGAAACTCCAGTACTTTGGCCACCTCATGCGAAGAGTTGACTCATTGGAAAAGACTCTGATGCTGGGAGGGATTAGAGGTAGGAGGAAAGGGGGACGACAGAGGATGAGATGGCTGGATGGTATCACCGACTTGATGGATGTGAGTCTGAGTGAACTCCGGGAGTTGGTGATAGACAGGAAGGCCTGGCATGCTGCGATTCATGGGGTTGCAAAGAGTCAGACATGACTGAGTGACTGAACTGAACTGAATTGAACCCTAAGCCTAGGTATTATCATCATCCACTTTACAGATGAAGAGATTGAATTTAGAGAGAAGGGATGACTGGTCTAAGATCACGAGGAAGTTAGGAGCATATTGGCTATGATTATTTGTGCAGTGAAGCATTTTCTGAGCTCCCTGTTGTATCCCAGACCCTGTGCTAATGCTAGGTCTATAGAGGTGGGTAAGGTGCTTCATCTGGTATCCACAGGCATACAGATACCCATCCATAACCAGGACCCTCTTTATTGCATCTACAAGATCTCCTGTCTATTTGGGCTGGCCAGGGCAGGGCAAGTCAGGCATCTCAAAGCAAGACTGGATGGGAGTTCCCTGTTGTCCAGTGGTTAGGACTCTACTTCCACTGCAGGGGGCCCGGGTTTGATCCCTGGTCAGGAACTAGGAAGCCATGTGGCTTGGCGAAAAAAAAAAGAGGATTGGATGGCAGGGAATATTGTCCACTCCTTGTCACAGGGTGTTGCTCCCACAGGTCCAGATGTGTGAGGATCCCATGCAGCTTCTCCCATTGGGAAGTCCCTACAACCAGTCACAGGCTCTGCACCCTAGGAACAAACAGGCCTGAGAAAGCAATTCTGAAAAGATTACCCTCCCAGCCAAAGTAATTGCTCTGGAAACATTTCTTTTTTCTAATTCATCTACCTTCTAAGGGCTGAAATTTTACATTTGGAATTATATTAGGACATGTCTCAGAGCAAGAGATGCCCGTACGTCCCTCTTTTTTCTCTAATAATGTAAATCATCCATTGTGAATCATTAGTATTACATTCTTTAACAGTCGAGCCTTCTTTTTCTTTTAGTGATGGCACCCCACTCCAGTACTCTTGCCTGGAAAATCCCATGGACAGAGGAGCCTGGTGGGCTGCAGTCCATGGGGTCTCAAAGAGTCGGACACGACTGAGCGACTTCCCTTTCACTTTTCACTTTCATGCATTGGAGAAGGAAATGGCAACCCACTCCAGTATTCTTGCTGGAGAATCCCAGGGATGGGGGAGCCTGGTGGGCTGCCATCTATAGGGTCACACAGAGTTGGACACGACTGAAACGACTTTGCAGCAGCAGCAGCAGCAGCAGGCTGCAACAGCTTGACCTTCCATTGTAAAACTCTCTGGGTAACTGACTAGGGCTGGAAAAGAGGCATGTCCACTACAAGCTGAGGGGTCTCTGCTTGAGTTCTGCTTATGGGACTCCCAGATTCCTCTCTCATTTTTCGACCACTGCCCATTACTACCACAGGACAGGAAAGTATATGTGGAAACCCTGGACTGAGACATAGGTATCTCACACAAGCTAACAGTTTGGCACACCTTCAAACAAATGTCTTCAGAATACTAATTCAACAGTTGTTTAGGAGCCAAGAGCTATAAAGAAGTAAAGGGAAAGGAGTACGGGTTCTCTTCTGCCCCAGTCTTGCACACTTCTTCCCTAAGCAGAGTCAAAGGCTTGCAATAATGGAACCCACCCTTCTTAGAAACAGGTGTAGTGACTACCTGTTGTTACATGAGTGTGTTCCTTTGGGGAGATCTCATCCTTCACCTCGGCTGCTTACCTACCTGTCCTCACTCCCTCCCTTTTTCTGCTTTAGCCTTCTTGCTCATCCTCCAATATACCGAGGTCATTCTCACTTTAAGACCTTTGACCTTGCTGATTCCTCTGTAAGGAACAATCTTTCCATAGATGTTTTCATGACTCCCTCCTTCACTTGGTTCAAGTCTCTGCTCAGCTGTTACCTTCTTAGAGCATGCTTCTTCCATGGCGAACCACAAGAGAAAAATTCACAGACACACACAAATATCCTGATTTATTTTTCTTCAAAGTTACCTATTATTATCTGTAATTGTTTTCCATTTTATGTGTTTGTTATTATCTGTTCTCCCACTAGAATGGTAAACCATAAAAGCAAAGAATTTGTCTTTTTCAATGTTGACCCCAAGCAGTGCTCATGGAAGGTACTAATTTGAATGACAAATTAAATAAGTGAATGAATGAATGAATGGCAATAGTACTCTCCCTGAGAATAGTTCGGAGAAATAAATTTTCTCTATCTCATTACACTTCTACTGATATTTTAACCCCTCTTATAGACAGGGATCCTAAGAAGATGATCACCACTTGGTCAGTCCTATGCTCACTTCTCTACAGAGGACACACTGCCTTAACTCCCACTACCCCACCACCTCCTTTCAACAGGCTTTTCCTTTTTCACAGGGTTCAATTATTACCACCACAAATGAGGCTTATAAGTCGAGAAGGACAAGCTGGACTGCCCCTAACATTGTGATGTGTTAGAGACTCTCCCCTTGCAGTTATTGACTTAAAAACTGTGGTTGAATGAACCTGAACAGTTATTCCTGAGAAAACTGTCTGCTCTGGTTACTTATTCTAGTTGTTAGCATCCTAAAGCCACTCCTGTATTCACAGAGTAGATAGCACTGATATAAACTGGCCCAGGAAGCTAAGGTACCATGATTACATAATTTCTGTAGTAGTTCTTGACATTTTGAGGGTCACAGAGTTTTTCTGAGAATCTAATAAAAGCTAAGGACCTAACCATCTCCTCCACCGCCCCCCCCAACAAAATATACCTATGCTCCTACAAACTGAGTTGTATTCAATTCCAAGGGTTCCCAGAACCCTTGAAGCCCATCCATGACACCAAAGGACAGGTAACATCATAGTCATTTAGAAAGAAATAGAATTTTCCTATAGGCCAAGACCTTTGTGGGACTGGGGAGGTTGTGCAGGACTGGCCAGGAGCACAATTTTCCTCGGCCTCTTCTTTAGACATTCTATGTCATGAGAGAAATATAACCATTACATATGTAAGTATGTGTTAAAGTATTAAATTCTCCCATTTTAAACATATTTAAATTTTTTAACCCTATTTTAGGGTTGACTTCTGAGAAGCATTGCTTTAGGCATTACCTTATTACCCTTAGGTTTTCTTCAGTTCAGTTCAGTCACTCAGTTGGGTCCGACTCTTTGTGATCCCATGGACTGCAGCACCCCAGGCTTCCCTGTCCATCATCAACTCCCGGAGTTTACTCAGATTCATGTCCATTGAGTCGGTGATGCCATCCAACCATCTCATCCTCTGTCGTCCCCTCTCCTCCCACCTTCAATCTTTCCCCCCATCAGGGTCTATTCAAATGAGTAGATCAGGTGGCCAAAGCATTGGAGTTTCAGCTTCAGCATCAGTCCTTCCAATGAATATTCAGGACTGATTTCCTTTAGGATGGACTGGTTGGATCTCCTTGCAGTCCAAGGGACTCTCAAGAATCTTCTCCAACATCACAGTTCAACAGCATCAGTTCTTCGGCACTCATAGGTTTTCTTAGTCTTTCCCATTATTGTGGATCTTCCAGAAGAACTTAGCTCAGNGGATGGACTGGTTGGATCTCCTTGCAGTCCAAGGGACTCTCAAGAATCTTCTCCAACATCACAGTTCAACAGCATCAGTTCTTCGGCACTCATAGGTTTTCTTAGTCTTTCCCATTATTGTGGATCTTCCAGAAGAACTTAGCTCAGTGAAGGATATCACTGCTTATGGCCACAGGGTGGCAGAGTAAGTCTAAAAACTGAACGAAAATGCTGTCTACGGCTAAACTGCAACAGACCAGGCCTTCCTCTCCTGTCAGGAACACCCAAACAACTCAGGGCCGAGCATGAGAGCCACATGTTGACTCCAGTAAAGTTTTAGTTCATAACCTCAGTGGGACCGGTCCCACTGACTACTCTGCTCACCAGTCAGTATGAGAGCTGGTTTTCGTCTGAGATGTCTCCTCTGCATTCCCCAGGTTTAGTACATCTAGTTGTATCTGTAAAGAACACAATTCTTAGGTTTGTTGGTGGCAAGGAGAAAGTCACCAAGATAAGCAAGTAGAGGGGAAAATACTTTTTAAAAAGGAAAGTATTTCTTTTCCTATAAGAGCAACTCATTTTGTTGATGAGAGAAAAGGAAGAAAATTCCATTTGTTAGATCTGCTATATGCCATTCATAGATAATCATCTCATTTCTTATGCCTCCTATAACTGTGAAATAGGTTGTGCTTTCCCTACTTTGCCCAAAATAACATAGCTAACAACTTTCAAGCCACAATTCAAACCCTTGTCTTTCTACTACATTCCACCACCTTTCATTAAACAAACAAGCAAAAAAAAAAAAAAATCAGGAAACCTTTCAGGAGAAACAAGTAACAAGTATAATTAGTATTGCCCAAACGAACCCCACAGATACTCAGGGGCTACTGATTAAAGTCAGATAGGGAGGATATAATTAAACATGTGCTTGCATGCTAAATCGCTTCAGTTGTGTTCGACTCTGAGATGCTATGGACCACAGCCTGCCAGGCTCCTCTGTCCATTGGATTCTCTAGGCAAGAACACTGAAGTGGGTTGCCATTTCCTTCTCCAGAGAATCATCTCAACCCAGGGATCGAACCCGCCTCTCTTATGTCTCCTGCATTGGCAGGTGGGTTCTTCGCCACTAGATCCACCTTGGGAAGCCCATAATTAGGCATAACTTCCTAGAAAAAGTCGGTCTGAGTTGAATTCTAGAGAAATTGCAGGCCATAGATTGAAAAAGCACTAAGGAAGGAAATAATATGGCAAGGAGACTAATTTAGTTGAAGCAGAAGAGTTACAGGAAAAAGTAATAAGAGCTGAGGAATAGGCATTTGCTGAACTTCAGCTCTATGCAAGCTACTAAGCTGGAGGATGGAGGGGCAGGGGTGTTGATAGGCTCTCAACAAGTAGAAAAAAGGAGGAATGTATGATAGGGCTTCCTTGGTGGCTCAGTGGTTAAAAAAAATAAAGGTCTGCCTGCCAACGCAGGAAACATGGGTTCGATCCCTGGGTCGGGAAGATGCCCTGGAGAAGGAAATGGCAACCCACTCCAGTATTCTTGCCTAGAAAATCCCATGGACAAAGAAGTCTGGTGGGCTATGCAGTCATAGGATCACAAAGAGTCAGACACGACTTAGCAACTTGAGCACATGCACATGGGGGTNCCTTGACGTACTCCTTTTCCTATTTGGAACCAGTTTGTTGTTCCATGTCCAGTTCTAACTGTTGCTTCCTGACCTGCATTCAGATTTCTCAAGAGGCAGGTCAGGTGGTCTGGTATTCCTATCTCTTTCAGAATTTTCCACAGTTTATTGTGATCCACACAGTCAAAGGCTTTGGCATAGTCAATAAAGCAGAAATAGATGTTTTTCTGGAACTCTCTTGCTTTTTCCATGATCCAGCAGATGTTGGCAATTTGATCTCTGGTTCCTCTGCCTTTTTGAAAACCAGCTTGACCCTAGATGGTGTCACTTATAAGATATACCATTATTTTATGTAACACCAAGAAGGAAAAACAATTCTAATTAAATGTGACACATTGCTTTTTATCACTTAGAAATATTATTTTATTCTTACTGAGAGAGCTCTTTTAGGTTAGAATAGTAAGGGTTAAGAGTGTCTGCCTGGTCCATGGTGATTGTAAGACATATACAGAGACACTAGTAAGTGAAAAAAATGCCTTAGAATCAATAAATATAATATTGTCCCTGTTTACAGATGAGAAAACTGACACTCAGAGAAATTAAATATTTCCCCCAGGAATGCACAAAAAATTAATAGCCAAGCCAAAATCTGAAGCCAAGCAACTCCGAATCCCATTCTTAACACTTAGGATTAGAAATCTATATTTTATACATTTGATTACTCTCAGCACAGAAGATATTCATCAAAACCTGATCTATCACCTCCAGAGGCTGGGCCCTTACCTACCATGCAACCTGCAACCTACTGGGCACTTCTCTCAATAGGAGGGCTAGGGCCATCCAGAGCCAGGATCTCCTGCAAGCAGCCTTTCTTCTGCTGCTGCATGACATTTGCCCATGGTAATATTGAGAATTCTCTGCTTTGCCCTCTCTTTTCCCATGGCTTTCAACACCAGGGTCAGACCCAGAATGTTTGTCTCCATCTGCAGTTATTTTTTGGAAATTCACAGGTCTTCAGGGTGGGTGGTAGAACTTAGATCTAGGATGGTGGTAGAACTGCTGAAAACATCTTCGCTGGAATTCAGATGCTCAGGCACAAGTTGGAATGAGGTCCAAAGAAGGTAGGCCTCTCCTGGGGTGGGTATGACCCACATGAGAGTGTAAGCAACCTCAATAAAGACCATATTATAGTTATCCATTGTTCACAAAACTGATGCATTGCCCTTTATG
The DNA here is from genome assembly GCA_006410875.1 of Neotragus pygmaeus. Taxonomy (NCBI): domain Eukaryota; kingdom Metazoa; phylum Chordata; class Mammalia; order Artiodactyla; family Bovidae; genus Neotragus; species Neotragus pygmaeus. Next base: position 162,222 of record SJYV01022542.1, read on the forward strand.
TGAACTTCTAGAAATGTGTTTCCCTAAGGGAAAAAAAAAGCTAATTAAAACCCTGAGCTCTCCTGATATATAATCTTTTGAGGACTGCACCTCAGATGTTCACTCTAACTTCTCCTTACAAGGTTCTCCACCCAACACTACCTGCCTCTGTAGCCACCTCGGGTCCTTCACCCTCTGCCTAGATGCTTCCTCAGAGGCTTCTTCCTGACAAAGCATAGTCTGCCTCGGGTGAACTTCTTTTCTCATTCTTGGTCTCTTCTGTCTCTGCACTGGGTCTGAGTGACAAGAAGCATCCCTAGTTCTAGACTCAAACCCTGCTAAAATGTCTTTCCTGGAACATTGCTGAGACTCCAGTTCCAGTAGTCCTCATCCCTGGCTACAGTAAGAATCAAATGAGGAACTTTTAAAAATACCAATGTCAGCTCCAGCCCCAGAGATTCCAGTTTTGCTGGTGTGAGGTAGGGGCCAGACATCTGTAACAGACAAGTTCACTAGGTGCTTCTTATTGCAGCCAGAGTCAAGAACCTCAGCCAGGTGAGCACAGGTGTCTAATTCCGAAGCCCAAGGACCCAACAATGAAGCAGTCAGGCACAGAGGAAGTAAGGGGAAGCTGGAATCCTAGGCCGGAGCAGGCAGTGGCATCCCACTCCAGTACTCTGGCCTGGAAAATCCTATGGACAGAGGAGCCTAGTGGGCTGCAGTCCATGGGGTCGCTAAGAGTCAGACACGACTGAGCGACTTTACTTTCACTTTTTACTTTCACGCATTAGAGGAGGAAATGGCAACCCATGCCAGTGTTCTTGCCTGGAGAATCCCAGGGACGGGGGAGCCTGGCAGGCTGCCATCTATGGGGTCAGCACAGAGTCGGACATGACTGAAGCAACTTAGCAGTAGCAGGAGTCCTAGGCAGAGTCCCTCCTAATGACTTCCTGGGCTCTGGGACACACCTGGCCAAGAGCTCTCTCATCTAGAAATGATGTCCAGATCTGGTTGCCAGGCCCAGCTAGACCTATTTTTTTCTACATTATTTCCACTTTTGTTTTTACCTCATGTTGCAAGTACTTCAGTCATTTCATAAATCACTGACATCAACAGCTAACCTTCTCACAAGTACAGAACACTCATATATTCATAATTTGTTAACAATACTTAAACCCAATATATATTTCATTTAAAACCTTCATAATATCAAGCATTCAAATCCAGAGCAACAGAACATTGTACACTGTGACATGTGAATATGCCTGCTAGAGAAGAAGCTTATGGAAGCATAAAAAACCTCCATACATAGTTGAAACACCCTCAGAACTGTTGTATGTTGCCACAGTGATGTTGCAAGGTCCAAAAGGTTCTATTTACTTGGGGAATTATAAAATAAACCGTTTCAGGAACTTAGTCCTCCCCCTCCCTCGAATGTCCTGGAAGAGCTCACAGAGAAGCAGTAGCTGTCAGCTGACTGCCTGACTTCTGCTTTCCTGCTCTTCCTTCATCTGACCTGCAGTCTTGCCAAAGCTTAGCCACAGGAAAGCAGGAGGGGCAAAATTTCCTTCTATGATTGCCAAAAGGCCCTGCATATTGCAGTGTTAACTGCCTCCTCCACAGCGTACACACATTCCCCTCAGACTCAATCACAAGCCAGATCTATCACTATGAGAAAACTGCTCAGCCAGCCTAGAAGTAAAACAAGAAAAAAAATCATGTCACACCCAGAAAATAAAATTATCTGTTATGTAGAGCAATATTATTTCAGACCTGCTCCTCTGTCCGCTTCCCTGCCTCCCAACCCTTACTTGCCTGGTGGACACGGAATGGGCAGCAGATGATCTCTCTTAATTATATAGCCTGAGGTAACTTGTGACAAACAATCCCTCCCCAAATGCCATTTTTATTGTAGTGTGCCTGAAATGTGATCTCCAAGAGCGACTTCTCAGCCCATCCCTACTCCCTGGAACAGCTGATGGCTCCTTGAGAATGGATGACCCCAAAGGAGACTTCAGCACCCTCTACCAGATGGTTTCCCAGTCATCAGCCTCTTGTTACAAGCTCCGGGTGATCAAGTATGGTTCAAAAGAACCTCCCTAATCCATGCAAATATTTATTCTTATTGGTTCCAGCTAGGAAGACTAAGATAGAGGGAGGGCAAGGGCATCCCCAAGTGTCAGGCAGCAGGGGGTCAATTCCAGAGTATTAACTACAGGTGTGGGCATAAAATTTCAAGGTCAGGAGACCATGAAAGATATGTCTCAGTAGAATATTCTAGAATCTGGATAAAGACGAAATCCAGAAAGTCTCTGAGAATGCAGAGGAAAAAAACAGAACGATGTTTATCTATTCAGCAAATGTTTATTGAACACCTACTATGTTTAGACATCAGGACAGAGATCTGATCTTCAAGGAATGAGTGGCACCTAGGATCTACCCCACCTTTCTATTTCTTTAAGTACTAGAATTCTTGTTTCCAAGAGAATCAGTCCCAGAGCTGAATTAGGAATGATGGCAAAGACCACTTTTACTGCTTCCTAGTTCTATCACAGTGCCCATGTACAGGTATCTGAGTAAGCTTGTCTATGGACTTGGGACCATGGATGCTGCTGGGGAAACTGCTTAAACGCAATCTCTTCTTAACTGTGTCTTCCGTCAGCATCTTGCCACAGAAGAACCAGGTCTGGGATGCAGATAGTTATCATACTGTTGTGTAATGTGGTTGCTGCAGCAGGAATGAATGGGACAGAGTAAGCTCAGGAGAGGAAATACCCATCAGAGTCTTGAAGTCTCAGAATAGGTGCTGCATTCATTAATTCACAGACTTTGAGACTCTGCTGTGTGCCATATACCCTGATAGGTACATCCTAGGGTGAATAATTCACAGGCCCTAACCTAAAGGATTTCACAATACAGTCTTAGACTTAAGCTGAATTTAAGTGGATCTGGGTCAAGGTTCTGGATACCACTAAGGAGACTCACATTTCCATTGTCTCTTCCTAGGGCTCTAAAATCCAGTGGGGTCTGCGAATCATTAACATATGGACTCCCCTTCATCCTCAGACCCACAAACTGTTGGCAGCTGGAATGGGATGAGCTGGAAACAAATCAGCAGCATTTCCATGCTTTGTGTCACAGCCTACTGGTGAGTACCCATGTCACCAGGTGATGAAGAGTGTTAAAGTAGCCACCATAGGGAAGCAGCTAATTTAATCCTGTGCTGATCCCAGTACTGTCCCAGTCAGAGGATACAGAAAAACTGGACATATTTTGAAATATGGATTAAGTATGACTTGCCTTTGTTGGTTTCATGCTATAGAGAATAATTCCCTGAATTCAGTTATATGACACTAAACCTGAAAATCCCTGATTTTACATTTTAATGGCAACAGGGAATTGTCCTTAAGTAACTATATTTTAAACCCTATTTTATTCCTGTCACTATGCTGGATATTATGGTTTATTTCAATGAAGAACACATAGTCTATGCTAGAAATTGTGCTACGTCCCAGATATTCAGTCTATTATGGTAGACATCATCTGTGGTCTCAAAAAACTTTCTAATGAAAGAGACAGAATTAAATATGTATATTCTTAATTGTGAGAAGTTTATGAAGGAAAACAAGGGCTTGCTATAATACAGCCTCTCTATGAAAGTGACGATTAAACTGACATCTGTCAGATGAAGGAATTAGCTAGGTGAAGGATGGCAGGAAGACCATTCCAGGTGCAGAGAAATGCATGTGCAAAGACCCAAAGGCCAGAAAGAGCTGATCCTCAAATCAAGAGTGGAATGATCATTGTGACTAAAACAAAATGAGCAAGAATAGAGAGAGCCAAAAGGTAAGGAGCTACAAGTGAGCAGCGTAAAATCATACCAGGATTTGTATCCCAAACTGAGGGCGTGGGACTTTATGTACAGAAAGAAATCATTAGAAATGACATCATCTATTTAAATGTTTAAATGATTAATTGTGCCAAAATCTAGAAATGAACTTTCTGAAGCAAAAATGGAAACAAGAAAATGAGGTAGGAGGGCACTGAAGTAGTCTAGGCAAGAGATGATTTTGGCTTGGAACTGGATATTGAAGTCAAAATGAGAAAAGTAAACCAATTAAAGCCGTATTTTAGAGAAAGAGAACTTGTGAAGGATTGGATATAGGGAGAGAGGAAGAGGAAAGTATCAAATAACTGCCTGGTTTCTGGTTTACCATTTCCTGAAACGAAAAATCTAAAAAGATCATACACGTGAAGCAGTAACACAACTCTGAGAAAGCAAAATGAAAAAACTAAATACAATTCAGGGTTGAGTATAACTGTTTAGTGGCTACAGAATAACACTGTGACCCAGTAGGATATGGGAGATCAAGACAACACAATAATGTGTTTCTTTCACTATCAGAAGCAGACTTCTTTTTTCCTGTTTCAAAGCCCACACTCCCTTTTAGGTCCACCCACTGAGTTCCTGTTTCCTATCTGACGAACACCCATCTCCTATCTTTGCAGAGCAGAGGCAACAGATACCTCCTGACTGTCAAAGCCCAACCGCTCTACCTGATTCCTCAGAATCTTGGAGATCTACTAGGGAGAAATTTCTCTCAAGGGGCTTCAATACATTCTTTGGAACATGATATCTTAAACAGACATTTGCATTTTAATACACTGATAGAGGGAGTATAAATTTTCTGAAAAGTGGTAACCCTCAACACTTTAATTCCACTACCAGGAATATAGCCCAAGAAAACAATGAGAAAAGAGAGAAAAGATATACGTATGGTCATGTTTATCTCAGTGTTATTTACAATGGTAAAAAACTGGAAAGAACTTTAATGTCCTACATAGAGGAATGGTTAAATTGAAATAGGGGAAAGGTTAGAGGAACAATTCACCCAAGCAATGAGGTATTATGTAGCAATAATAGTTTATAGTAAGGATGGGAACGACTGTTCTTTTCCATCCTGGCTTACATTACATGAGATTAGAGTCTCTCTACCTCTGAACTTGGGGTGTGAGAATCCATATTTATTCATTCAACAAATATTTATTGAGTGCTTCCCAGGTGGTTCAGTGGTAAAGAATCTGCCAGCCAATACAGAAGACATAGAAGACTCGGGCTTGGTCCCTGGGTTGGGAAGATGCCCCAGAGTAGGGAATGGCAACCCGCTTCAGTATTCTTGCTGGAGAATCCCATAGACAGAGGCGCCTGGCAGGCTACAGTCCTTGAGGATGCAAAGAGTCAGACAGGACTGAGCAACTAAGCGTGAATTTATTGGGCACTGTGGGCCAGGTATAATTGTGGAGGCCAAAGAGATCTCTTCTTTATCACTCCCCTCTCATGGAAACTCATGTAGTTGATCCGAATCTAGCAGATACCCATTTTTTGGTAGCACTTATTATAATAAGAGCTAGTCACTTAACCAAATGCTTTGCATATCTTAACTCATTTAATCCTCACAGTAATTCCATGAGATAGATTGCTATCCCTATTTTTAAAGATAGGGAAGACTGAAGAGATCAAGTGACTTACCAAAGGTCACACAGCTACTGAAGTGATCTAGTCAGAATTTGAATGTAGTTCTGCTGGCTACGTACTTTTTAAAAATATATGTCGTACTTTTAACTCCGTGGCTAAGTTTCTGCTACCAGTGTAGCCAGATAAACACAGTCTACAGCACCAAAGCTAATCCTTCTCCCTTCACTTAACACCCCGTGCCTCTGTGCTTCACTGAACTTGAATTCACTTAAACTGGTAGTAAGGACTTAGTTCTTTACCCATGTTGTGCTTCTTGTGCTCCAGTCCATCAGATCAAAGACCACTCTCCTTTTCTGGAAAGGAAAGAAGCAAAATAGTGTTTGAATGGCTCTCCCTTCTTGTTTCTCACATGGCATCTCCAAGCAGCAAAAAGCCTGAAAGGCAGTGTGTTATGGAGGGAAAAATTCACAAGCTTCTGTTCATTCATTCAACACTAAATACTTTTGGAGTCCCTACTATGTGACAAGACTTATTTAGAGTTTTAACCTTCCTGATCCTATTTTTACAAGTTCTCAGCACTTCTTTTAAGCCCATCCTTGGTTTAATTCTTTCTCACACCTCTTTCCTATGTTCTTTCAAAATCTGATGTCATCAGCTCCCCATGTAAATCTTTTGACTTCTTTTTTTTTTTTTTTTAACTTCTGTTTCTCACTTTGTTGTTTCCCCTCCAGCTAACTTCTCATTCTAACTTCTGTCTTTCTGTTAATAGCAGCTCCACCACTGTCTACTCACCCAGGCTTGAAACCTCAGTCACTTTCAGCCTTCTCACCCTTTACACCCATTTCATTGCTAAGTCATATCAAATTTTTTCTCATGAGTTGTAACTGTTCTTCCCTTCCCCTTCCCACTGCTTGTTCTCACCAAGACTTCTTTAATAAACTCCTAATTCGCTTCCCTATGTCCAGTCACTGTTCTAATTTTCTCTGTTCTTTAGGTCAGGTTCATCTTCTTGAAGCATTCCCCTAATGTCACCTGGCCTGCCCTGACACCATAACATCTATTGTATGTAGTTTTTCCTCTCTGTCTTATTATCATTATCTTAGGCCAAGTCCCCTTCCCCTCTTTCCTTTAATATTACAGCAATCGCTTAACTTGGCTCAATGCTTTTAGTGTTTCCCCTTCCCAATCCACTTTCCATATTGCTGCCAGGTTAATCTTCTTGAAACACAGCACTGATCCTGCCACCCTTCAGCTTAAAACTATTTTGTGGCTTACTATTAATCATATTTTAAAGTCTATATTCCTTAGCTAGGTATTCAAACTCCATCCTTGCCTCCCGTTATTCTCCTTCCTGTATCATACAGTCCAACCAAATCAATATGCAAACTTAAAGTCACCCCACCATTGAACTTTTTTTCATGATGTCCCTTCTCCTATCTCCATCTATTCAAATTCTACCTCATTCTGAAGGACTCAGCTCAGATGTTGCTCCTGCAATGAGGCCTTTCTGGATGCCTATATTTACCAGTAGACTTTGTGCATTCTGTTTCTTTTTGGAGAAAAGTATATTTCAATTTGTTTTTAAACTATATGATCCTATGATTTTGGTTAAAGCCTATGATATAAATTTGATTACCCAGACTCTAGGAAAACATGGTTGCCTTTTTCTGAAATTTCTACCACTTCCTCATTTTACCAACTAATTCCTCAGCCTTTTTCAAATTTAGGTTTAGAGTAGAAACTTCTTTTGCTATCTCTCTTTGTTGGAAGTCAAGACAAGGCAGTCTTCTTTTTTCTTTTCTCATTTGCTTTATTTGGTAGGAATGTTTTCAATATAATTCAAGTAGTACTTTATGCCAATAATGATTTTATTGGGAACAAGCAGCTTTGCATTTTTCTTTATAGTTCCCATGATTAGAACAGTACATGGAACACAGCAGGTTCTCAATAAATGTCCATAAATACCATTTAAATTTTTTATTTTTTAATTTATTTATGTTTAATTGGAGGATAATTGCTTTATACTATTGTGTTGGTTTCTACTATATATCATGAATCAGCCATAGGTATATATATGTTCCCTCCCTCTTGAACCTCACTCCCACCTCCCACCCCATCCCACCCCTGTAGGTTGTTCACAGAGTATCGGATTTGAGCTACCTGCATCATACGGTAAACTTCCACTGGCTACTTAATTTTACCTATGGTAATGTATACATTTCCATGCTACCCTCTCAATTCACCCCACCCTCTCCTTCCCCAGCTGTGTCCACAAGTCTGCTCTCAGCGTCTGCATCTCCACTGCTGCCCTGCAGATAGGCTCATCAGTACCATCTTTCTAAATCCCATATATGTGCATTAATATACGATATGTCTCTGTCTGAACTTACTTCACGTTGTATAATAGGCTCTAGATTCATCTGCCTTGGTAGAACTGAGTCAAATGTGTTCCTTTCTATGGCTGAGTAATATTCCACTATGTATATGTACCACACTTCTTTATCCGTTCATCTGTTAGTGGACATCCAGGTTGCTCCCACATCCTACCTATTGTAAACAGTGCTGTGATGAACATTGGGGTGCATGTGTCTTTTTTAATTATGACTTCCTCAAGGTGTATGTCCAGGAGTGGGATTGTTGGATCATATGGTAGTTTTATTCCTCGTTTTTTAAGGAATTTCCATAATGTTCTCCATAGTGGCTATATCAATTTGCATTCCCACTAACAGTGTAAGAGAGTTCCCTTTTCTCCACACCCTCTCCAGCAGTTACTGTTTATAGATTTTTTTGACGATAACCATTCCAGCCCATGTGAAATGATACCTCCTCATTATAGTTTTGATTTGCATTTCTCTAATAATTAGCAATGTTGAGCATCGTTTCATGTGTTTATTCACCATCTGTATTTCTTCTTAGGAGAAATGTCTGTTTAGGTCTTCTGCCCACTTTTTGATTGGATTGTTTGTTTTCCTGGTATTGAACTGAATGAGTTGCTTGTATATTTTGAAGATTAATCCTTTGTCAGTTGTTTCATTTGCTACTATTTTCTCCCATTGTGAGGGATGTCTTTTCATCTTGTTTATAGTTCCCTTTGCTGTGCAAAGGCTCTTCAGTTAAATTAGGTCCTGTTTGTTTATTTTTGGTTTTGTTTCCATTACTCTAGGAGGTGAGTTATAGAAGATCTTGCTGCGATTTATGTCAAAGAGTGTTCTACCTATGTTTTCCCCTAAGAGTTTTATAATTTCTGGTCTTATATTTAGGCCTTTAATCCATTCTGAGTTAATGTTTATGTATGGTGTTAGGTGTTCTAATTTTATTCTTTTGCATGTAGCTGTCTAGTTTTCCCAGCACCTTTTATCAAAGAGACTATCTTTTCTCCATTGTATATTCTTGCCTCCTTTGTCAAAGATAAGGTGCCCATAAGTGCATGGGTTTATCTCTGGGCTTTAAATTTCGTTCCATTGGTCTGTATATCTGTTTTTGTGCCAGTGTTCCACTGGACTATGTTTCTGGTCTGTGCCAGTGTCTGGATGACTGTAGCTTTGTAGTATAGTCTGAAGTTAGACAGGTTGATTCCTCCAGCTCCATTCTTGTTTTTCAGGATTGCTTTCGCTATTCAGGGTCTTTTGTGTTTCCATACATGTTGTGAAATTTTTTGTTCTAATTCTAGAAAAATACCATTGGTAGTTTGATAGAGATTGAAATTGCATTGAATCTGTAGATTGCTTTGGGTAGTATAGTCATTTTCACAATACTGATTCTTCCAATCCAGGAACATGGTATCTCTCCCTCTATTTGTGTCGTCTTTGATTTCTTTCATCAGTGTCTTATAGTTTTCTGCATACAGGTCTTTTGTCTTTTTAGGTAGGTTTGTTCCTAGGTGTTTTATTCTTTTTGTTGCCATGGTGAATGGGATAATTTCTCTTTCTGACTTTTCATTGTTAGTGTATAAGACTGCAAGAGATTTATGTTATTAATTTTATATCCTGTGACTTTGCTATATTCATTGATTAGCTCTAGTAATTTTCTGGTGGCATCTTTAGGGTTTTCTATGTATAGTACCATGCCATCTGCAAATAGTTTTACTTCTTCTTTTCCAGTCAAGATTCTTTTTATTTCTTTTTCTTCTCTGATTGCTGTAGCTAGAATTTCCAAAACTATGTTGAATAATAGCAGTGAGAGTGGACACTCTTGTCTTGTTTCTGATCTTAGAGGAAATGCTTTCAGTTTTTCACCATTGAGAATAATGTTTGCTGTGGGTTTGTCATATACGGCCTTTATTATGTTGAGTTTTTTTTATGCCTATTTTCTGGAGAGTTTTTTTTATCATAAATGTGTATTGAATTTGTCAAAAGCTTTTTCTGCATCTATTCAGTTGATCATATGACTTTTATCTTTCAGTTTGTTAATATGGTATATCATTGATTGATTTGCATATATTGAAAAATCCTTGCATCCCTGGGATAAAGCCCCCTTGACCATGATGTATGATCCTTTTTATATGTTGTTGGATTCTGTTTGCTAGAATTTTGTTGAGGATTTTTGCATCTATGTTCATCAGTGATGTTGGCCTATAATTTTCTTTTTTTGTGTGGCATCTTGGTTTTGGTATCAGGGTGATGGTAAGGCCAGGCAGTTTTCTAATCTGTTGTGTTAAAATACAGTTTATATTGTCCATGAAAAGCATGGGCTTTGGAATCAGATGGTCCTAGGTTTCTGAAAGCTTCATTATTTTCCAATTGTGTGAACTTAGGCCATATACTTAACCTCTCTAAATATAAGTATATTTATCTATTTGTAACCCTAACAAATCTAGAGGCCCCATGTGCTTTAGTCTCCATATAAATGGCATATAAAGAAGCACTACCCAGAAGACAAATAGTAATTTTAAAATTAATTTATGTGTGCTTTCAAAGAACACCAAGTAGGAAATAGTTCATTACCCACAGTGATATTTTTCAAATTTTCTTCCTCTACTCCTCAGTCATATTTAACCTAGAGATATTCTAAGAGCCTTTCATATACATGCACACACAAAAACTAAGACTCTTTTCCAGTCCCTGTTTCTCTATCTCCTTTCTCTCTCAGCCATATATATATATATATACACATATATTCTACAGATTGATTTAGCCTCTCTGACATAGTCCCTTCCCTCTTAGGTCCTGCCTGTCTTTATCTATCTAAAATATACAGGAATAGAATCCACACAGCTTCTCCTTTCATTAGTAGAAGTGGAGTTGTGAGAGAAGGGAAAAGAGGGAGAAGGTGCATGATGGACATATTAGTAACCCTTGTCTCTTTCACATGTAAAACAAGACAATAAAAAATACCTTGTGTAGTTTTTTAAGATGACTAAGTAATACTACATGTGTAAAACACCTGGCATACATCTGGCACATGATTTGTACATAATGGTTGGTTAGTAGTTCTGTGAATTACATATGTTTCTTTTTTATGGATTCTAATTCTCTAGAGAAATTCTCCACATTTTAACATATTTTTTAAAACAAACTAATCATAGTTATTTTAAGGCACTTTGCTAGACTCAGCACCTGAATCACTTGTAGTTCTGCATCTATTGTCTTTCTTCATTTGGTTTTTTAGACATGTGTCTTGTCTTTTGGTGAACCTGGTAATATTTTAATGAAAGATGCTCGTTGTGCCTAAAGAAATTATAAAGGCTCCAGTTGGTGTTAGCTTCCTCTGAGCAAGTTTATCCTGCCCTGCACTAAGCAGATAGTGTTGACAAATCATCCTTTTCTACTCAGGAGTTGTGCTGAGTCAAGGCTGGACTGCAGTTCTGCTAAGACTCAATCTACCCCCTGGTTTGCTCCAGGCCCTCTAGAATTTTCCACTGAAAACCTGGTCTGTAATACGCATGACAATCCCAACTCTAATCACTGTTCTCAAGTCTGCTAAAATGCTCTACTTCTAGAGGCTTTCTCCTTGGGTGTTTTTGTCCTCTGCTCCATGCAGCCCCAGTATTTGGCAAATATGCTAAGTGAGAAATTGACTTGAGCACCCATCTTACCCCTGTCAAGTCTCCACCAAAAAGTTCTGCTAGTTTCTCTGTTCCTTTGCAAGTACCTCAGGAGATATAAATCCTAGATTCTCAGTTCCCAACCACCATTCCCTTCAACTCAAAATAAACATATGCTCTCAGGATTACAATACCTCCCCTCACTTCTCTGAATTCTTCCTTTTCCAGAAACTTAGCTACCTCTCACTTCTATTGTCTCAGCACTTTCTCACAGCCCTCAATCAAACGGTTTCTACATATTTTTCAGCTTTCACAGATATTCTAGCCAGGAAAACCAGTCTGCCTCTGGCCATTCCAACCCACTTAAAAGTAGAAGTTGAAGGTTATTAAATGTTCATTTATTCCCTTTTGCATCCTTTGTCCGGCTGGACAATCTGTAATACATTTTCTAGTTTACCCTCAGTTAGTTGGCTGGTTCCACCATGTTCTCATTTTCAGGTTCCTGGGCATAGCTTCTAGCAAAAGTGGGCAGTTTGCATTTTTATGATCTTATCTAATCTTGGCTCTACTATCACCCTTCAACCCATTCCAGTATTCTTGCGTGGAAAATTCCATGGACAGAGGAGCCTGGCCGGCTACAGTCCCTGGGGTTGCAAAGAGTCGGACATGACTAAGCGACTGAGCATGGAGCAACACCTCTTATTTCCTTTGTCCAATCCCCCTAATTGTTTATTTTGTTGTTGTTGTTATTGCCTTTTTCTAAACTTGAATAACGACTTTGGAGAATGTGGTAGGGAATTATATATATAATTTTACCAAGTATTTATTAGATGAATTTATTCATCACTAGGAAAACATCTTTTCAGTTACCAAATCCTACTACATAGTCCCCATTATGTAGCTAGTGACTCACTTTCCACATCCTCATTTCTCTTACAAAGTCATGTCTGTGTGAACTAGAAAAAGAAATGAAAATACCACCTATTTAAGAGATCTTTATATTAAATATTTAATAGATCTTTCAGTTTCCAACTTAAAATGTCAGAGTTTCTGGATACACATTCCAGAGCTTTACAGCCCGTGTCTGCCCTAATTGGCCACAGAAGTGACAGGATTCAAGCCAAGGTATGCCCAGCAGAAGCTGAAGTACATAGGCAATGACCTGGTTGGGCTGTAAATGGGTGGGGAAATGGAAATTCCTTGGTTATATTAGGCAAAGAGTCAAGAGCAAGAATCTAAGCTGAGAGTGGGGTGATGGCAGGTCAAGAGCCATTTGTTGAAAATGATCAGAATGTAGTTAGAGTATACAGCCTCCAGTGTATACAGACAGGGGCTAGAATAGCAGGACAGCACAGCATCAGTAGCCTTTTTGTGACCCAGCCTCTTGCTTCATCTTTCACCATGTCCCTTCTATCCTCCACACCAGCCATACTTATAAATTACTAAATGTTTCCCAAAGATGCTAAACTGCTTCACACCACCACACCCTTTTTCATGTTGCTCCCTTCCCCTTGCCTCTAGCCACACAACAAATTTTTTTTAACTTTTTTCCAGATTCTGCTTAAATACCTTTACTATGAAGCGGTTCATGCCTCCCACCACAGCCTGCCCCTACTCATACTTTTTCCCCTGTCCCCACCCATTATGTACCCATTATCACATCTATTTCAACCTTCACAGAACTGGTAAATGGTATGAATATGCACCTTAGCTCTCTGATGTTGAGAAATGTCACATTATTATATTTTTCTAAATCAAAATTTAAAATATTAGTCCTCAAGTGCTATGATATTAACATACTCATAATCCTAGAGGGGATAATAGTCCAGAAATGTGGGAAATGGCCCTTTGGCCTTCAATACATCTCCAACATTGTTGAACAGAAATGACAAGTGCAGACATCTTTGTCTTGCTCCTAATCTTAGGGGCAAAGTACCCAGTCTTTAACCACTACCTATGATGTTAGCTGTAAGTTTTTTATAGAGGCCGTTGATAGGCTGAGGAAGTTCCATTCTGTTGAATGTTTTTATCATGAATTTTATCAAATGCATTTCCCACCTTTATTGAGATAATTGTGTAGTTCCATCCATTAATCTATTAACATGATGTATTACATTGTTTGGTCTTTCAGATATTATGCCAACCTTGCATTCCTAGAATAAATCCCACTTTTAGTGTATAATCCTTTTTGTATTTGCTGGATTTGGTTGGCTGGTATGTTGCTGAGGATTTTTGCATCTATATTTATAAGGAATATTCTGTAATTTTCTTGTGATGTCTTTTTCCAGCTTTAGTGTCAGGGTAATACTAGCCTCGTAGATTAGTTGCAAAGTTTTCCTTCATCTTGTATTTTCTTGGAAGAATTTGTGAAAGATTAATGATATTTATTTAATGGTTTGGCACAATTCACCAGTAAAGCCACCTTGAATTTTTTTTGGTGGAAAATCTTCTAATTACTAACTGTGTATCTTCACTTTTTATAGATTGTACCCAAAAGTTAATATAGCAGGCCTGAGATTTCTTTTCCTTAGAAAGTCCTGCTTACAAGATTAACCCTTGTCCAGCATATGGGAATTTGGATTTAGGGAGTGTTCCCACCATCCCCCAGTGGCTCACTGTGCAAAAGTATGTGCTGACATCTGCTTTTCTTACAGGAGTCTAGAACTTTAGGATGTGCTGGATACAAGGTGCTCATGTGACCAGCCTCCAAAAAACTGTTGGGCACTGAGTCTCTAGTGACTTCTGGGAGACATTTTACATATATTGTCACAGTTTAACACTAGAGGAATTAAGTATGTTCTATGACTCTATAGTGTGTGTGTGTGCATGTTAAGTTGCTTTAGTAATGCCCCCAACTCATTGCAACCATGTGGGCTGTAGCCCACAGGCTCCTCTGTCCATCAGACTCTCTAGGCAAGAATACTGGAGTGGGTTGCCATGCCTCCTCCCGGGGATATTCCCAACCCAGGGATCAATCCTGCATCTCCTGCAACTCCTTCATTGCAGGAGGATTCTTTACCGCTGAGCCACCAGGGAAGCCCAACTCCATAGGTAGAGGACTTTAAAAGCTTACACTTTGTTTCTTCTGAACTTCACCCCATAAGCCTTTTCTCAATGCTGATTTTCTTTTGTATTCTCTTGCTATAATAAGTCATATTTATGCTAAATCTTGTGAGTCCTCTTAGTGAATCACTCAACCCAGGAGTAGTCTTGGGGACTCCTGACACAGATTTATTTGTTCAGAAGATTTTCTATTTCCTGTTGAGTCAGTCTTAGCAGTTCATGTCTTTCTAGGAATCTGTCCATTTCATCTAGGTTACCTAATTTGTTGTCATACAATTGTTTATAATATTCCCTTATAATCTTTTTCATTTCTGCAAGGTCAGTAGTGATGCTACTTCTCTTTTTAATTTAATATTTATTTTTGTTTGGCAGTGCCAGGTCTTAGTTGCAGCATGTAAACTCTTAATTGAAGCATGTGGGATCTAGTTTCCTGACCAGGGATCAAACCCAGGCCCCCTGCATTGGGAGCACAGAGTCCTAACTGCTGCTACCTCTTTTATTTTTTATTTTAGTAATTTAGATATTTTCTCTTTTTCCCTTATCAATCTAGCTAACAGATTTTTACATTTCTATTGATCTTTTCAAAGAACCAACTTTGGTTCCATTGATTTTCTCTACTATTTTTATACTGTCTATTTTATGTTTTTCTACTCCAGTTATTTTTTAATTTCCTTCCTCTACTTGCTTTAAGTTTAGTTTGGTCTTCTTTTTCTAGATTCTTAAGGTAGAAGATTAAGCTATTGATTTGAGATCTTTTTTCCTTTTTAGCTTAATAGAGGAGTTATCAGCTATAAATTTCCCTCTAAGCACTGCTTTGGCTGTATTTCATAAGTTTTGATATGTTGTATTTTTACTTAAACTCATCTCAAATTGTTTTCTAATTTTCCTTGTGATTTCTTCCTTGATCCATTGATTACTTAGGAGTATGTTATTTAATTTTCTTATACTTATGAATTTCCCAGATTTCTTTTCTTTGTTGATTTCTAATTGTATTCTACTGTGATCAGAGAAGATACTTTGGATGATTTTCATTTTTTTAATTAGTACAGTTTGTTGTATGGCCTATCACGTGATCTATTCTGGAAAATGTTCCATGTTCACTTAAAAAGAATATACAGTCTGCTGCTCGGGGGTCTGGAATCCCATCTCCCGTCCTCCCTGGTCGCCTCTGTGGAGGCCAGTGTGAGAGCAGCAGAGCAGCCGGCACTGTGGCTTCTTTTTCTCCCCCTCCTGCACCCTGCCTTCTGGGGGGAGGGAATAAGCAAAGAATGCCAAGCTAACAACTTCTTCCTGACGCCCGCGCGGATTCCAAAAAACCCCAGGTATGCATGGCTTTACTATAACTGGCTGTAATTTCTCTTACTAGATACATTATGACAGTGAAATGTGTCTCTTCCCACAAGCAATGCACAATGAGTGCTCTTGGCTCTTCCCCACTCTCAGTGGCTGCCTCAGGAACACTCCCACTCAGGAGCTGGTCAGTGCTTCTTTAATGGATGGATTTGGTCCCGGCATTAATATTGATGGCTTCCCTGGTGGCTCAGATGATAAAGAATCTGCCTACAATGCAGGAGACCCAGGTTTAATCCCTGGGTCAGAAAGATCCCCTGGAGAAGGGAATGGCAACCCACTGCAGTATTCTTGCCTGGAGAATTCCACAGACAGAGGAGACTGGCGGGCTACAGTTCATGGGGTTGCAAAGAGTCACACAGGACTGAGTGACTAATACTTTCACTTTTTCATCATTGATGGCAAGTCAAAGGAGGAATGGTTTAGTGAGATTAGAGTTTTTACCTGATAACAATAAACTCCCACCTGCCCTTCTAGCAAGGCCTACACCAGTGCCATTGAATTGTTCCTTCTACTCCTGTTTTCCCATATACTAGAAGTAAATAACCACATCCTCTTCTTTTTCTTTGAAATCTGTAAAAGATCCATCTGGCTGTAACTAACAGAAAACCAACCCAACTCTACTTTGAGTAATTAAGAGTTTATTTTTCTCACGTAACAAAAGTGCAAGGACAGAATTCTGGGGCTGATGCAGTTGATCAGTGCTGTCAGGGACCCAGGCTCTTGCCGTTTTCCCCATAGCATCCTTAGCAGGTGTACTTCATCCTCATGCCTGCTGCCTCACGGTCACAAGACGGCTGCTGTGCCTTAAGATCAAGTCCTTTCCTGGGAGAAAGAAGGGGTAGGGTGCAGACGCAAAAAGCCTGCCAGCATATTACAAAGTTTTTCCAGAAGCCACACCTAGCAGCTTCTGCTGATATCTCATTATTTAAGTCCACGTTACAATCACTGAAAGACAACAGAGAGAAAGGGGGTAGGGGCAGTGGCCAGGAAACCAACAGTGGCTGCCATACCACACCTTCCTTCATAGCTTTATAATCAGAAGTGGGGAGGATGACTTTAATCAGGCTGAACTTGGAATACAGCATGCCATTCAATTCTTCCCATCACACCTGTTCTAGTAAGAATCCACCTCCACCTCCTAAAATCTAAGCTCCCTGGCACCTTATGTAGCAAAGTCCCTAACCACAACATAAGTATAGAAATTTTTTCATCCACCTTCTGGTAAATTCAGCATCCAACTCATGCTCCTTTCTTTTGAATTAGAAAAAACATATTCTAAATTACTCAGCAGTCAACTAATCATTCTAATCCCAAGGAAGGGCAATGCCAAAGAATGTTCAAACTAGCATACAGTTTTGCTCATTTCACATGCTAGCAAGGTTATCCTCAAAATCCTTCAAGCTAGGCTTCAACTGTATGTGAACTGAGAACTTCCAGATGTACAAACTGGGTTTCAAAGAGGCAGGGGAACCAGAGATCAAATTGCCAACACCCGTTGGGTCACGGAAGAAGCAAGGGAATTCCAGAAAAACATCTACTTCTGCTTCATTGACTATGCTAAATCCTTTGACTGTGTGGATCACAACAAACTATGAGAAATAAGAGATGGGAATACTAGACCTATCACCTGTCTCCTGAGAAGCCCATATGAGGGTCAAGAAACAACAGTTAGAATCTTACATGGAACAACGGACTGGTTCAGAATTGGGAAAGGAGTACAAGGCCGTATATTGTCACTCTGCTTATTTAACTTCTATGCAGAGTACATCATGCAAACTGCCAGGCTGGATGAATCACAAGCTGGAATCAAGTATTGCTGGGAGAAGTATCAACAGCCTCAGAGATGCAGATGATACCAACCTAATGGTAGAAAGTGAAGAACTAAAGAGCCTCTTGATGAGAGTGCAACAGGAGAATGTAAAAGCTGGCTTGAAACTCAACATTCAAAAAACAAAGATCATGGTATCTGGTCCCATTACTTCATGGCAAATAGAAGGGGGAAAAGTGAAAGCAGTGGCAGATTTTCTTTTCTTGGGCTCTAAAATTACTGTGGATGGTGACTTCAGCTGTGAAATTAAAAGAGGCTTGCTCCTTGGAAAGAAAGCAATGACAAACCTAGACAGCATCTTAGAAAGGAGAGACATCACTTCTCCAACAAAGGTCTGTATAGTCAAAGCTCTGTTTTTTTCATTTGTCAATACAGATGTGAAAGTCGGTCCATAAAGAAGACTGAGCACCAGAGAATTGATGCTTTTGAATGGTGGTGCTGGAGAAGACTGTTGAGAGTCCCTTGGACTGCAAGGAGATCAATCCTGAATATTCATCAGAAGGACTGTTGCTGAAGCTGAAGCTCCAATACTTGGCCACCTGATGGGAAAAGCCGACTCACTGGAAAAGTCCCTGATGCTGGGAAAGACTGAAGGCAAAAGGAGAAGGGGGCGGCAGAGGAAGAGATGGTTAGATAGCATCACCAACTAAATGGACATGAATTTGAGCCAACTCCAGGAGACAGTAGAGGACAGAGGAACCTGGCATGCTGCAGTCCACAGGGTCGCAAAGAGTCAGACGTGACTGAACAATAGCAACCCAGTCATTAAGCACTGTTCAGTTTGAGGACCCCAAAGGTCTTCTGAGACACCCCCATGCCACTGCCTTTTCTCAACATCAGATACCTGGTTTGTCAATTAAATATTTTCATCACAGGTACAATGCCTGTAGGAACAAGTCAACCCATGACCTGGGTAACGTGTTCAAGCTCAATTCCAGAACTTCAAATTATCACTGTCCAGGAAGAGGTTAGAAATTCAGAGACAAAATAGGAGTTCAATTTCCCTATCTCTTACTTTCTCAGAATGTTCCAGGGAAATGCAGATAAATTAATATCTTTACCATTCTAATAAGGGTTTATTTGCCTGTCTTCTTCCAGAGCCAATGTCAATCTCTCTGTAAATTAGTCCAGAAATTTTAAAGCACCCTGTAAAATCCTTTCAAATCAATATTTTCCCAGTCTCTGATAGTTCCCACATCAGGAGTTACTTTTGAGAGATCTCATGTATTTCTACATATCACTTCTCTAACATAATCTTAGCCATTGTCTCAAAAATCAATGGACTCAAATTCTAGGGATCATAATTTTTGTGTGTGCTGCATTCAGATTTTGTTAGTAATCCCAGGATATAACAGTTGTGAATTTGTCTCATAATCCTGAGGTGTAAGAAATGTCACAATGCCATAGTTTTAGCCCCCAGAGACTTGCCACAGTCGCAAGATATTATATTCTCCAAGGAGTCTTAGAAAGGTAACCAATTGCTCCAGTTTGCCCAAGACTGAAGTGTCTTCTGGGATACAGGACTTTCAGTGCTAAAGATGGACAAACTGAAACAGTTGGTCATCCTAAATCTTGGACAAACATTAGTTTACAAACCTTCTGCTTACTATATTATAAGCTCTAAGGAGACAAGGAACATGTCTGATGAATTTCTATATACCCATGCCTAGTGCTTGGGACATAATGGGCATTCAACAAATTCTTAATACATAAACAAACTAATCTACGAATAAATACATCAACCAGCATGAAAAAAAAAACCTAAAATAATGATGATAATCTAAACCCTGAGCCACATCAGAAGTTACTTGGAGGACTTCCCTGGTGGTCCCGTGGCTAAGACTCCACACTCCCAAAGCAGGGGGCTCAGGTTCAATCCCTGATCAGGGAACTAGTCCCACATGCAGCAACTAAAAAGCCTGCATGCTGCACCAAAATCTAAGATCCTGCATGCTGCAACTAGACCTGGCGCAGTCAAATAAATAAATAAATACTTTTTTTAAAAAAGAACTGAGAGTCTAGTAATAAGCCCTCTTTTTACTTGAGCCAACTGAAATGGAGTGCCCTGCAATTTCCTAATATCCCTTCCCAGCAAATTCTCCAGGGCAAATTCTCCCCATGCACATATATACCGTGCGTTTTATATCATCTATATCCAATTGGACGGACTTGAGAAGCATCAGGTACTTTCCAGACATTTTGGATCTGTTCTTCAGGAACACGGTGCCATCTCCGGATAATAAGCAAAATGTTAAGAAACCATGAACTTCTGCAGGCACCTACCCCCCGCCTGGCTTACCAGACCTCCTCAGAGTTCTGTGCCGCACAAAATGAGGGCACTGCTTTAAAGTGTCTAGAGCTAGTTGAGGGGAGGGAGAGTAAACAGGCCAGCAACTGGGACTAACCTTCCAAACATGCCAAAGACTGCAGATGAGCCTACATTTTTGTATGTCTTTGTTTCAGAAAAGAGAATGGCTGCTATTGGCCAAGGGGGAGCCCCTGAACAGAGAACACAGACTGAGAGAGCCCACTAGCACCTTCTACGTGATCCTGCCATCCCGCTCTCCCACACTGCTGGTGAAGGCAGTGGCCACTCGGGAGCTGATGCTGCCCAGCCCTTTCCCCCTGCTGCCTGAGGACATGCCTGCTGACAGCCTGAAGACTGTGGAGGCAAGTGAACCCAGGTCTCACGGGATAGAGGGGAGAGAAGAGAATGGAGTTCAAGAAAGGGATGAGGGAAACGAGTCAGCCCCAGAAGGAAAGGACCTGGGAGCAGAGGGAGGAGTGGTTCCAAGAGCACGGTAAGAGGAACAGAGAAGAAGGCAAGGAACCGAGGCAAGACGGAAGAAAGCGCGCATCTGCATGATGGTGTGTTCTCATGGGTCCTTCTCTGCAATCTCTGAATGCGTGTGTGTGTGCCTGTGTTTGTATGCCTCTATCTCTGAGAGAAAGAGGAAAGGGCAGACAATATAGGCACTGAGAATAGGAAGAGCTTTAAAATGAGACTATGATGCAAAGGAGGGAACAGCTCTAAAGGCCACTTTTCTCCTTCCCGTCCTCTCATCTTGGATTTGGATTCTGGATTTCCTCTGCCAGCCTCGCCAGTTGAGGGTGGGAGCGGGGCTCACGGCACAGAGAACTGGAATCACACTCCTGCTGCTAGATTCCGGGCTTGGGGCCGAGAGGACAGAGCCTGGGATTGTGCTCTTGGCTTGGCAGCCACAGGGATGCAAGAGAGGTGAGCACGAGTGGCCGTGGCTCACTCAGCGTCTCAGTTCAGGGCCAGTTGTTTCCTGGCACAGGATGTTGTGGCCGGAAAACCTGACTGCTCAGGAATGCTCTACTCGCATGTCCTCTGGTTATGCTCGCCTCACAGGCCGAGAACTCGGTGTGCTTGCTTTGCAGACTGAGCGCCCCAGCCCCCGACTCCCCCTCCCTCACAGCCTCACACACTGGCTCCCTTGTAACCCTCATGGCACTCTGGCCCCTCAGAATCCTGTGACATGGTTCTTGGGGCCAGAATGCTCAGTGTCCCTCACCATTCGGTTGCTGCTACTTCTTGTACCCCTGCCTGACACTTCACAAGCGCTCAGACCTGGGGGCCTGAACACCCAAGAGGACAGGCATCTCTCTCACACCCTTCAGTGAAGCCTGGGCCATCACATCTCCTCAGCTTCTCACACTCAGGTCTCTGCCTGACATCTTGGGTTCTGTGACCTCATGTTTCCCAGTGAGGCGCCTCCTCTCTCTTCTTCAGAGCATGCTTGATGACCTGGAACTAGAATCCACCTACAACCCCTTGCAAGTCTGGAGCCACCTGTACTCACACCTGAGCCGCACCTTTGCCAACCCTCGTGGCCGGTTCCACCCAAGCTCCAAGAGCCGGGCTGTAAGAAAGGTACTTCCCTCCTTCCCCGTTACGCCCAGCATGCCAGAGTCTTCTTCCCCTGTCCCCCATCCAAGGGAGAGCCTCCCTGATCTCCTCTGGAAGAATCAATGGGAAGACCAATGGGAAGAGAAGCCTTTCGCCCTAGACAAAGAAAACTACAACCCTTACGCAATACTGGGACTTATTTTGCTTGGGCATTTACATAAAATATTTAGTCATCTTAACTGCGGTGTTTGGGAAATTCAGTAGTCATTTAACAGATCACTGTCCCACTAAGCAAAGTGGCTGCACTAGAACCACAGCCGCAGCCACTGTTAAAGGAAGGTGGGACAAGAAATGCCCGAGGGAAGAGAAATTAGTATTTACGAAGCAGCAGTTATTTGCCAGGTTTTATGACGTGTACTCTCACATATGTTTTTCTGATGTAATCCTCACAGCATCCCTACAAGGTAAGTGTTATGCTCATTTTACAGGTGAGGAAAGGGAGGCTGACCAAGGTTAGAAGCTTAGAGACGCGGCCCCAGTGACAAGAGTTCAAGTGAAGTGAAGTCGCTCAGTCGTGTCCAACTCTTTGCAACCCCATGGACTGTAGCCTACCAGGCTCCTCTGTCCATGGGATTTTCCAGGCAATAGTCCTGGAGTGGATTGCCATTTCCTTCTCCAGGGGATCTTCCCAACTCAGGGATCGAACCCAGGTCTCCCGCATTGTAGACAGACGCTTTCCCGTCTGAACCAGACAAGAGTTCAAGAGAGAAGAGTAATTGCGGGGCGGGGGGGGGGATTTATTTTAATGAAATCCATGTTCTATAATATATGGGCTTCCTTTTGTGCTCTTATAAATCTTTTCCTTGTTTCTCAGTAACAAAGCCTATAGAAAAAAACTTTTGTCTTACCTGAAGTTATAAGAGAAAGAGGTTTCCAAACTACAGACAGTCTATAGGTGGGAATAGAACCCACCATGAGCTAGCTGGTAGGCCAGCAAACAGAGGACACTCAGCTGGGAGACAGGCATTGTGGAGGCTAGAGCCACAGGGACTCCACTGCTCTGGGCCTTGAGGCTGTCACTCATGGGACCCAAGAAGGAGTTAGGACTGGAGACCCAGCAGGGAATGAAACAGGAAATCAGGACTTGTCTAGTCTTCACAGAGAGCTCTTCTTGCTTTCTCTGCAGGCTGAGCCTTTGCAAATAAATCGAGTGCGAGCCACAGTGGCCCCTCTGCATATGACTCCAGCCCCTTGCAGAGCCCCCAAGATGCCAGCAGCCAGCAAAGCTTCCTCAGAAGTCTTCTTCCAGCCTCCTATGGAAGAGAAGGAGGAAGAAGAGGCAGAGGAGGAGTATCCCTCAGGGCCCTAAGTCACTAGCACCATAGCCCGACTGCCCTGCTAAAGCAAATCCATGCCAAGGTTCCAGATCTGTCCCACAGTGGCTTTCTGTGGCCGGACTTGCCTTCTGTCTACCTGACCCTCTGCAAGCTCCAGGTGACTGGGAAACAGAGCCTTCCCCTCCTCTGCCAATGCTTTCAGCACCCCACTCCTCAGGCTAGGAGGAGACACTTCTGACCCTCTTCTTTCTCCAAGAAGAGACTTATTTTTTTTGGGGGGGGGTGGCGGGGAATCATTTGATACTGTTAACACAAATGAAGAATAAATACCCAGTAGGTCTCTACCATTGTTAGTATTCCCAGACCCAAATTTCTCCTTGTAGTTCTGTGTAAGCAGGTGGATGATGTCAGGTCACCTTCAGGAAACTGGACCTCAGGAGAGAAGGAAGAGGTTTTCCAAGCTAATGAAAAACAAGTAGGAGTGAAATCTAAGCTTCATTTCAAAGCCTGTGCCCCTCCCATCACATTCCAAGTCCTATCAGCCTTCAAACAGAAAAGTGGCTGGAGCTTGCTAGCTACATGCAAACTGTGTTTGTGTGTAAGAGAGAGAGAGAAAGACAAGGGGAGGAGGGCATCCTAGAGCCCTAGAGGGGAGAGGGTGGTATGAAAAAGGCCTGTTCCCTCCCTGTTCCCCTTTCCTCACACCCACCCAGCAGCCTTGTCCATCCACAGAATAACTACCTTTTGTAAAATGCTTATTCTGTCTGCACTTCAAATCAATTATGTACTTGAGAAATTTAACTCCTTCCACACAAACAACCCTGTGAGATTGTGCCTATAATTAAGCTTTCCCATTTTACCTAAGGGCAACAGGGGAACCTGAGGGTTACCGATGTTATGCCCAGGGCCCCACCCACCCCAGGTGGGCCTAACTGGACCTTTCAGACTCTGAATGGTCACCCCCTCCCTGGGGCCCTTTCCTCCTTCAGTGGCCCCCAACACCTTTCTGGTTCTCCTAATGTCTGCCCAGCACATCTTGCCTCTCTGTCCCCTTTATGACTGTTCACACACACAGACCTCTTAAATCCAAACTGNTTTTCTTTTTTCCTCATTGATTCATGTATTTCAACCATTCTATCTTCTATTTCACTAATCCTATCTTCTACTATTATTCTACTATTATTCTACTATTTGTTGCCTCCAGCGTGTTTCTGATCTTATTTATTGCATTATTCATTGTATATTGACTCTTTTTTATTTCTTCTAGGTCCTTGATAAACCTTTCTTGTATCTTCTCAAACCTTATCCCCAGGCTATTTGTCTGTGCTTCCATTTTAGTTTCAAGATTTTGGATCATTTTCACTATCAGTATTCAGCATTCTTTCTCAGGTAGATTCCCTATCTCTTCCCCTTTTGTTTGGTTTGATGGGCATTTCTCCTGTTCCTTTACCTGCTGGGTATTCCTCTGTCTCTTCATCTTGGTTATATTGCTGCGTTTGGGGTAGCCTTTCTATATTCTAGGAATGCGTGGAGTTCTCTATTATGGAGTTTCCTCACTGTGTGTGGGGTTGTATCAGTGGCTTGTCAAGGTTTCTTGATTAGGGAGGCTTGTGTTGGAGTCCTGGTGGGTGAAGCTGGATTTTTTCTATCTGGAGTGCTGTGAAGAGACCAGTAATGGGTTATGAGATGTCAGTGGTTTAAAGTTATGGCTTTCATGCTTGAGCATTTCACCAATTCCTTTGTGAACATAGAGCCTATTTGACGGCTTCATAATAAAGCCTGTTTTCTCAGAATGTTTTTATTTTGAGACATCTCTTTTTGACATAAGAGCTTTCATGACTCACATGGAAATCTACACAGAAAACCTCAAATCCATATTTATAGGCTGAATCCATTGCAAAAAGTGAGACATATTTGTCTATAGGAAAATATGAAATCAGTGGATCCACAGCCTAGTCACTTATTATTGAATTAGTGTGCTGCTAGTCCTTTCTGCACCAGTTTCAGTCCTTGATTCTTTTTATTTTGCCTCATAACAACTTTCATTGTGTGTTCAACTTTAATAATTTAGAGTGTTCCTTTCTTGATACTCAAGGGTTTGGACCACACATTGAATTCCGTGTCTTAATTGGTATCAATATCTTCCAAAGGATTGAATGCATGGCTGCATTCTAGATTCTCTTTCCACTAGTGAACCTCTCTGATTCTGATTATCTGCTCTGCTGTGCTAAGTCACTTCAGTCATGTCTGAGTCTTTGAGACTCTATGGACTGTAGCCTCCCAGGCTTCTCTCTCCATGGGGATTCTCCAGGCAAGAACACTGGAGTCAGTTGCCATGACCTGCTCCAGTGGATCGAACCTGTGTCTCTTATGTCTGTTGCATTGGCAGGCGGATTTTTTGTCACTAGGATTCTTTATCACCTGGGAAGCCCAGTCCTGATTATACATCTGTTTATATGTCTACATGACACCACTCACCAAACTTTTCCAAATTATTTCCTCCATATACATGCTGAAATATTTTATCATTTATTGCCTTATACCTGTCTGATGTTGAGGCCTAATTGCTTGAGTTTCCTTTTTTTGGCTGTTGACACCTTTCTTTTTCTGTGCTTCTCTTCTGGCAATTGTTCCTACTCGTCTTTTGGGCCTAGGTCACCAATGAATATCTGGTACTGCTTCTTCCTCCCTTCGGTCCTTGCTTTCACCAATTAAAGACTAAAATTTTGATAGAATATGGATAGTTTATTTTTTTTCTGACTTGATATATTCAAATGTCAGTGCTAAATCCAGCTATGTTAACACTGTAACATAAGAAAGTACAGTGGTTTAAATGCTTAGGGCTTCTCACTGTGTTCTTCTTCCTTGTCTCTGCATTCTTCTTTCCTTCTTTAGAGGCAAAGACATTTCACCTCACTACCCAGCCTACCCCCTGCCATGCTCAGCAGAGCATACATCTGTAATCCAAGCTTTTGTTTCTGCAAAAGATAACTTCCTTCATAAAGAACAAGTGGGTGGAAAACTCATGAACAATTCAGAAGATACTAGGTAAACACCATACAATAGCCTCAAGCAGACATCCAAGTCTAGTGAAAGGGGAAATGTTTTCAATGTAATTCTCTCTCTTTCTCTATCTCTCTCTCTCTCTCTCTCTCTCTCTCACACACACACACACACACACACACACACACAAATACTTTTTCGATTGCTTCTTTTTTTCCTTCAAAACGTTTGATGTAAATAATTTTAAGATCAAATATTCTCCACAGCTTGAAATTTTACCATAAGATATTTATACTTAACTAATAACTCACCTCTACTGGTTTCTTACATTTCTCTTTTTTTCCCTAGAGGAAATGTGCAACTGAAGCATCCTAGGAAGTTTCTCTAGGGCACAATAATCCGTCTAGTGGAAAAGAACCATTCTGGCCCAGGAGAGGAATTCTTCCCCATCTCCAACATAAATAAGAATATGATTTTTCTCTGTACGTCATGACAGACTTTAGTCACAGTCTGCCTATATGGTTGTTTGATGTCATAGCACCAGGGAGAGGTCTAGGCAAAAAATGATGTAGGAAAAATCTTTTTCAATGTTCTCTGCTTCATTTACTTGAATTCTGGCACCGCTGATAACTCAACAGCCCCTTACCCACCAATCACCTACCATCAATACAAACCTGAAATGTACGCACCAGTATGGTTAAAAGAGGGCTTTCTTACCCATACCTAGATTTATCTATTCAAGTAAATAATATGAGTGCCTACTGTATATTCTTCTATAATCTCTGTTTGCAAAGAAAAATAAAATAGTTTTGTATCCAAGGGATTCCATGAGTGACTTTTTTAAAAAAAATAGATATTGGATAAACTAAACTATAGAAAAAGTTAATGAATTAATAAGTTGATACTCTCAGTGCTGTCTGTATTTTAAAAAGTGGATTGCAAATGTTTACCTTGAAAGAACATGAAATTATTAGACTTTCAGAAAACAAATGCAGAGGAATGGAAATAGGCCCCAGGACCTCATCAGGCATTTAAATTTGCATCTCTTGACAACCAGTAGTAGGCCTTCTTTATATATTTTGTAAGTTGTCAGATAGGTTTTTCTTTTCTTCATTTAATAATACATTCAATAATAAGTTGCAGATACATCAAATCAACCAATGCACTAGCATTTGATACCAACCCCACTGTAGACACTGTGCAAGTCCTTCTGGTGGACTGAGTGGATTGAGGAACTCTGGGGTGTACTTCCAGCAATACTGCTATTTTTGTCTATGCCAAGCACTGTGCTAAGTTCTTCATGTCTGTTACCTCACTGCATAATATCAACAAAGCAATTTTTTTCTTCACATTTTACAATAAAGAAAGCTGAAAATTGGAGACATTAGCAACAGAGTGATGGAAAACAGTGTTAAAGATTGCCTAAGCTGTTCAGTTCAGTTCATTCACTCAGTCATGTCTGACTCTTTGCTGCCCCATGCACTGTAGCACACTGCAACCTAAATTGTTACGTGGAAAAATTAAAATTTGAACCCATATGTACTTGACTCCCCAAGCTGACTGTTAACCATTGCATCAAATTTACCTTGATATAATTAAAACCTGATGGGAGATACATCATATGCAAAATAAAAAAGTAGCCAACAAAACAGGGTATGATTAATGCACTGTGATTGATTTGTATAATTTATGGCTTGAGTTTCATTAGTCATGATTACATTTTTTTTTGTTCTCTCTTGTTTTACAACATTTCCTAAAATTTCAGACTCCTAATAAGTATTTGTTGACTCAGTTCATTATATAATATTGTGAATTGTGCATAAAATATTGGACAGAGCTTTTTATTTCCTCTCAGTTTGGATATGGGATCTGGCAGGAGAAGATTTGGAATGCCTGTGATTCTTAGTTCAAAGTAGGTAGGCACTTCCCACTCTTCCAACGTTCAGAGAGACAAATGACCTCAGTTGTGGAAAATGCAGAATCATCTCAAACGACAGGAGTGATTCCAGCTTTGACTTCTCTCAAAGATCAAACTCATCTTCAGAAAGGAAGACTTGTCACAACTCTGAATATACCCCTGTATTGGCAACAGGATCAAGTACCAGGGAACTGTTTTGTTTATTTGAAAAGAAGATTTGAAAAGAAGAATCAAAGGGCTAATTACTTTGCACATATATTGAGAAAGATTTTGAGCTACTACTTAGAACACAGTCATAAGTAAAGTGGTGGTTCAAGAAGGGGTGCAACAACCTTGAACTACTATGTGTATGCTAAGTTGCTTCAGTCGTGTCTGATTCTTTGTGACCCTATGAAGTGTAGCCCACCAATCTCCTCTGTCCACAGGATTTTTCAGGAAGAATACTGGAATGGGTTGCCATGCCCTTCTCCAGGGGATCTTCTTGACCCAGGAATTGAACCTGGGCCTCCTGCACTGGCAGGCAGATTTTTCACCACTGAGCCACCTGGGAAGCCCTCCTTTAACTAGAATCCTCCTTTTTTTAAGACTCCGACTATACTTGAAGTTTCTGTATCTATGCTTTTTCAATGATTGTATCTGTCAATTTTGTAAACTGACCAGATTCATGCTTTTAAAACCAACTTATTACAACAATATTGCTATTCAAAAAAGAATTTGGTGAAACTGTTGAGAAAGATAATGCAGTTTCTGGTCTCTGGGTTATACTGTTAAATCATACAGAGGGATAACCAGATCTAAATTCTGTGATGTCATGGTAAAACTATACTGGGATTCACTATTCTCATCCTGTAGAGACCAGAGGAATATGGGAGTCATTGTGATGAATAAGTAAAAATTTTTACAAGGGGTTCTTCTCCTTACCCTTCATATCAAAAACACCAGTGGCTTCTTTGTCTGCATATATACAAAACAGACTCTGTCTTTAAATTGTTTAAGAAGAAAAAAAAAGTATTCCTTGCCTTTCCCATCTCCTGCACATCAGCATACACGGAGGCTACATTTCCTCAAAGTTCAGAGAAAGTTCCTCTCTTGCACCTCTACTTGCCACACAAGCCTCTCAGCTCAGGGAGAAATGCAGCCTGAAACGCACTGCCGGGCTTTGAATGCTCTGAATAGCTCTTGTCACTCAGGAGCTTGCATTTCATGTTTCGGATTTTTCCCAGGGGGCTTTGATGTTAATCCATTTCACACTTCTAAAGCATCTGTTCTTCTTCAGGCTTTTTTTTTTTTTAATCTTTTCTGAGCATTCATATATATATATATATGGGTGTGTGTGTGTGGGGTGGATTTTGGCTGTCATTGTGCAGTTTTTGAAAGGAGACTTTACTGATGCAAGACATTCCACCTCACTTCACTGACACACAATTCTAAGCACACAAGATGCTGTGTGTGAGTTACAGTGCTTCTAAATTTGCTCCCTGCGCTTTCAGGTCAGATGACCTGTATGTTGGGAATTATTAGAGGCGTCACCTAAGTATCTAGAAAAAGTGCAAATGTAGTGTTTTTTTTTTTTTTTTTTTTTTTGCCACTTAACTGTCCCAACACAAATGGCTGAGGAAAAGCAACACTTGTCAGGGCCTGTAAAAACAATCTTACTATTTGTGGCTTAGGGTTCCAGTTTGTCAAAAAGTCAAACAAATGCAACAATAAATAATCATATAAAACATAAAACATACTTCAATATGACAATGTAATTAATTGCACAATACAACATCTGAATAATTGGTGATGAATGCCTGACCATCAACTATTATGAAACACAAAAATAAAGGGGAAAAATAAATGACTCTGAGCTATAATAAGTTGATGGGGCTTCCCTGGTGGCTTAGTGGTAATGACTCCACCTACAGTGTAGGAGACATGAGTAAAGTTCCCTGGGTCAGGAAGATTCCCTGGAGAAGGAAATAGTAATCCATAGCAATATTCTTACCTGGAAAATATCATGGAAAGAGGAGCCTGGAGGGTTGCAAGAGTTGGACACAACTTAGCAACTAAACCACTACCACCACCATAATAAGCTGATAAATCTTTGATGTGAATGCAGAGTGAACAGGAGATAGAGTGGAAATTGCATTTAAGCTGTATATTAAGGATACTACAGAAAAAGTTTACTCAGTTCAGATCAGTCATTCAGTTGTGTCTGACTCTTTGTGACCCCATGGACTGCAGCACGCCAGGCTTCCCTGTCCATNCCCATCAGCCGTGCAGAGCAGCTTAAACCCCTCCCATCTCCCCCCACCCCCAAAAAACCCAAACAAGACACTGGACGTTTAAAAGTCTGCAAATTTGAGGACAAAGTGGGTTTTATTAATTGTTTCTGCAGTATTTTGTGGATATAACCCTAGTCAGAGAGGGCCAGTCTCTCTGAATTGTATTTTGCAAATTTAATTTAGTTGAGAATAGGGGCCAGTTAGAAACTTGAGTGCTGTTTGGCCCCTGTCCTGCCTCCACCCCTCCGTTTAGTGAGCCTGCCATGTGCAGGGTCTGCTGACCCACCTACAGCCTTCCTATTCCCTTGCCTGCGTCTGGACCTTTTTCCTGGCCTGGCTCTTGACCTGGTTAACTACTCCTCATCCTTTTGGGTCTCAGCCTGGCTCTCTTCCTCTGGGAAGCCTTACATGAATTGGAGTAGATTCCGTTCTTCCTGCAATTTTAGATGATGTATTTTTCTCTTCATGGTGCTTGCCATGATTTTAATTCAATAGTAATCTGTCTTATTTCTTTAATGTCTCCTGCTAAGGTTATCAGCTTCCTGAGAGAAAAGGCACATCTCTGTTCTTTAATATATCCTCAGGGCCTTTGTGCAGAGCTTGGTACAAAGTAGGTGCTCAAACATTTGTCGAAAGATGGAAAGAAAGAGTTGGAAGCTTATTGTGAAGGATTTGGCTTTTCGCATTGTAGCTGGCAGAGCTCTAAGAGGGCCTTCAGTGATCCCCACCTCCTGGGTTCATGTCCTTGTGTGAGCTCTTCGCCTCAAATGAGCCTCGTAGTGACTCGTTTCTGACACATGGAACATGGCAAGAGTATAGGGTGTCACTGGAGAAGTGAGGTGCCATAGAGAATGAAGCTTTTATCTCGTGTGCACTCTTTTGCTGTTTGCTTGTTCTGATGGCAGCTGCCTGCCATATTGAGAGCTGCATGGTGAGAGGCCCAGGCCGCGTGGCCAGGAGCTGAGGGAGGCTTCTGATCACCAGCTGACTGAGGCCCTCAGCCCAGTGTCCTGGGAGGAACAGGATCCTGCCCACAACCACCTGTGTGAACTTTGAAGCAGGTGATCTGTCAGTTGATCCTTCAGATGAGACCCTGGCCCTTAAGTTGACCACAGCCTATGAGGATCCTTAAGGCAGAGGCGCTGAGCTAACTGTGCTGAGATTCCTGGCTCACAGAAACTGAGATAGTATGTGTGTGTGGTCTTAAGACACTAAGTTCTGGGGTAATTTAGTTAGAGAGTCAGAGCATGAATACCTAGAGTTCTCCCTGTGAGGTTATCAGATGACGTTGACGATGATAATGGGACTTTAGTGTATATATATGTGCCAGGTCTTGTGCTCAGCACTGAATGTGCACACTCTTATCTGCTCCTCACATGAGCTGTCTGATGTGGGTTCTATTATTATCTCCAATTTACAGATGAGAAAAATGAGGCAAAGAAGGGTGGAGTAGCTTGTCCAGGGGTCTTGGCAGGGCACAGGGAATGTAATCCTGCAGCCTGTGCTAAAGGTAGACTAGAGCCTGAAACCCTCTGGGGCTCCTTCCTCACCTGAAGACAGCGGTCCTAACTCTGAGTTTGCAGGACTTTGTGCAATGGGGGTGTACCATGTAGGGTGTGCCACGGTTCAGGATGAGGATTTGGGTGGTGGCTCAGCTTCGACCTTGTCTCTTTAAGGAGAGGAATGAGCCCATTTAGAAGCGATTCAGCTGTTCTCTGTTATAGGCCTGGCTTCCTAATGCCTTGTGAATTGGCATGCTTAGTGTGGAAGCCCACTCCTCCTGTGTCCAAGAATAAAATCCAATCAGGAAAATAAAAGATGGTGGCTTTTGGAAGAAAATGAACAGCATCCACCGTGATTACAACTTGTTTTTCAACTTCTGCAAGATGAAATTAAATTGAGTAATTGTTTGCACATTTAACCACATGACTCAGATCTGTCTGCGGCAGATTGTGGCATTGTGAATATTTAAACTGGTAATAAAGCCCTTTAAGCTTATGTCCCATTTTATCACATTTATCAAATAGACCTAAAAATGCAGTGGAACAGAACAGAAGATGTTTTGAGGGCGAGGCTAACATGCTGTAAGATCTCTATAAAGTGAGGTTATGCAATTCCAAGGCTTTGGCTGGGAATGATTTTTGTATGCACAATGNTCCCATTTTATCACATTTATCAAATAGACCTAAAAATGCAGTGGAACAGAACAGAAGATGTTTTGAGGGCGAGGCTAACATGCTGTAAGATCTCTATAAAGTGAGGTTATGCAATTCCAAGGCTTTGGCTGGGAATGATTTTTGTATGCACAATGACTCTGAGCCTGGAATTCTGGAATTGACTGGAATGACTCCATTGTTGTCCATTTTTCTGTCCTGTGCTTGTGTGTCTCATGCCTCAGAATCGATTTCTGCCCACTTCTTGAGTACAGTGGCGTTGCATCATAATTGCTCACTCAAATAGATTCACTTTGAATGATGGACAAATAACCCGGCATGTACAGATTACAAATAAGTGTTGGGTAAAAAAAAGTATGTTGACTGTGTAACTATTTGGAATGTTGCCCGAGAGAAGACCTCGTATTCTGCAAACAAACCCATGTGTCTGATAGTAAAACCCTCTGACAGTTCAACAGAACTTTTCTAGATAAACAATAATCAAGTTTGGGCTCTTATGAAATGATCAGTTTACAATTTGTCAGGAGTATATACTTGTACGTTGGTCTTAATGGTGCTATGCAAGGGAGTTTGGATGGAATTTGGATTTTATATTCACAGCTCTGTTTGGCCTCCAGTGTTCAGCTGTCATGATTTGAATTTGTTTTCAGCAGTCATGATTTTGGCAGCCTTTTGACACTGGGATTGTTTTCTAATGTGAGTGAGATCACAAGTGAACGAAATGAATGANGTATGGCAAAACCAATACAATATTGTAAAGTAATTAACCTCCAATTAAAATAAATTTATATTAAAAATGATGATAAATGAGTCTAATAATGAATGATGGTTTTAAATATTTGGATGCATTTTAAGAAAGATGAGGAATTGATTATATTTTTCCTGATGTCATGGTGGTCACAACAGAAACCAGGTTATCTGACTCAATGATGTAATAATTATACCAAGATTCCAAATTTTAACATTAAAAAAAAGTCTAAGAAAATTATAAGCAAAATGCCAACAATTCAGAAATAGTTGTACTTTCCAGAAGAAGCATGTGCAGGTGAAAGTTTGATGTGACCAATTTGACGCTGTGGACTTTTCAAGGCAGCAATTTTGGCAAGGGAACATTTTGATATGCCCTAAGCTATTAAATTCTCAGCTTCTTAAAATGCCAGGTTCTTTGCACAGAAATGATCCCCAATCTTTCCTGAGCTTCGCCACACTCCTCCTGCATTAACTGTCTAGGCACACGGAGCTCATGTCTAGCCTTAGCTACCCTATGAGGGTATCTTAAAGGATGCACATGTCTTATGTACTTGAAACTCCACCCCCTCCAAATGTTTGTTTTTAATCTTATATCTTGAAATGACTGAATGTCAAAAAGACTGTCAAACTCTTCTGTCTTCAGAAGTGTCATGCTGGTCAGAGATGAGTGAAGAAACCTGAGGAAGAAAAAGCCCTTCTGAATTGATCTCAAGTACATGCAAAAATGGAAAGATGTAGTGCAAAACAGTCCACATATTACTACAAAATCAGGTCTTCAGGATTCAGAAATNAAAATATTAGGAAGTGGGACTGGAATTGCAGTTTTAAAATAAGTCAGAGGAGGCATCATTTGAGAAAATATTTAAAGGGCACAATCTATGCAAAAATCTTGATGAGCATCTCCAAGAAGAGCCATCATAAATGAGAAGATATCAGGGTGAGGAGATAGGGGGAATTCTTGTCATACTCCAGGAGGCCACTGGGGCTGGAGCTAAGGGAATAAGGCAGAAAATGACAGGAGATGTAATTTAGGAGGAGATAAGGAAAGAATGAGGAGCCAGATCATGGAAGGCCATTTGAGAGACTTTAATTTTTACTGTGTAAGATGAGGTTTGAGCAGAGGTGTGACATCTGTCTTCCACTTTTTGCATATTGTTTGGGCTGTTTTGTTAAGAATAGACTATAAGGAATGTGTAGAGTCAAGGAGGCAGGGAGACTAGTTAGGCAGTTATTGTCTCCTGAAAGCCAACTAAAGAAAGTGAGAGGTGATGTGACCAGTGAAAGTGGTGAAAAAGTGATCAAATTCTGTGTTGAAGATAAAGCCAACAGGATTTGCTGATGGATTCATTGTGGTATGAGAGAATGAGAGGAATTAGGGATCATTCCAAGGTTTTTGGCCTGAGCTAGATATAGAATCGGCCTCATTTGATAAAGAAAACAGTGAGCAGGACATTTTTTGTGTGGGGATTGGAGAGTGGAGATTGTATATTAGGAACTTGTTTTTAGACCAATTAAATTTGAGGTGCTTTAGACACTGAAATGGTGAGGCTGTTAGGTATATGACTCTAGAGTTCAGTTGAAGGCAAGTATTTAAAGCCCTGAAACTGGACAGCATCACCAAGGGAGGGAGTGTAAATAGAGAAAAGGAGGTGCAAGGACTGAACTCTAGGGAGTTTAAACATTATGAGGTAAGGAAGATAAGGCAAAATGCAAACAGGGAGGTGAGGTAGAAAGAAAACCAGGTGAGTGTGGAGGCCTGGAAGCCAAGTAAAGTGCTTCAAGGAAGAGAGAGAGAGATCAACTGAGTCACTACTGCTGATGCTTCCAAAAACATGAGGACTGAGAAATGAATACAGTTTAGTAACTTGGATGTCATTGTTGACCCCAAAAGAGATGAAAATGAATAGGAAATTTTGAAAGACAGTTGATTAGAGTAGAAGATTGTTGTTTAGCTACTAAGTCATGTCCAACTCTTTTGTGACCCCGTGGACTGTAGCCTGTTGGGCTCCTCTGTCCAAGGAATTTCCCAGCCAAGAATATTGGAGTAGGTTGCCATTTCTTTCTCCAGGGGATCTTCCCAACCCAGAGACTGAACCCATGTCTTCTGCACTGTAGGCAGATTCTTTACTGCTGAGCGACCAAGGAAGCAAGAGAGAAGATGTATACTGAGAAATAGTGGAAGAAAAATCTGAATGGATAAAGTAAGGCTAAGAAATGGAACACTTTTAATGCCAGATTGGAGAGTTTTATCTTTATCCTATGAAAAATTAAAAAATAAAAGTACTTGTATGGGACAGTGATAAAAATAAGGCCAGTGTTTTTTGAAGTTTGTCTGACAGTAGTAAATTGGAAGAAGAGGTTCTAGATGCAGTAAGATTAATTAGGAATTATAAAAATTAAGCTGATTAGGAGGATGACAACAAAGAGAGAGGAATGAATAGATGTAGGATGACTGATAGAATACAGAAAATAAAAGTAGAGATAATTAAAATGATTCTGAAACCGCTTAAGAGAAGGATGGTGCCTGGCATCTCTGGGCTTCAAGTTAATATGAACTA
Source organism: Neotragus pygmaeus (assembly GCA_006410875.1). NCBI lineage: Eukaryota > Metazoa > Chordata > Mammalia > Artiodactyla > Bovidae > Neotragus > Neotragus pygmaeus. The sequence goes on from SJYV01022542.1 coordinate 197,788, forward strand.
GCTTTAGACATGGGCCATCCCTGGGAATTTTGAGGCCCAGGAATTGTCCTAAGTATGCACAGACACAAGAAGGTTTCAGAAATCAGGAATATATTTGTACATATTGGAATCTCTTACTGAGTCTGGATTATGAAGGCTGGAAAAAGAGATATGTATTAAGTACAGAGTTCATTCTTAGTAGGGAAAGAGATTACAGTGGTCCTGGGGAGATTCTGTGATGAGAATTTGATGTAGATATTCCTTCACAGGTCAAGTCAGACAGAGGGAGACTCCTCATAGGTAATGCAATGATAAAGGCTAGGCAGGATAGTTATAAATAACTCTGCCTGCCTTGGAGAAAGAAGATGCATCTGCTAGCTTTTAGAGGAAGTTAGTAAGATTTAGAGAATAAGAAAATCAGAATGTGATGTGTTTATCATTTTTCAACTTGATTTGGTACTTCTACCCTAGAACATGTGAAAGTTGTAGAGTTTTTAAAGAGGAAAAGAATGTACAGATAACTGAACCATTTAATGCCTTTTTGGAGGCAAAGAAATTGAGGTTCTAAGAGCTTAAGTGCTATTTAAGAAGGCACTCTTCTAGCTCATTTCAGATATTCTTGATCATATTCAGATATATTCATTGACAGATATTTATTGAACTCCCACTATTTGCCAAGCACTGTGCAAGATGCTGAAAATACAGAGGTGATAAGAGAGTTAATTTGGCACCAGATCATAGAAGACCTTGTAGGCTATATGATTTGAATCTTTATGATAAAAGTAACGGAAAGTGATTGAAGTTTTTTAATGAGGAGGGCTGCGAGAGGACATGGTCAGGTTTGTGGCTCCCAGACACCACTTTGACTGCACTTTGAGAATGGTTTAGAGAAGAGCAAGAGCNGTAGGCTATATGATTTGAATCTTTATGATAAAAGTAACGGAAAGTGATTGAAGTTTTTTAATGAGGAGGGCTGCGAGAGGACATGGTCAGGTTTGTGGCTCCCAGACACCACTTTGACTGCACTTTGAGAATGGTTTAGAGAAGAGCAAGAGCAAATGGATTAGAGAGTCATTCAGGAAGGAACACTGACAGGACTGGGTTATGGATTGACTTTGGGAGCCGAAGAAGAGAGAGATGGAGAATTGGACCCACATTAAATTTTAGATAATTTTGAGATATCTAAGTAGGAACATCAAGAAGGAATGGGATATACAAGGTTAGATATAAATGAGAACATATAAAGAGAGGATGTGAAGTGAGAATAAGGCCTTAAAGCTCCAAAAAAGTAAATGACTATATAGAGGAGGAGCCTACAAAGAAGACCAAGAAAGAGCATCCAGAATTAGGACTCAAATAAAGCTAATAGTGTTGTGACAGCTAAGGAGGGAGAGAGAACAGCAGTGTCAGATGCTACCAAGAGTCAGTGGTATGTGAGACCAAAAAAAAAAATTCTAGATTTATTATCACAGAGTGATGGGTGGGGAAAGACAGAAAGGAGTGGATTAAGGAGTGAGTGGGAAAGATGATGAGTGTTGACACTACTGAAAAGTTTTTCTACTAAGAAGAAACGTGGCGTGGAGTGTGTGTGTGTGAGAGAGAGAGATTTGAATATGTTTAAAAGGATTCAGTTCAGGAAAGGTTATGTGCAACTTCTCAATTGAGAGAGAAAGGATCCTAGGGGAAGGAATTCAGAAACATTTAGGGGTGGTGGCTTTAGAAAAGAGAGACAGATATCAGCACTGGTCCTAAATAAGTGCCAGGGCCTCAATGTAACCTATGTTTGTCTGATATATATTAATAATTATATATACCATATAATTATAAAGCCCTTATAAAGTCCTTAAATAACTAGAGAGGTACTTCTAAATTTCTAGATAATACTACATTTTTCTGAGTACTATTACATGGTTTCTTTTGGTTACTGGTGAAAGAAAGTGCCAGATATATTTCATTTCAGACATGTTTGAAAAAAAGACATTTGGAGAAGACATTTTACACTATACTTATCTGATGAAAGGTTCAAAACTCTTAGCAGTGTCTCAGGAAAGGAACCCAAGAGTTATTGTACACTCTTTGTTAGGAATGTTGGACATATTAGATATTTTGGCAAAGATCATCCTCAGGAAGAAGCCAAGGTAGGAAATACCAAGCAGATTCAGCCCTGTTTAAATCTATATTTTAAAATCCTAGCACATCTGCACGTAATATACCACATCCAAGTATAACTCAAGAGAAACAGCAGAACAGGAACATGTTCAAAGACAGGATAACTAAGAGGATAATGGGAGATTCCATAAATTTTGTAGCATTCATCTATATATAGTTGGACAGGACAAAGAGTGGGCAAAATGAAAGCCTTTGAAATCAAAGGGAGAATGAGAGGAAAAACAGACCTAGTTTCCATTCATCAGACTTAAGATAACCTCTTGAAGAGTAAAATAGGTCAAATATTTAGGTCAATTAAGAAGAAATAAGGTTTTAGACCTTAATTCCCTAGAAGTAAGTTTGGGAGATGAGCTGTTTGTGAATGACTAAAGCATATGGGATTTAATTTAGACAGGAAGGATGCTGTCATCCTAAGCATCCTGGCCTCATGCTCCCCAGTCAGACTCAGTTAATGTCCCTTGCTGTCCAGCTTTGTTACTTGGTCCTCGTTCACTGGCCTCAGGCCTGGATATGCCAGAAGCCAGAGCACATCCAGAAAAAAAATACACAGTCAGCCTCCCTAGGTGTGACCAGCCTAGTTCTCTCTCCTTGCCTAGTCAGTCTGGCAATTCCACTTTAACCTGTCCCCCAAGCCCTCCCCCAGGTTTACAGCAGCCCTAATATCAATCCAAGAATCCTGTTCCCCATCTGCCTTAGCCTACTTTCTGTGGGTCCTGGTACAGGGTCTTTATCAGCTGCGTCCTTCATTGCAACTCACCTGTCTTGTTCATGTGCTTCTCAGGCCAAACAGCTGTGAAGGGTAGAGCCTTGGGGGCATCTAATGTTATAAGATCCTGCCACCAGGAGACCTCTAACTGCTAAAACAGAAGTCTTGCCCCTGGTCCCTGTTCCACCAACTTTTCCCACTTGGTTCTAGACTGTTCCTGACTTTGCTGTTGTCTTATCCTCACAGAAAGTTGAGGAAGCGAGTGGCCAAAGCCTCGGCCCGACGCTCCAAGCCCCTTGGAAGGTAATGGGGCAAGAGCCCCGGGACCTCCTGCTCATCCCTGTGACCCCAGGAGGTGGATGGATGGAAGGCAGCCTATCCATGTCCATCCCAGAACCCAAGCTGATGAATTAGGGATATGGCTGGAAAATTGCCATTCCAGGAGGGAGGGGAGGGGAGGCAGGCATGGGGGTGGGTAAGTTTTGATTTAGGAAACACGAGAAGGAAATAGTGTAGAGACCTCCGCATCTTTATACTGCCCCCAAATAACTTGGACTCCAGCCCCAGCCACCTGCATGCTTCCTCCCCGAGTAACTCCTAACCTCCCTTCACTCACCTACATTCCCACACTCTCTCCTCCCTCCACCATTCCTCTCCTCTCCTCTCCCCTCACCACCTGGCCTGACATCACCAGATTTCTCATCAGTGTTGCTGAATCCAGAGAGCAGCATGTATTCCAAAAATACAGTTAAATGGTATTCAGCAGTGTATGTGGGAAATCTGACTGCCTTTGCTTTGCCCCTTCCCATGCTCTGCATGAAGGTTCCTTCCTAGAGACAGAAAAAAGAAAGAATCCTTTGCCTTTCCTGGGTAAGGCACCTGACCACTACTGCCACTAACTTCTTTCTCCTTTTTTCAGACCAGTCACCAAGCTTAAAGCCAAACCCAAAACCCGAATGGGCAGGGGGCCAATTAAGAGGTAAATAAAGTTTAGGCTGGGTGGAGAGGAGAGGGAGTGTCAAGCGATGAGTCGCGGGCATCGGGCTGTGGTTAGGAAGGGGTCCAAGAGACGCCTCCACCAGGAGGTGGAGGAGCAGCAGCAACTGTTATAAGCCACCTTCAGATGATTCACAAAATGTAAAGTAAGATCGGCCCTCTTGTTTGGGGCTGGTTTTTTGTTGTTGGGTTTTTTTGGTTGTTTTTTTTTTTTTTTTTTTTTTTTTTGCCCTTATGTTTTTTGTCTGAGGAATTATGCTCGTCACAGGATTTTTGAAAAATCTCCTTAGAAGTTTACCCATTGACTCTCTTGTTCCACATGCTTACTTATCTTCCCCCAGCAGATTTTAGTAGATACTCTGGCACTCTTGTCCTTCAGATGCCATGCTTGCCTCTTGCCCAAGAAGTTAAGTTTCCCTGAGGGATCAGTGTTCCCATCCTACCTTTCTTTGATTAATTGTTAAATGGAATAAGTGCTACTGGGTTGGAAGTGAGACTCAGGATCCCCTGTGGAACCTTTCCCAGTGCAGGAGTCAGATGGCAGTCCTCGACCTCTGGCCCAGTTAACACAGTTAGGCTCCCAGTTCCATCATTTTCCTCCTGGGCTCCTTCAAAACCCCAGGGAACAAAAAGCTTCCAGTGCCAATGACTGCGGCTCACTTGGCTTCTGAAGGCAGTTTGCTTGTGAAAAGTCCCCTGGAGAGCTCCTTCAGCAGTGGGTGAGCTGTGGAGAAGTCAGCCCTTTCTATGTCTCCTCTCTTCACAGCATTCGAGGATCTCTCAGGGGCCCGGGCACCCCTCACTCCCCAGCTCCTCCCTCTGGTGCTTTCAGCAGGCCTTGGGATTTGGGGGTGTTCCCACAGTGCCCTTCTAGCTTAGGGTTGTCTTGTACAACATGGCCATACTCTGGCCTTCCCTGACCCCCACATTAAAGTGATGACCTCTTTCACTTTTATTTTCAGCCAGAAAGGACTTTGAAAGAATACTGAGTCTCTTTGAGCTTCAGAGTCCACTTATCTTGAGCTTCCAAAGGTATTCTGTAAAGTCTCCAGGCTTCCTTTGTCTGATTTGTCTATAACTTATCCCTCTCTCTATGTCTTCCTAGCCGGTGGCTTCAAATCATCATATTCCTCCTCTGACATCAAGTAATAGAGCACATTACTGCAGTAATTCGCCACCAGACCACCCTCACAGGCCCACCCCACCAACAAAAGGCCTCACGGGTTCCTTCCCTCTCTGGGTTCAAACCGGCTGTTCTGGGAAGAAAGCACTTCTCTTACCACACGGCTCACTGCAACATTCCATTCCGTTGGTGTTGATAAGCAAGTCCCCTCATTCTCTCCAGCATCTCTCTGCTCTGTTTCAAAGTTTTAACGTCTCTAATTTAGTCCCATTTTCCTGCTCAGGTGGCTATGGAACATTCTTTCTGTTACATTTAAACTCCAGAAGCATGGACTACCTCATTAAAGACTCATGCAGTTCAGCTTTAGGTGTGGGGTCACGCTTACCCTTCTGGTGTTCATATTCACTCTCCTCTGGTCCTGCGGTCTCTCTCTGTCTTATATTGGTACATCTTCATTCCCATATATACCAGCTCGAGTCTTTCCTGTGTTCACCTTCTGGTCTGTTCTTCCTGTAACTGACCATCATCCTCTGGCCTGGAAGCCCCTCTGGCCTCTGAGAAGCCATGTAGACCCAAGACGTACTCACTTCTTTGCATCCTGACTCATTTAGTTCTTTCGGTCGTAATAGAAAGATCTGCTTATTCTGGCCATTCAGGCTTCCTGTTAGCTACTCCCTCCTGCCTATCTCTTCCAAATGGTCAGTCCTGGCTTCCTAATCTCTTTGCACAGCAGCTTCAGCCTCCATTAGGGCCAGCTCCCTGAAACCACACAGACCAAGCTTTCTGTCAGTCAAGTCAAAACTAGCCTTCCTTCCCACAGGGTTCTTCTGTTGCAGAACATACCCAAGGACCCCCCTGTTTGGGGTCTTTCAGCCTGGAAACTCCCCATTACTGTTGTCTCTTTGTCTCTGTGTTTTTGCAGAGGAGAGAAGAACTAAAGCGGTCATGGATGCTTGGGGGATGGTGGAGGCATGGCGTGGGGGGAGGGCTGCGGGCAAAGAGGCAGGAGCGCCGTTTCACCCTACTGCTCCCACTCCTGTCCCCCCAGGCTGCTGGCCCAGCGGCAGCAACACTCCTTTGGTCTGCATGGGGTGGCGTGCGTGGGCACGGAGGCCCACCTCTCCCTCTGCTCTTTGGAGTTCTATCGAGCCAATGACACCGCCAGGTGCCCGGGGGGGGCCCCTGCGGTGGTGAGCTGTGTGCCAAGCCCTCTCTACGCAGCGTCCAGTGGCCAGAAGAAGCAACAGTCGAAGCCTCAGGGGGAGGTGTGTGAAACACTATGACCTTCCCCACCGCCCAGGTGAAGAACCCCGTAGCCTGGCCATCCCTTGATTAAGCATAGTTCTGACCTTTGAGGACAGAGAGGAACCTTCCAGGGGTTGGGCCACAGACCTGAGACCACCTGCTCCCTCCCACCAGAATCTCATTGATTTCCCAGGTCTACTGTCTCTGTGCCGATGTCCCCATTCACTGCTGGGCACCTCTCTCCCTATAGGCCCGAGTGCGTCTAAAGGGTGGAGCCCACCCAGGAGAGGGCCGGGTGGAAGTCCTGAAGGCTGGCACGTGGGGCACGGTCTGTGATCGCAAGTGGGACCTGCAAGCAGCCAGCGTGGTGTGTCGGGAGCTAGGCTTCGGGAGTGCTCGAGAGGCTCTGAGCGGTGCCCGCATGGGGCAGGGTGAGGCGGGTACAGGTTGGAGGGAGAGGGAGGTAGGAGGTACATACTCTTGGAGGGGTACATTCCTTAGGAAGGAGATCCCTGGGCAGACAGTAAAGTTAGAGCCTTCCGATCTCTTGACTTCTGACCTTAGGCATGGGTGCCATCCACTTAAGTGAAGTTAGATGCTCTGGACAGGAACTCTCTCTCTGGAAGTGCCCCCACAAGAACATCACAGCTGAAGACTGCTCCCATAGCCAAGATGCTGGCGTCCGATGCAACTTGCCCTACACTGGGGTAGAGACCAAGGTCAGTCACTCTTTCCACCTTGGTTCAGGAATCTCATGTCCTATCCAGTCCTGCCTGGTCATGATGCAGTCTGATGGCCCTACTGCCCACTGCCCCAGGCCCCTACCATCCTACAGCTCCCCCTTGATGCCACCACTTGCTAGCCCTACAAGTGCTTCTGAATCGCCATTCAGCCACAGGCCCACTGTGGACTCCCACTACCCCAAAAGCTTCCCCAGCACTTCCATTGCATCACTACAGATCCGACTCAGTGGAGGCCGCAGCCGACATGAAGGGCGAGTCGAAGTGCAAATAGGGGGATCTGGGTCCCTTCGCTGGGGCCTCATCTGTGGAGATGACTGGGGAACACTGGAGGCCATGGTTGCCTGCAGGCAGCTTGGACTGGGCTATGCCAACCACGGCCTGCAGGTGAGTGGGAAGAAGGGAACCAAGGCTATTGCCTCCAAAAGTCGTGTTTGGGACAGAGGTCTGTCAAAATGAGTCCCTTGGCTGGGGAGGCTGGATGGTGATTCACAAAAACACCTCTGTATGTCCCCAGGAGACCTGGTACTGGGATTCAGGGAACGTAACAGAGGTGGTGATGAGTGGAGTGCGCTGCACAGGGACTGAGCTGTCCCTGGACCAATGTGCTCACCATGGCACCCATGTCACCTGCAGGAGGACGGGAAGCCGTTTTACTGCTGGAGTCATTTGTTCTGAAAGTGAGTGAAGTGTAGGGGGATGCAAGCCAGGGAGGGGAGGCTCTGGGTCACCTCTTTGCAGGAAGAGCTGCAATCTGGAGGGGTACACCTTCCCTGTGGAAAACCAGTCTCACCCCAGCTTTCTGGGGGAGGGGGATGGAAGCACTCCCACCTGTCCCTGTCCCTCACCATGACGTCTAACTCTCCTCCCTTCCTCGGTGCAGCCGCATCAGATTTGCTGTTGCACTCAGCACTGGTGCAGGAGACGGCTTACATTGAGGACCGGCCTCTGCACATGTTGTACTGTGCTGCTGAAGAGAACTGCCTGGCCAGCTCGGCCCGCTCAGCCAACTGGCCGTACGGCCACCGGCGTCTGCTCAGATTCTCCTCCCAGATCCACAACCTGGGACGTGCCGACTTCAGGCCCAAGGCTGGGCGCCACTCCTGGGTGTGGCATGAATGTCATGGGTGAGAGGGTCAAGTAGTAGAAGGGCAAGACCACTGGGGAAGAGGCGAGCCTGCTGGGGGCAGGCAAAGAAACAGTGATCCCCTTGTCCCCACAGGCATTATCACAGTATGGACATCTTCACTCACTACGATATCCTGACCCCCAACGGCACCAAGGTGGCTGAGGGCCACAAAGCTAGTTTCTGTCTAGAAGACACCGAATGTCAGGAGGGTGAGTTGGGGCCTAGAATAGACTGTACTATCCTCATCTCCACAGCCTTGCCTCACACGACATACGCTCATCTCCTCAGATGTCTCCAAGAGGTACGAGTGTGCCAACTTCGGAGAGCAGGGCATCACTGTGGGTTGCTGGGATCTCTACCGGCATGACATCGACTGTCAGTGGATTGACATCACAGATGTGAAGCCAGGGAACTACATTCTGCAGGTGCCAGGGCTCCGAGATGTCCAGCTGTGGAGTGGGAGGAGTGTTTATTAAAGACGCCTTTGGATTTGAGGAATGCAGCTCATTTGTTGGCTTTCTCCTACTCACAGGTGGTCATCAACCCCAATTTTGAAGTAGCAGAGAGCGACTTCACCAACAACGCCATGAGATGTAACTGCAAATACGATGGCCACCGCATCTGGGTGCACAACTGTCACATTGGTACCCGGCGGGAAGAGAGGCCAGGAGGCCTGGGGGTGGGAGAGAAAGGCTTTCATTCTCATCTCCTTCGGTTGTTTCTAGGTCTCCCCACCCACTTCTGGATCTCCCAGTCTCTCCACTTCCACCCACCCTTCCCCACAATAGGTGTTTCCCTACCCAAACCACCTGTTCACCTTGCAGGGGATGCCTTCAGTGAAGAGGCCAACAGGAGGTTTGAACGCTACCCTGGCCAGACCAGTAACCAGATCATCTAAGGTGCCACCACCTTCCTCTGCAGACCACCACTGCCCCTAATGGCAGGGGTCTGAGGGTGCCATTACCTCAGGAGCTCACCAAGGAATCTTTGACGTCAGCAGGCCCACAGCACTCTTCCATCGTGCACTGCGGATGTGGAACCATCAAGCAGAAGTCACTGCCCTCTTTCCTAGGCCAGCTGTCCTGAGCTGCAGCCAGGCACGGGGTATTCTGCTCCCCGGCCCAGCACCAAGCCAAGCACAACAGAGAGGGGCATCTGACTGACTGCCCAGGACAACAGACCAGAGCAGCTCGTTTTCTTGAATAGGGAGGTCAGAATGGTTTAACTCCAGCATCTCCCCTCAGTTGTGGAAGATAAAGCTTTACCTCTAGCCTTTTTGTGGGGGGAAAGAGCAGTGTTCCACCCTTCCCCTCATTTTTCAGTATGACACGTTGTTAGGTATAATTTTATTTTATATAAAAAGTGTTCTTGTGATTCTTCAGAGCCCAGGAATTGGTGGTGGTAGTCGGAGGGACCTGCCCCCAACTGGTTCAGTTAATCCTCTGTCCAGGTGCCCTCAGAGCCCAAGCTGTGAAACCAAGGTTGAAATCCGAGCAGGAGCCTCCTACTCTTGCTGATCCACTCATTCTGTGACTTCAGGGGTCACATATAAGGTCAGTGTTTCCTGTCCTCGCCGGATCCGCACTGCCAGTTGGGATTGGGTTCGAACAGCTTCATAAATATCTTCAGCATTTTGTACCAGCTGCTCCCCAATGGCCAAGATCACATCACCAGGTCGCAGACCAGCCCTACGGCAAAGGATAGAGAGATAAAGGAGGAACTAGATGGCCCACTTCAAGGGCACATACACCCCACCCATCTCCACCTCCTAACGCAGCCTCTCCCTCACCGGTGAGCAGGGGAGTCCAGGATGACTTTATGGATGAGCACACCATGCTGAACATCAGGAAAGCTTGGTTCTCGAAGCTGTAGTTCAGCAAGGATGCTGAAAGGACACAGATCACTCTGTTGATCACAGAGCACTCTCCCCATTCGGGGTTCGCCTCACATCTTTCATCAGCACGCTGACAAGTGTGTGAACAGGGCGTGCACTAGATCCTCTTGATACAAAAGCAATTCACTTTCTGCCTTCTAGCAGTTAGGAAGCGGAATGTGTATATAAAAGGTAACATTCCAAATGACACACAGGGTTAAACCGATAGCACTAATGTCATTCTAGAATCCTAAAAGAAGCTATAACTTTAGGAAGTGCTATAACTTTAGCTTAACCTAGAAGGATCAATCTGATATTAAACTATATAAAACAAGAACAATATAAAAACACGGGATTAGGAAATCAAGTTGGCCGGAACAGAAAATACTCATATGGAAGCCACGTCAGGAAGGTTGGGTATTGTAAATCTAAGCAATAACAGGATGGGAGGTATGCAAAATAGAGTGAGGTGAGAAAACTCAATGAGAGAGGAATGAGGCAACTCATCTTAGATAAAAACAGAACTAAGAACGAAGCTCAACAGAACTGCCAGGTACCCACCACTGTGTACACTGATGGCCCTACGTGTCACTACCCCTGAAGCTCATACCTGGGAGTCAAGGTCAGCATCATCACCCCAATGTAGCGGCGCTGGGACCCACTGATTCCAAACCAGGAATCTGTGTTAGAAGGACAAATGAGCCCCACCCAGGTATATCCTTACTTCCCCTCCTCCTCCCAACTGACCGCTCTCCACCAAACCCTCCCCACCCCTGCCACTTAAAGAAACCCCTTTCCCCGCAAGTCAGGCTTACTCTTCTTTTCTCCACGATGCAGAAACTCTCGAAGGCGATCAGAAGGGATGGCAAAGGAGATTCCAGATGTGACCTTCATGGTATTCACCCCAATCACCTCCCCATCCTGTTGGGACACAGCCCACTATACTCTAGCCCAGACAAATAATAGGAGATGGGGGTACCTGAGCAAGAGTGGCAGGGAGTTTTGGGGGAGATCTAGTTGGATTCTGGGAAACAGCCAACAAGAAACTGCTCAGAAACTTGACCAAACATCAGTGAATTAGGGAAAATCCACCCCTTCCCATACTGACCTGGGATGGGGATTTGGAAAGGATGTCACACTCACCAGGTTAACCAGGGGACCTCCAGAGTTTCCAAACTGCAGGACAAGGAGAAAATATGGCAGAGATCCAGGGACTCTATGCCTCGGGGCAAAATCAGGATGTAGAGACTTTCTCCAAATCCTCTCCTTTCCCAGCCCGTGAAGGAGTGGCCACATTTTTTGCAACCCAATCCCGGTATATAGGCTCATCCACCATCTATCACAATTGGTGCCTATACCTCACACCTCTCCCCCGTCCCCCAACCTAGTCTCATTTTTCTCATATCAGGACGCACATCAATAGCTGCATCAGTCTGGATATACTCCACATTGGTTTGGGGAAGGCCCAGATCTTTGGCTGGACGCTGAACAGAGCTGACAATGCCGGAGGTGATTGTGTTCTGCAGTGCAAAGGGACTTCCCATAGCAACAACAAACTCCCCTTGCCGGACATCAGCTGAGCGTCCCAGGCGCAGCGTAGGGAGAGGTTCCTAAGGGAGAATGGGTACAAGAGACCTGTCATCTGGAGATGTGAACAAATTCACAGCCCCAAGCAGACATGGCCTGCCTCGACCCCCACCTTGGTCTGAATCCTCAGCGTGGCGATGTCTGCCACGGGATCCACAGCTGTGACCACGGCCTCATACGTGTCGCCGCTAGGCAGCCTTACACGGACTCGGCGCCGATCAGCCACCACATGGGCATTGGTAACGATGAGTCCATCGGCAGCCACCACGAATCCTGAGCCATTCGAGATAGGGACTTCGCGGCCCGAAAAAGGGTGCCTGGAAAAAGGGGGGCGGGGGGAGAGTACGGATGTGAGGAGGCTCAGACCCATCCTTCTCGCCCACCCTCTAGCCCGCGGCTTCGGTGCCTTAGTGTTTACCCCCACCGTTACCGGCCCAAGATCTCGATATAAACCACGGCAGGGGCCGTCTTCTCCACCACGTCCGCGATGAAGTTGTACTGGCTCCGGGGAGAGGTGGGCGGCGAGCCAAGGACCGAGGCGAGCACAGCCGGGGGACCCCGCCCTCCGCCCCAAAACAAAAACAGCACCGCCCCTCCAGCGCCCAGCGCCACCGCTAGCCACACGCGCGGACGGGTTCCAGGAGTCCCTGAGTCCTCCGGGGTCCGGGGATCTGGGGTCCCAGCGATCAGCCGTGCTCGGAGATCCGAAGTCCGGGACCTCAGGCATGTCAGTGGTTCAGGGACCCCCACAGACAACCGGGCCCTGAAACTGGGGGTCCCATAAGTCACTCGGGTCCGAGGGTCAGGAGTTCCTGATGTCAGCAGGGCCCGGAGGTCAGGGNTTCTCCACGATGCAGAAACTCTCGAAGGCGATCAGAAGGGATGGCAAAGGAGATTCCAGATGTGACCTTCATGGTATTCACCCCAATCACCTCCCCATCCTGTTGGGACACAGCCCACTATACTCTAGCCCAGACAAATAATAGGAGATGGGGGTACCTGAGCAAGAGTGGCAGGGAGTTTTGGGGGAGATCTAGTTGGATTCTGGGAAACAGCCAACAAGAAACTGCTCAGAAACTTGACCAAACATCAGTGAATTAGGGAAAATCCACCCCTTCCCATACTGACCTGGGATGGGGATTTGGAAAGGATGTCACACTCACCAGGTTAACCAGGGGACCTCCAGAGTTTCCAAACTGCAGGACAAGGAGAAAATATGGCAGAGATCCAGGGACTCTATGCCTCGGGGCAAAATCAGGATGTAGAGACTTTCTCCAAATCCTCTCCTTTCCCAGCCCGTGAAGGAGTGGCCACATTTTTTGCAACCCAATCCCGGTATATAGGCTCATCCACCATCTATCACAATTGGTGCCTATACCTCACACCTCTCCCCCGTCCCCCAACCTAGTCTCATTTTTCTCATATCAGGACGCACATCAATAGCTGCATCAGTCTGGATATACTCCACATTGGTTTGGGGAAGGCCCAGATCTTTGGCTGGACGCTGAACAGAGCTGACAATGCCGGAGGTGATTGTGTTCTGCAGTGCAAAGGGACTTCCCATAGCAACAACAAACTCCCCTTGCCGGACATCAGCTGAGCGTCCCAGGCGCAGCGTAGGGAGAGGTTCCTAAGGGAGAATGGGTACAAGAGACCTGTCATCTGGAGATGTGAACAAATTCACAGCCCCAAGCAGACATGGCCTGCCTCGACCCCCACCTTGGTCTGAATCCTCAGCGTGGCGATGTCTGCCACGGGATCCACAGCTGTGACCACGGCCTCATACGTGTCGCCGCTAGGCAGCCTTACACGGACTCGGCGCCGATCAGCCACCACATGGGCATTGGTAACGATGAGTCCATCGGCAGCCACCACGAATCCTGAGCCATTCGAGATAGGGACTTCGCGGCCCGAAAAAGGGTGCCTGGAAAAAGGGGGGCGGGGGGAGAGTACGGATGTGAGGAGGCTCAGACCCATCCTTCTCGCCCACCCTCTAGCCCGCGGCTTCGGTGCCTTAGTGTTTACCCCCACCGTTACCGGCCCAAGATCTCGATATAAACCACGGCAGGGGCCGTCTTCTCCACCACGTCCGCGATGAAGTTGTACTGGCTCCGGGGAGAGGTGGGCGGCGAGCCAAGGACCGAGGCGAGCACAGCCGGGGGACCCCGCCCTCCGCCCCAAAACAAAAACAGCACCGCCCCTCCAGCGCCCAGCGCCACCGCTAGCCACACGCGCGGACGGGTTCCAGGAGTCCCTGAGTCCTCCGGGGTCCGGGGATCTGGGGTCCCAGCGATCAGCCGTGCTCGGAGATCCGAAGTCCGGGACCTCAGGCATGTCAGTGGTTCAGGGACCCCCACAGACAACCGGGCCCTGAAACTGGGGGTCCCATAAGTCACTCGGGTCCGAGGGTCAGGAGTTCCTGATGTCAGCAGGGCCCGGAGGTCAGGGGTCAACAGGGGTCCCTTTCCCCAGCGACCCCCACCCAAAGCCCGCCATCCCCGGAGGCTCCAGCCAGCACCCCGCCCCGCCCTCAGTGCAGCCATCAGCTCCGCCTCGGCGGCTTCCTCGCCCGCCCAGCGCAGAGGCGGCGCCCTAGACGCGACCGGGAGGACAGCTGGACGCTGAGGACGCCGGTACCTGAAGTCTCCAGAAGTGCACGCTGGGACCCAGGATTCCGGGAGGCCAACTCCGCCCCTACCCCGCGAATGCCGGGAATTGTGGTCCCTGCGGGACGCGAGTTATGAGGTGGCCCACGGGTCCGCGAGGCATGATGGGACCGCTAGCCCTTCCGGGGCGCCTCAGAATTTCAGGTCCGGGCGCCCTGGGCGGATGCCCGAAGACTCCGCCTTCCCAAGAGCCCCTGCGGCGGGGCGCAAAGATGGCGGCATCGGCCAGACAACCCTAAAGAAGCGGCAATGGAGCCTCCCTCGTCGCCGGGGCCGGAGCGGCTCTTTGATTCGCACCGGTAAGAGCCCCGGCAGGAAGAGACCGACTTCCGCGTCCACTTGGCCTTCGGCGCCCAATCACCCCGCCTCTCGCCCCCAGGCTCCCGGGTGACGGCTTCCTGCTCCTCGCGCTACTACTCTACGCTCCAGTCGGGTTCTGCCTCCTCGTCCTGCGCCTGTTTCTTGGCATCCACGTCTTCCTGGTCAGCTGCGCGCTACCAGACAGTATCTTTCGCAGGTTCCGACCCGGGCCCTCGGGGAGGGTCGGGGCTGGGCCTGGCCCAAGGCCAGGTAGTCACCACTGGCTGCGTTCGCAGGTTCGTGGTGCGGACCATGTGTGCAGTGCTGGGGCTCGTGGCCCGGCAGGAGGACTCTGGACTCCGGGATCACCGTGTCAGGGTCCTCATTTCTAACCACGTGACACCTTTCGACCACAACATAGTCAACCTGCTCACCAGCTGTAGCACCGTGAGTTAGGGAGGAAGCCGAGAGTGCCACGGAGTGGCTCCCTGGGGCCCAGCTCAAGGCACCCCTCTCCGTGTTCGGCTTTCCCATGGGGACCACAAGATACTGACCCTTACCCCGACCTCGCTTTTCTACCCACATGTCAGTTTTTCTCACTTCACAGCATTCTTCTTGCTTTCTCTCCTTCCGATTCCCAGCCTCTACTCAATAGTCCCCCAAGCTTTGTGTGCTGGTCTCGGGGCTTTATGGAGATGGATGGTCAGGGCGAGTTGGTGGAGTCACTCAAGAGATTCTGTGCTTCAACAAGGCTTCCCCCTACCCCTCTGCTGCTATTTCCCGAGGAAGAGGCCACCAATGGCCGGGAGGGGCTCCTGCGCTTCAGGTGGGTGAGCACAGGTATCTGTCTTCAACCATAGGTGATCAGGCTTGGGGGCCCTAGGGTTTTCACAGCCTTGTTCAGCCCTCTAGTTTATTTACTTTTTGCCCACTTGTAGTTCTTTCTCCTGAATCCGTTTATTTCCCACATTTCTATTCGTACAGTGTGACAGTATCTGTTTTAAGTCAGGTATGAGCTGCTGACTAGATTGGCTAGAATCCCATCTTACTTTCTTCACTCTTCCAGTTCCTGGCCATTTTCTATCCAGGATGTGGTACAGCCTCTTACCCTGCGAGTCCAGAGACCCCTTGTCTCCGTGGTGAGTGTGTCCCACAGGGAATCTCTGGGTTTGGAGGGGAAGTTGCCTACTCCTGGCCCTGGTTCAGACCTCACTCATGCCCTCCCCTCAGACGGTGTCAGATGCATCCTGGGTCTCAGAACTGCTGTGGTCACTTTTCGTCCCTTTCACGGTGTATCAAGTAAGGTATTAACTGTCCTCACTTTTTGGTGGCTGGGAGAAACTCACCTCAAGGTCAAGGAAGTAGCTGTCTGCCCTGTCCATTTGCAGATCTTTTAATGTCAAGGTTCTACCACAGAGGCAATGTAAAGTATTTACTACCTCCCTTACTGTCACAGCCACTGTTTCAAGAAAAGAGGCATCAGAGTGGAGAGTGGGTGACCCCAACGTGGACCTGGATTGTTTTTTGCAGGTGGCTCCATCCTGTTCATCGACAGCTGGGGGAGGGGAGTGAAGAGTTTGCCCTCCGTGTACAACAGGTGGTAGGGGACACGGGCAGGGTGGAAGTGGGTTCTTTCTTTAGGGGGAAGGAGAAGAACACTTGAGAAACTTCAGTTCCAATCCTCCAATTCTCCCTAGTTGGTGGCCAAAGAATTGGGCCAGACAGGGACACGACTCACTCCAGCAGACAAAGCAGAGCACATGAAGCGACAGAGACATCCCAGGTCACGCCCTCAGTCAGGTGTGTGGGCTCTGGACATAAAGCTTTTCAACTCTTTTGCAGCCTGTTCTGACTTCCTCCCTATGCCTGTACTAATCAGCCTCTCTCCTTGAGTTTTCCACTCACCATATTTCATATTTCTTTTTTGCAGCCCAGTCTTCTTTCCCTCACTCCCCTGGCCCTTCTCCTGATGTGCATCTGGCAACTCTGGCTCAGAGAGTGAAGGAGGTTTTACCCCATGTTCCACTGGGCGTCATCCAGAGAGACCTAGGTATGAGAAAGAGTAGCTTTACCCAAGGAGACAGGCATAGAGAGGGAAAGTGGGTGGTGAAGGGAGAAGGTGAGCAGAGAAATAGACTGTGCTGTCCACTCCTCCCTTCTCTGCAGCCAGGACTGGCTGTGTAGACTTGACCATCACTAATCTGCTCGAGGGAGCCGTAGCTTTCATGCCTGAAGACATCAGTGAGGGGACCCAGTCCCTTGCCACAGCCTCTTCTCCCAAGGTGAGACCCAGAAAATGAGCAGGTCCAGGACTTGAGGTGGGATGGGGCAGTCTACATATTCCCTGTCCTGACATCTGTTTTTTGATCCTGAGACCCTAGCACAGTACCTCTCTTGCAAAGTAGGCATTCGATGCGTGTTTAGTGATGATGACTTCGCAAGCCCTCTGACATTGTGATCACCTCAGTTCCCCAGCTCTGGCCTGGCAACCCCTCAGCCCACAGCCCTAACGTTCGCCAAGTCCTCCTGGGCCCGGCAGGAGAGTCTACAGGAGCGAAAGCAGGCGCTGTATGAATACGCGAGAAGGTGAGATGCTTAGAGGACAAGTGGTAGGAAAGGGCAGGTTGGAGAAAGGGCATAATACAGCAAAGCCCATACAATGTCTTCTTGTGTCCCACAGGCGATTCACAGAGAGGCAGGCCCAGGAGGCTGATTGAGTACAGGATGGCACCCAGAGCCGCAGGACGGAGACTGGGGGCAGCCCTCACCCAACTCACAACAGGCCGGATGGGTGGGTGCTAAGGGGAGGAATGGGGCTCCCCCCAGTGTCACATTAAATTCAGGGTTTTCACTCAAGGTCTCTGTTGCCTCTTTGGGTCTCAAAAGCCCTGTAGCAGGTTCCTTTTCCTTTGGTTGCGGCATCAGGAATGAGGGCCTCCTTGTGGGTTTGTGGAGGATTGGTCAGAATGGAACTGTCTGCACTCAGCTCCTCATGTCAAGATGAGTGATATTAAGGAAGTATAACTAAGCTGAATGCCCAGCAGCAACTGGACCCTGGCCTCCGAATTCAGACCAGGCTTATGAGGAAATAGCTGCAGAACTGCAAGTCCCAGGATACCTTTCACTAATGAGCACAGTACACAAGGTCTGTACAGTTCACACATGCTCAGTGTGGTGGCTGGAGCCTGTTTTCCATAGGTTCCTAGCTAGATTAAATAAGGTGGAGCATATGGCCCCACCCCAAAACAGCCTCTAGGATTGTGTCCCAGGGTGGATCCGGAACTGACCTTTGTACCACACAGCAGGTCAGGGTTTGTAGTGACTTGCTGAGTGGGTCTGGAAGTGACTGCCATTCCAACGCGTCTCAGAGCGGCAGGCAAAGGTTTGAACCCAGCACCCTTGTGGCCCTGCTCCCGGTTCCTCACCCCACTCCTGTTCCTCACTCTCTTCCCCAGGGGGCCCTCCCGCAGGCCGCCAGGTCTCTCTCTGGCTGTGTCAGGTCTTAGTCGTGGTGCACGGGCTGTGTTGCCCTGCCATATGCAGAATCCCATGTCCCCAGCTAAGGATCGAACTCACGTCCCCTGCACTGGAAGTTGGGTTCTTAACTACTGGACTGCCAGGGAAGTCCCAATAGTCCACTTTTGATAGTCCCTCACTCGGAGACTCAACTCTTCCCTGTTTCCTGGCAGACAAGAAGTACTGGGAAGGATGAACCCCAGTGCATTATAACCTGAGGGTACAGGTTAGGGATCAGGGCTGAGGTGGGAAGATGGTGTCAGTCACCAAATACGAGGCCTTGATGACTGCCCTTCTGTAGGTCCTGCTAGACGGTCACCATGGCCTCTCGGCTTCTCGGGTTGGAAGAAGAGTCAGGCCCAAACCCTGAGGAGTCTGAACTGGCTGTGAACCCCTTTGACGGGCTCCCCTTCTCTTCCCGCTACTACAAACTACTTGAGCAGCGCCGATCCTTGCCTGTGTGGGCTGCTCGCTTTATCTTCTTGGAGCACTTGGAGAGTAGCCCCAGTGGAGTGGTACTGGTGTCTGGAGAGCCTGGTTGTGGCAAGAGCAC
>SJYV01022542.1:217027-236922 GCA_006410875.1 Neotragus pygmaeus
AAGAGCACCCAGGTGGGGGTCGGGGGGTGGGGAACTGGCTCCTCCTGGGACAAGGCGGGGAGTGGGGTGGCGGTCGCTGTGTGGAATAATAGGGGAGGTGGTCAGAAGGAGACAGACACTGAAGCACCAGAGGACTCCTCAAATAAGGAGAGATGAAGCCACAGCTCCTCCAGCACTTTTGACTGGAGTTCTGTGTCCCGCTGATGGGTTGTCCTTTCCTACGCTTATCCCAGATCCCACAGTGGTGTGCAGAGTTTGTGCTGGCAAGAGGTTTCCAGAAGGGCTGGGTAACTGTGACTCAGCCTTACCCTCTAGCAGCCCTGAGCTTGGCCCTGCGAGTTGCTGATGAAATGGACCTGACCCTGGGTCATGAGGTTGGATACAGCATCCCCCAAGAAGACTGCACTGGGCCTGACACTCTGCTAAGGTGTGGCCCCTTGCAGGCCCAACTCAAATCTCCTTCCCTTCACTCCGTAGAAACAAACCCAGCCTCCGACATCTCATCGTACCCTCCCTCAGCTTAGCTCACCCTTTAAATCATGCATGATGCAACTTTTGAATTCAGCCATTTAACCCTAGCCAGCAACCTCAGACATTCAACCTCATCCTCATCATGAAAGTCTCACTTTCCTAACTGGAGTACAGCTTATGAACAGTGTCATCAATAGGTCACAGAAACTCAGTCACAGGATCTTTTTCTGACCTTTACTCAGAGCCTAGGCCCCCTGGGGAGAAGCTCCTCTGGACTTCTGGGGCTGATTGGTGTCCACACTGACTCTGCCCACTGCCAATGTCAACAGGTTCTGCTGGGACCGGCTGCTTCTGCAGGAGGTGGCCTCAACCCCGGGCACTGGAGCCCAGGGTGTGCTGGTCCTGGATGAGGCTCAGGAGCGGTCAGTGGCCTCAGATTTGCTCCAGGGACTCCTGCGAGATGCCAGGCTGGGAGGCCTTCCAGGGGACCTCAGAGTGGTTGTAGTTACCGACCCAACACTTGAAGCTAAGCTCCAAGACTTCTGGGGCAACCCTCCTATTGTGTGTGTCCCCAGAGAGACGGGCAGCTGTCCCGCTCCGGTCTACAGGGACTCTCTCCCTCCTGACCGAGTAGACGCTGCCTGCCAAGCTGTGCTTGAACTGTGTCGGAAGGAGGCTCCAGGAGATGTGCTAGTGTACCTGCCCAGTGAGGAGGTAAAAAAATGGCATGCGAAAGGAGGTATTCGTGTCGAATGTCTGCCCCTTCCTGTCCCGGGGAAAATGGGAGCAATGCTGGTTAGGAACATTGGAGTTCTAGTACTTATTCTCTGTTAGGGTCTTGAGGAAAAATTCCAGGATTTTGGTATAAAAACTTTTTGATTCCATACAATGTAGAGATTTGCAGTTCAGTGAGTTCCTGAAATTATAACACCCCAACTTCATATGAGTATGTACACTTTTTCAGAGTGAAGGTCCATAGCTTTCATCAATTTTTCAAAGGGCTCTCTGACCCACAAAGGTGAGAATTACCCTAACACCCTACCTCTCTCTTCAGGAAATTTCTCTGTGCTGTGAGTCCTTGTCCAGGAAGGTAGGGTCCTTGGAAAACCAAGGGCCCCCACCACGGGTGCTGCCCCTTCACCCAGGCTGTGGACAAGCTGTTCAGGCTGTGTACGAGGACACAGAATCAGGTGCCCGGAAGGTTGTGGTCACTCACTGGCTGGCCGACTTCTCCTTTTCCCTCCCCTCCATCCGACATGTCATTGACTCAGGACTGGAGCTTCGAAGTGTGAGTGAAAGAGAAGTGAGGGGGACATAGGGGCTAAAGATAGAAATAGCCCACTCTCATCTGTCCTGGCCTCGGTTGGGGGTGGTGACAGGTTTACAGTCCTCAGATCCGAGCAGAATCTCAAGTGTTGAGACCAGTCAGCAAGTGTCAGGCAGAGGCAAGACGACTACGGGCAGCAGGGATCCCACCAGGTAAGAGCTTTTGCCCTCCATAGGATCAAACACGAAGAGTCACCGAACCACAGGCCCTGAGAAATCTACAGTGGTCCTCTTTCCCAGATCTTTCTCCCCTCAGGATCCTGCCTCTGCCTGTATCCTAAGTCCTTCCTAGAACTAGAGGCTCCCTGCCTGCCCCAGCCCCGAGTGTGGGCAGAGAATTTGAGCCCCCTGATGTTACTACTAAAGAGGAGACAGATTGCAGAGCCAGGGAAGTGTCACTTCCTGGACCGGCCTGGTGAGCACCCTTCCCGCCCACATCCTGCTGCTCTCCAGGTTCTGAGATCCCCTGACCTGTAAGCCTTGTTGCCTCTCCAGCTCCAGAAGCACTGATGCAGGCCCTGGAAGACTTAGACTATCTGGCCGCCCTGGATGATGATGGGGACCTGTCAGACCTGGGAGTTATCCTATCAGAATTTCCCCTGGCCCCTGAGCTGGCCAAAGCCCTGCTGGCCTCGTGTGAGTTTGACTGTGTGGATGAGATGCTCACCCTGGCCGCCATGCTCACTGGTATGAATCACTTGCCTCTGGCTCTTAGGACTACTTCAGCCCTCCCTCTGGTGTTCTGGTGCTCCTTAAGCTGGCCCCTTCCCCTTTGCTCTGGTTCCCAGCCCTCACTGTGCCTAAAGAGTTAGGCTTCATCACTTACCCCTCTCCTGTCACTGTTGCTTCTTGTCCCGCAACAAGTCTCTCCTACCTGTTTTGTTACTAAAACTGTACCTGTCTTGCTCAGCCCTGTAATCCCTTCATTATTCAGAAGCTCTATCCTGCTCAATCTAGGGTATTCCTCGCCCACCGCATTCCAGCTTCAGGCCCACCACCCCAGCAGAAGGGTGACACTTCTGCTCACCAGTGGCCTCCTAGAGACCTAATCCGGTGAGCACTTTTGAGCCCTGTTCATGCCCCCTCCCTAAGCCTCTGTGATCTGCTCCTTGTGGTTTTCACCCTACCTCTTCTGCCACTCCCTTAATCTCTTACTTGAGCTCTTCCTCCTCTGCTTCATCCTCTGCTTGCTCAAAGTAAGTTGAACCTCAGGGTTCTACCCTTGCCCTTTTTGTCTTCTCATTCCCTGAACTCTCTGAGCAAGTTCATTCACATTCATGGTCTGAAATGCTACAATATCATTCTTCTGAATCTTGGATTTATATATCTGACTCTTGATGGCCGTTCCTATCAGAATGGTCTACAAAACTTCAACCCAGAACTGAACTCAAGCACCTCTGTTGTTGCTGAGCTGCGCCCTTTTAAAATCTGCTCCCTCACCACCACCACCAAAAAGTCATACCATCACCTCAGTGGCTCTACTATCATCATACTAGACTAATCTTTCTCCAGGTTTGTTTAATTTTTATCTCCTAATTTTAAAAAAATTACCTGCTCTTCACCTGTTCTTCTCCATACTTAAGGACTTCCCTGGTGGCTTAGAGGGTAAAGCGTCTGCCTGCAATTCAGGAGACCCAGGTTCGATCCCTGGGTCGGGAAGATCTCNCTTTCTCCCCTCAGGATCCTGCCTCTGCCTGTATCCTAAGTCCTTCCTAGAACTAGAGGCTCCCTGCCTGCCCCAGCCCCGAGTGTGGGCAGAGAATTTGAGCCCCCTGATGTTACTACTAAAGAGGAGACAGATTGCAGAGCCAGGGAAGTGTCACTTCCTGGACCGGCCTGGTGAGCACCCTTCCCGCCCACATCCTGCTGCTCTCCAGGTTCTGAGATCCCCTGACCTGTAAGCCTTGTTGCCTCTCCAGCTCCAGAAGCACTGATGCAGGCCCTGGAAGACTTAGACTATCTGGCCGCCCTGGATGATGATGGGGACCTGTCAGACCTGGGAGTTATCCTATCAGAATTTCCCCTGGCCCCTGAGCTGGCCAAAGCCCTGCTGGCCTCGTGTGAGTTTGACTGTGTGGATGAGATGCTCACCCTGGCCGCCATGCTCACTGGTATGAATCACTTGCCTCTGGCTCTTAGGACTACTTCAGCCCTCCCTCTGGTGTTCTGGTGCTCCTTAAGCTGGCCCCTTCCCCTTTGCTCTGGTTCCCAGCCCTCACTGTGCCTAAAGAGTTAGGCTTCATCACTTACCCCTCTCCTGTCACTGTTGCTTCTTGTCCCGCAACAAGTCTCTCCTACCTGTTTTGTTACTAAAACTGTACCTGTCTTGCTCAGCCCTGTAATCCCTTCATTATTCAGAAGCTCTATCCTGCTCAATCTAGGGTATTCCTCGCCCACCGCATTCCAGCTTCAGGCCCACCACCCCAGCAGAAGGGTGACACTTCTGCTCACCAGTGGCCTCCTAGAGACCTAATCCAGTGAGCACTTTTGAGCCCTGTTCATGCCCCCTCCCTAAGCCTCTGTGATCTGCTCCTTGTGGTTTTCACCCTACCTCTTCTGCCACTCCCTTAATCTCTTACTTGAGCTCTTCCTCCTCTGCTTCATCCTCTGCTTGCTCAAAGTAAGTTGAACCTCAGGGTTCTACCCTTGCCCTTTTTGTCTTCTCATTCCCTGAACTCTCTGAGCAAGTTCATTCACATTCATGGTCTGAAATGCTACAATATCATTCTTCTGAATCTTGGATTTATATATCTGACTCTTGATGGCCGTTCCTATCAGAATGGTCTACAAAACTTCAACCCAGAACTGAACTCAAGCACCTCTGTTGTTGCTGAGCTGCGCCCTTTTAAAATCTGCTCCCTCACCACCACCACCAAAAAGTCATACCATCACCTCAGTGGCTCTACTATCATCATACTAGACTAATCTTTCTCCAGGTTTGTTTAATTTTTATCTCCTAATTTTAAAAAAATTACCTGCTCTTCACCTGTTCTTCTCCATACTTAAGGACTTCCCTGGTGGCTTAGAGGGTAAAGCGTCTGCCTGCAATTCAGGAGACCCAGGTTCGATCCCTGGGTCGGGAAGATCTCCTGGAGAAGGAAATGGCTACCCACTCCAGTACTCTTGCCTGGAAAATCCCATGGATGGAGGAGCCTGGTGGGCTACAGTCCATGGAGTCACAAAGATTTGTACACGACTGACCGACTTCAGCTTCACCTTCACTCCATACTCAGAGTTAATGCCAATGTAGCTCCTCATCGCTGCTCAGCTGGATTCCTTGAGTAGCCTCCTAACTAGTCATGTGAACTTCTTCCACAACGTGGATCCTCTTAAAAACTCTTCATCAGTTTTCTCTACCTTCCAAACAGAATGTAAACTCATTTGCACAGCCTTGCCCATACCTCCCTCCAGCTTTATCTCCTGCCATCCTGCCACACATACTGTTCCCTCTATCCATAATCCTAGGTGCTCGCAGTTCTCCAAACATGCTATCCCCACATCTAGAATACTTCCTCTGCCCTTCTCCACTCAGCTAATTCTCAAACTTCAAATATTGGCCCACACACCTATCTTACGTGTTGGTCTCTCCCACTAGACTCTAAGCTCCTTGAGGACAAAAACTGTTTTTCATTTATTTATCTTCAGTATCCAATAAAGTGCGTAGTGTCTAGAAGTCTTTTGAGTAAAGTTCCCAGAGTGACGTTGCTGCCTTTTCCAGTGTACTGCTACCTGTTATGCCCCCAGTGAACGTCCTCTCTTCCGCCTTCAGCTGCCCCGGGGTTTACTCGTCCTCCACTCTGTGCAGAAGAAGCTGCCCTGCGCCGAGCGCTAGAACATGTGGATGGTGATCACAGCTCTCTGATCCAAGTGTATGAAGCCTTTATACAGAGTGAGTGCTCCACTCTGCATCCTCTCACGGAATCCGAGATTTTCCAAAGAGAGGAAGTGCTGTGCAGCCAGCTGACAGATCTCTAGTCCCAGGAAAAGGAGGGCCTTTGACTGAGAGTTGGGTTCTTTTAGGGGTCTCAAGGACTTTAGCTATAACTGGTCCCTTTCTGTTCCTAGGTGGAGCAGACAAGGCTTGGTGCCAGGCTCGGGGTCTAAACTGGGCAGCATTGTGCCAAGCCCGTAAACTTCGGGGAGAACTCCTAGAACTCATGCAACGGATTGAACTTCCCTTGTCTCAACCAGCCTTTGGATCTGAGCAGAATCGCAGAGACCTTCAGAAAGCGCTGGTGTCAGGATACTTCCTTAAGGTTAGGGGAAAGAGTTGGGCTAAGGATCATAAAAGGAACAGAAAGTAGAGGGAGCAAAGGTTAATGTATGCCACCTCTGAAATTGGGACCCAGATGGCCATTCAAAGAACTCTTTAGAACCAGGAGAAACTTTTCCTTTGATGTTTTGGGGTACAAGGGGCTATGGAAATGCCATACATTATGGTAGTATGGTAGGGCTATAACACCTAGAGGAATGCCTTACTTTTAATACTCTCACTACCCTTGTTGATAATTCTTTTTCAACCCCCCTTTCTTTCTTCTACTGACTGACACTTCACTCTCACTTATTCCTTCAATATCTTTGTCTTTCAATGAGGTGGCCCGAGACACCGATGGAACTGGAAATTACCTGCTTCTAACCCATAAGCATGTGGCCCAGCTCTCCCCATACTGCTGCTACAGAAGCCGCAGGGCTCCTGCCAGACCCCCACTGTGGGTGCTTTACCACAGTTTCTCCATTTCCAAAGACAACTGTCTTTCCATTGTTTCTGAAATTCAGCCACAGATGTGAGTTCCCTGACACCCCTCCTGCACTGTCCATTCCTCTTCCTGGGGCCAAAATTACCCCTGGAGACTTAAGAGTAGCTAAGTGGGAGTCGGGGGTGGGGTGGCAGGGGCGGGAATGGAGGGGAGTGAGAGGGTCTTTGTGGTTTGTAGTAACATGAGTTGAGACGGGGTTTGTGGAAGGGGTAGAAAGAAGTTGAACAGTATGCATTATGAAAGAGGATATGGAAATCATCTAATTATGAATGTCTCTATCAGGCTGGTGGAATTGGCTCCTCCATACTTCCTGAGTAACTTACCCCCTAGTGAGAGCAGAGACTTCCTGAACCAGCTGAGGGAAGAAAGGACAGATTCTTCAACCAGGAGTGAATCTTCCTCCACCCATGAACTTGAAAATGCCTGTGTCCTGCAGTGACCTGCCTGCCTATGGGGTGAAATTGAATTCATCTCATCACTTGAGATCTTCCCTCAGGCTAGCACCTAGGCAGCCATCCAGATTTAGAAGCCCAAGGGTCAAATGTAAATTTTTACTGGAACCTGAGTCCCAAGAAATGGAGCTGGGAGTGGAGCAAATTGCTTAAGCCCCAGTCTATACAGGGTAGGACCGATTCCTTAGCTTTCTGCTATTTATTGAAGAGGAATTGACATGCCCTCTATACCCCCAACTTATGCCAAACCCATCCTTTTGGTCTATAAAAGTTGTTTATATGATACCAAATTTGAGTTTAGTTCTGCAGTAGCATTTACAGTATCTATGAGTTAAAGATGACACAATATAAAAGAATCAGGGTGAACTTCAACAGTGATATCCTCTTGCCTGGCTCCCACCTCTGACTGACCTCGCTGTCACTAACATGGAAAACAGGTAGTTTGACTACAGTTGGCCTCTGATCCTGCCTAAAGCTTACCTCACTCTATCAACTGCTCTTGCCTGCAGGGGAGGAAGAATGGGGGTGCTATAAGAAACAATTGACACTTTTGTTCTCATAACAACTTAAATCTTGCTCCTTCTTAAACCTCAAGGCTATTGAATCTGTACCCAAATCCTTAACTTTCCAGCAACAAGCTTCCCAGCAGCCCCTGGCCCACCCTACGTTCTAACAACTTGAGGAACATCATGCTTTTACCAGCTGGGTACTCCTTTCTCTTTTCTTTCCTTAGACTATTAACTTTGATATCCTCAATCTTACACATTATAAATGTGTTTATAGAAATTGATAGAAACATTTAACCCTTAGAACTCCGCTTTTCTACTCAGAGTTCCCTCCCTTGGAGATGCTGTCTGCTTTCATCATTCCATGTATTTCCTCCTCTATGTGGATGTCAACTGACCTCCACCGAAAGGCATTTTTCCAGAATGTATTCTCTCCGTGTGCTTGCTCAGTCGTTCAGTCGTGTCCGACCCTCTGTGACCCCATAGACTGTAGCCCACCAGGTGCCTCTGTCCGTGGAATTATCCAGGCAAGAATACTGGAGTGGTTGCCATTTCCTACTCTAGGGGATCCTTCTCTCTAGGTTTAGCATTTAGTTTTGCCTGCAGAGTTAATCTTGGTCTTGTCTTCCCAATTTCCCTTTCATCATCCACAACACCACTGATTTCTTGAACCTTTACATTTCCAACCTAGGAATTATCTCTGATTATTTTTAAGCCTATCACTTCCTATTATTTGCCAGATTCTGCTCACTCTAACTCCCCTGAGCCCATTAACTTTGTCCATTGCTTCCCTCTGTCCCTGAGGGACACCAGAGCCTGATTAGTGTTCTTAGATTTTCTCTTTCATCAAGTGTGTCTCGCCGACCACTCACTTGGGAGGCGCAAGTGGGAGGACGTAGTCAGCAGGTTAAACACACAGACAATATGGGGCTCAAAGTCCTTAGCGATTATTTTACAGTTGAAGAATGACATGCCCAGCATGGATAACCCTCTTGTTCCCGTCACAGTCAGACTCGCCCTCTAGCACCTCCTCCATTACTCCCCTGTCATTGGCGTCTTCCTTCCTTCCTTCTTTCCTTCGCACTTTTGGTACAGACCCGGCAGGCTGCAGCTGCCGAATCCCAGCGGGGCCTGTGAACAGCTTGGGCCGGACCGAACACTGGTTCCACCCCACCCGCGGAAGAATCCAGAGTCCCTCAAAAAGGCAGCCATAGGACAGCCTGCTCTCCTCCCCGCACCTCATTGGCTATCAAACTGCAGGTCCCGCCCCCTCAGCCCCTCGGTTCCAGCCGCCTAGCGACAAGAGTGTGGGAAATGGCGGGAAAGATTGCATTTAAGCGCACGGGGCAGCAACATTGGCCTGCGAACCTGCGATGGCTGAGGAGCCCTTGGCGATAGCCTCAAAGCCAGCTCCTCCTCACACGCTCCACTGCTGCAGAACCACGGCGTGGACGGCCATGCGCTCCTAGGCCCCAGCTCCGGGGCTCCACGAGGCGCCTCGGTCCGGAAGAGCGCTCGCTCGCTCAGTCGGGCAGGCGTCGTTCACACCACTGAAGCAAGCCCGGACACGGAAGCCACCTTGTTGTCCTCGGCCCAGGGCTGCAGGTTCTGCAGCGCGAAGAGCGACGAGTTGTGCAGGCAGAGTGGGTCCGGGGGCAGCGGCGGCCGCAGCGGCCGAGGCAGCGCGTCCTGCTGCAGGTGCAGAAGCAGTCGGCCCGCGCGGTGCCGCTCCGCCTCGCGCTCCTCGGCCGTCTGGCGCCTGGGCGGACGGAGACGCGGGGTCAGCGAGGCGAGCCCCAGCCCGCCCCGCGCCTCACCGCCACTTGGCCCAGCCCGGTCTTTCACCCGCCCCGCGCCTCACCGCCACTTGGTGCGCCGGTTCTGGAACCACGTCTTGACCTGCGCGTCGGTCATGCGCAGGGCCTTGGCCAGCGCCGCCCTCTCGGCCGAGGCCAGGTACTTCTGGCGCAGGAAGCGCCGCTCCAGCTCCAGCACCTGCGAGCGGGAGAAGGATGTGCGCGGCTTCTTCCGCTTTGGGGGGGTCCGATTTTGATAGGGATGACCTATACGGCGCGTCCCGGAGAAGGGCGAGAGCGCCGCTACAGGGAGGAAGAAAGAGCAAGGCTAGGTTTTCGGGGCGGCCCGAGGTGTCACAGAAGAGAGCGCGGCTGTTGAGGCCGCAGAGCTCCCGCGCCGGGTCCTTACAGTGCCCCAACCTCGACTCCGCACCAGTAGAGTCTTCTACACAAAAAAGGGGGGCCTCGGAAATGGCCCTCCCTCTTGGGTGAGGGAGAAACCTCCCCTGTAACTTCACCCTGCCCTCCCCGCCGTGCGGACAGTGAACTGCAGAGGAGAACGCGGGCATCGACGGCAGCTACCTCCCCAGCGCCTCTCAGTAGCGGGACCAAGAGATACAAGTTGAGGGAGGATCCCCTGGGATTAGGGGCGAAGGGTATGAAAGGGACCTTGAGTTGGAGCAGAAGGATCAAAGATGAGAAAACAGGGTCAGTGTGGGGCATGACACTGGAGGGATCGGGCAACCTCACCCGTGAGCCGGTCCTTGGCATAGCGGCGGCCGCTGTCCATCCAAGGGAAGGTGAGTCCCGCTAGGCCCCCGGCGCCGCCCAAGCCCGAGGGTCCAGGAACTGCAGGTGCGCCTCCCGCGGGCGGCTGCACTGGCAAAGGACGATGCGCCGGGACGCGGATCACGCCGCCCGGGCCAACACCAGAGCTGCCTGGTACCGGGGCCAGCGAGGCCGCGGGGCCGTAGCTTGAGGCTCCGTGAAATCCACCCGAGAACGCCGCACTCTCTCCATGGCCCTGGCCCATGCGACCCGGGCCTAGGCCGCTCCCGGGGGGTTCCGGGCAGCTCAGGATCTGATCGATGCCGAAACTGATTGGCTCGTGGTGCGGGAGGTTGTGCGAGGCCAGCACCCCCGGCTCCATGGGTCCGAGTCAAAGAGGACCTCAGGAGGTTTGGCGGTTAGGAGGGCCCCCCAAACAGCTGTGGGAGCCCAGCAGCGGAGCGTTTAGGGCGGTGGCTTCAGGGACCTGCCGGGCTGGCCGCAGAAAGGCGCCGGGACGCCCAGGACATCTTCATCCCTGTGTACTGGGAGTAACCCAGCCCTTGCCGGCCTCTGCCGGGTGTCGGCGCATGGACTCGCATCCCGGGGGAGCGCGACCGACTGGGGCCCCAGGAGCGCCCTTCTTGACTCTGAAGCTCGGAAGGACGCTGGACTGCCAGGGCCTCTGCCCGAGTCCGGGGTGGAGAGGGTTGGCCGACTTGGGCTGGGGCAGTGACTGACAGATCAGTCTTGGGTGGGCAGTGGGGGCCATGTGTATATTCTCCAAGTTATTTTGTACTTGAATCCTACTATTACGTTTCTGCCCAAACAAGGTGATTACTTATATAATGAAAATAGATCACCCATTTGTCTAGACTAGCTACAACCCCTTTGTGAGTTTTTTTGGCTACCAAAAGAGAATTTTGAAAATGTCTAGCATAATTTTATTGTTTTAGGTTGATTTCCTTATGTCATACAACTGAAAAGCAAAGTTTTTTTTTTTTTAATATTGTTTATCCCAAAACAGATGTCCTAGGAGTTGTCTTATTCTACTTTGACCTCTCATGATATTTATGACTCAGTTCTAGCCAACACTTAACTCTTTAGGTACCCCCCACCCACCTCCCCCTCTTTAACCATAACCATTCTACCCCTCTTCTCCAGGAGCTGTATTTACCCTTTTGAAAAAAACTCAGCTCTAGTAACAGCCCTGGGAAAATCTAGAGAAATATTTGAACTCTTGAAAATGCTTATATTTCATTGAATTATCTGAGTTTCAAAGAGGTTTCATTAAACCCACTATTGTTTTTATCTGTTTCTATTAAGATATAGTGAAGAATTACTTTTTAAAGAAAAGGTTGCTTTTGACAACATGAAGCACCACATAAATCTCTCAAAGTCACAAATGTATTCAACTTCTGAGAATAACTTGAAGACTAGGCAAAGTGAAATTGCAGATTGGTACAATTGATTTAAGTATTCTTATTAAGAGAGGAAAGAGAAACTTTCCTATAAGGTAATATTGACCTCCAAACATCAAACTTCTTTTCTTTTTCTTCTGTCAATTTTTTAAAAAGCACTTAGGATAACNACACAGCCCAGACCTTGGCGCAGCCCAACCACGGCTCACCACCCAGAACTCGTCCATGGGTGTGTGTGGCACACAGTCCCGAACTCGGGACAGGATGACCATGACACACAGCCCGGACCTCAGCAAAATGGGACCACAGCAAAAAGTATGGACATTGGTGCAGGGTACCATGACACACAGCCTGAACCTTGGCTCAGGGCAACCGCGGTACTCAGCCCAGACTCGGTGCAGGGCGACAGTGGCACACAGCTCGAAACTTGACACAGGGTGAACAGGGCACAGAGCCCAGACATCAGTGCAGGGTGACCACGGCACACAGCCCAGACCTAGGCACAGTGTGACCTGTCTCTTATACACATCTCTGCCCGAGTCCGGGGTGGAGAGGGTTGGCCGACTTGGGCTGGGGCAGTGACTGACAGATCAGTCTTGGGTGGGCAGTGGGGGCTGGGGGTAGGGCAGGGGCGGGGCCGGGCCCGTTAAAGGGGAAGAGACGCCTGTTTGCTCCAAGCGCGGGCAAGACTGGCCGGCGGGAGTGGTGAGGGTGCTGGAGGGGGAAGGTGGCGAGTGTGTTATGAACTTGCACGGGAGGGGCCAAAGCTCGGGCCGCTGGGCGCTGAGTCAGCCGCGATGCGCAAGGCGACTCCATCCTCACTGGCCTCCGCCTCTGGGT
Organism: Neotragus pygmaeus; assembly: GCA_006410875.1. Classification (NCBI taxonomy): domain Eukaryota; kingdom Metazoa; phylum Chordata; class Mammalia; order Artiodactyla; family Bovidae; genus Neotragus; species Neotragus pygmaeus. Next base: position 229,365 of record SJYV01022542.1, read on the forward strand.
TTCCTCTCCTTACCAACTTCCTTGCAGGTGCCGCCTCCCATAGCCCCCACTCTTCGCCTCCCGATGGGTCCAGCCTGACGACTCCCGGATTCGTTGTGGCCCCCGCCTAAATGCTCTCGAAGACCAAATTTCGTTGTGGCTTTCTGGCTGCGATGGGAAGCGGCTGGGGAACGGCGCCGGCGAGTTGGAGGCTGGGGAAGAGGACAGTTGGAGGTGTGGCAGGGTGTCCGGTGAGCTAGGGCGGGGAATCACTAAGCCAGTGATCCTGGTGCTCCTCCCGGCCTCTCCCGTAGAGGCCCCAGCTCCTCTCCGGAGCGCCAGTAATGGGCGTCCAGTGTTTCTTAGAATTTCGATTTCCGTAAATCGGTGTGAAGCGGACCCGTGGTTGTACCCGAGCCAATTTAGGTCGGTGAGGACTTGGGGCTGGCGTTCTGCCCCCGACAGGGAACCAGCAACGCGGACTCTGCGCCCCGACTCTTCGTCCAGGAAGTCTATTCTCACACACTCCTGCCCAGCCTCCAACGAAATCGCCACAGGCGACACTTGGAACCTTACTGAAGTCCTCGGAGGATCCTAACCGCCTCATTTCGCATAGCTGCTTCACCCCACCCAAGCCCAGGACACTGTGCCTGGAGCGTGTCAGAGAAGGGAGGTGGGGAAAGACTGAAGCCGCTCAGCGACCTTGTGACCTCTGGCCGCAGATCCAGGAGCTGGGAGTGTGTGAACTCTGCATCCTTCCCCGGGATGGGACCCCGGGCCTGCCGGGGCCCTGAGCCTTAGACCCGCCCCTGCCGCCACCCGGCCCGGTGCAGGCCGCCATAATCGGGTTAGCTGGGTCTGAATTACATTACCTTCCCCGGCCCGCCCCGGCCCCCGGGGGTTGGGGGGGCGGAATCCTGGCGCCTCTGAGCCGGTGAGACTGGGCGCCTGGAGGCGGATGTTCTTACCATCCCTCGGAGGGTGGGCACCCGATGAGCAGCTTGGCCTGTCTCAGACACTTGGTGGCCAAAGGACCCTGCCCTGCTGTGGCAGTCCTTGGCCCCTCCACCGCAGCCCATTCAGGTGCTCGGATCCTGACTGCCAGTGACCCTTGTGAGCTGAAGTGTTTTCTAACAGCTGGGTCTTCCCGGGAGCACGGATCTTCCAGTTGACTCTCCAGGATCTCCTGGGGAAAACTCTGCCCCTCCTTTCTCCCTAGCAGATGGGCTGGCAGCCTGGAGCCTAGGGCAGGGTAAGAGGTCTTTTCTCTGGAGGGAACCAGGAGTGATATTTGGGCATCTGGGCAGGAAGATAAGGAAGAGGAAGAAGGGGGTAGGCTTTCTCCCCACACAAAACCTCAGTATTCTCAGAAGCCTCAAGGTGAAGGCTGAGGCAGGGAACCATGGGGCAGGGAGGCAGTGGGCATTACCAACACGCCACTTCCTCCCCCAGACTTGTCCACCTTCATCACCCACTTATCCAGCTCTCCCCCCACCCTGCCAACAATCTTCTGAAAGGGCTGGGAGTGGGGAGGTACTGCCCGTTGGTAGCTGTTTTTGTTTTGGTGAAGAAGGCAGATAATATCACCTTCCCTAAGCCTTCACAGAACTCCAATCTTCTTTTCTCAGCAGTTAAGGGCTTGGGCTACTAGAGAACATGAAACCTTTGGTGTTCAGGCAAACCCTTCAGAGATAGCATGGGCTGGATTCCCCTGGGTGAGAACAAAGAGCCTGGGGAGACAGTAAATTAAATAATTCTGAAGAGGACTGGCTGGCAGGTTAAGAATTTGTCAGTCCCTTTTCCCACTCCCTTGGGGGCTTCCCTTGTGGCTCAGCTGGTAAACTGTCTGCTTGCAATGCAGGAGACCTGGGTTAGATCCCTGGGTTGGAAAGATCCCCTGGAGAAAAGAAAGGTTACCCACTCCAGTATTCTGGCCTGGAGAATTCCATGCAAAGAGTTGGACATGACTGAGCGTCTTTCACTTTCTTTTGCCACTCCAGGAGTGGGCCTCTAGGAGGAGAGAGTGGACACTAGTGTGTCTCCAATCAAGTTGAATAAAATCCTTCTTGAATAAATCAATACAAGTGAAAAACTTGCATCGTGCAGACCTTTATACCTCCTTATTCTACATCCTGCCTTTTGAGGTCAGCACAGATGGCTCTGCCACCCAGAGCTTGCCCAACTGATCCTTAGAGGAGAATAGGCACAAACCTGGCAGTATATATATATACACACACATACATTCTGGGAATTAAAAAAAAAAAAGATTTCCGTGCTCTTTAAGGACAAAAGGCACCCAGTTCTGTCAGCCACAGTCCTAGGAGTTTCTCAGTTTGCCTCTACCTTGCTGATTCCATGACTATGAAACGCATGGTTCTATTGGTTTATGTTGAAGAGAGGCTCTGGAGTCAGCACCCCCACCTCTCATACAGACTTCCTTGGATCCATCTCACCATATCTCACATGCATGTGGCTGCCCAACTCTTCAAACCTGCAGCTTCACAGGGAGAGGCCACACTCCTAGCCTGTTTTCCTGCATCTTCTCTTCCATCCTGCTGTTGGTGCAGTATTCCATGGTTGAGGTGGTCCCCACTCCTATATCATCAGTTTCCTTATCAATTTAGTCCCTTCTACTGCCAACTGTCTTAGGTCTCTACTGTCTGGACAAAGTTTTTGCCCAACTCTTCAAGAGAAATTATATTTCTTTTTTTTTTTTTCTTTTACTGCCCATATCCATTGCCTCCATTTCCTTAGTATTTATTCTTTTAATCCACTGTAAGTTAGCTTCACTACATGGACCCTATCTCAGAGATATCCAGTATCCAGTGTCTATTATCCAATACTTCTCTGACATGCTTTACTTTGTAGACCATCAACTCTTTCTTGAAATATCCCTTCTTTTGGCTTCCATAATATTGTATTATTCTACATCTTTGGACACTCACAGTCACTGCTTATCTTTTTCCTCCACTTACTTTTCTTCTTCCACTGAAGACTGTGAGCATTCAGAGCTGACTTCAGCTTTACCCATATCTACATCTGCTCAGTTTTCATCCTTTCCAATAGTTCCATCTAATACATCTACCCAGAAAACTCTGTGACCTCAGTCCCTGGTTGCAACCCTTGCTGTGTTCCATCCCACCATTCTAGTCTTCTGGCCAGCTCTACCTACTTTTGCTCTAGCCACCTTAGTCCAACAAGCTGGAGGAAATGCTTCCCCTGAAGCTCCTTATTCACTTCCTCCTATTATTCTTTGAAATGTTTCATGCACAGCCCTTCCTTTCCATTTTCACAGATAAAACCCTAATATAGGTCAGGCTTCCCTGGTGGCTCAGTGGTAAAGAATCTGCCTGCCAATGCAGGAGACACGCGGAGAAGGCAATGGCACCCCACTCCAGTACTCTTGCCTGGAAAATCCCATGGACGGAGGAGCCTGGTAGGCTGCAGTCCATGGGGTTGCTAAGAGTCAGACACAACTGAAGCGACTTAGCAGCAGCAGCAGCAGCAGGAGATACGGGTTCAATCTCTGGTTCTGGAAGATCCCACACTCCGGAGCCATTCTCTAGCTAAGCCTGCGTGCCACTACTATTGAGCCTGTGCTGTAGGGTCCAGGACCCACAACTACTGAGCCTGTGCATGCCTTAGAGCCCATCTCCTGCAACAAGAGAAGCCACCACACACTGCAACTAGAGAGTAGCACCACTCACCACAAATAAAGAGAAGCCTGTGCAGCAACGAAGACTCAGCACAGTAAAAATATGTTCTTTTTTTAAAAAAAAGCCTAATAAAGGCCATCATCACCACCACCCATATTCATGTGTTCGTCCACAAAATTTTGGTTAAAGGTACTATGTGCTTGGTACTACATACTAGCTATTGTGTGCCTGGCACTGGAAATATAGTTGTAAACACAACAGAAGTCCTACCACTGAACAGCTTACATTCCAGTGGGGGAGGCGGTTGAAAAAGAAAATGTATACCATATACTCAGAAATGCTAAGAAGAAAAATAAAGCAAGGAAGGGGGAAGAGTATAAGAGTAGAAGATGATGATTTATCTAGATTGATCACAGAAGGCCTCATGGAGTAAAGACCTGAAGAAGAAAAGGGCCATTTGGATATCTGAGCATTTCAAGTTGGGGACACAATGAGAGTATATACTGGTATACCTGTGGAACAAACAGTGGGAGGCCCTGTGTGTCTGGAGAGACTGAGAGACTGTGAGAGACCACGCAGTCTTGAAGGCTTTTATTCTAATCGGAAAATGACTGGATTGTTTTAAACAGAAAAGACACCTGATTTGTACATTTTAAACAACTTCAAGGCAAAACTGACATACAATAAGCTGTACATAAAATGTGCAATTTGATACACTGATCTATGTGTACACCCATGAAACCATCAACACAATCCAGATAATAAGCATCTGTCAACTCAAAAAAATTCCTATGTATCCTTTTGGATTTTGATTCATGTTTTGCCAGAATCACTGTGAGCCGCTATGTTTAGACAAGGCTAAAGAGGGTAAAAGTAGAAGCGGGAAAGCAAGCAAGAAGCCACTGCAGTCACCCAGAGCAGAGATTATGGCCTCTCGGAACAGGGAAGCAAGCAGTGGCTATAGCAAGCAGTTATTTTTAAAAATCACTTATAACTCCTTGCCTCTAATCCACTCTGAAGATAAATGAATATGTTTCTTTCATAGGATAACCCCCTTTCTTCAGAAAAGTTTTTTTTTTTTTTTCCCCTATTGCCCTCACACGGAAGTCCCAACTCCATAAGGTTCTGCTGCTTCTCATTCTTCTCTATCATTGCTCTCAAATCTACACCTTATCCTCTTTCAGGTCCCTCTCCACTGTGCCTTTCTCTTCTATTTCCACCACACTTCTTTCCCCTACTCCCAATCTCTAATTGTGCCCACACAAAGACCCACTTCCTCCAGAAAGTTTTTCCCCGTCTCCGCTGGTATCTCTCGCTTCTTGATTCTCCACTGTACTTGATGTTAATACTCCACAGTAATCTTATCCTTGTTTTCGATGGATTTTGAATCCCACGTTTTAGAAAGTACCTAGGGACGTCGGTGTACCAGGTCCAGTGCCCCTGCATTCTTCCCAAATGAGGGACTGGATCTATGCCATCGCGGGAGCTCGCTGCCTCAGCGTGTCCATGTGTGGTAGTGTCCTAGCCGTCCTCCCCTCCTCCTTGGGCATCTGCTCTGCATTAGTCTGTCCCAGGCCTCCGCAGGCGCCGATGATTGAATCATCATCATTAACCAGGGCCTGCCCCCCTCCAACCTCGGCGGCAGGAGGGAGTGATGGGGGTGGGCACGATCACTACCAAGTCCCTGGGGTCCCTCCTTCCCCGCCACCCTCTACGAGATTCCGCAGAGCTCCAAGAAACCTCCGTTGTGGAGGGGGGACAAGGCCTGCCATCGGGATGAAGCTCCGTAATGCGGGCGCGTAGTAGGACACAAGCAGGGGACCCGGAGGGGTTTCTTTTATCAGGGACGTCGCCACAGGAGATCGACAACCCTGAGTGGTGGCGGGCGGAGACCGCCGGGCCTTTGGGATAGAAGGCGGCAGTCTTTTGCAGGCTCCAAAAGTCAGTCCCGAGATCACGTAGGGTCTACTATGAGGATTACTACAGGAGGTCGAGGAGATAGGACCCCTTCCCACGAACCTCCTGGACTCCCTAATTACAGATTGAGGAGGGGGAGGGGCCAGTGGGGCTCAGGTGAGCACACGGGGAGAAGGGACATGGGCGGGGCCTTACAGAGGGTCAGCGAATCCGAAAAGGCCTAAGCCTTCGTTGCGGGGCGACAAGTCCCGCCCCGCAGGCGGCACCGGAAGTAGCAGGCCGAGATCAGCCTTTAAGATGGCGTCTCCTCAGGGGGGCCAGATTGCGATCGCGATGAGGCTTCGGAACCAGCTCCAGTCAGTGTACAAGATGGACCCACTACGGAACGAGGTGAAGAGGCGGCAGGGTTACCACTGCGATCGCTAGCAGTGAGAACTGGGGCCGGCTAGAGGACGGGCGGTGGCTGGCCGGGCGCCCAGTGCGCCTGCGCAGAGACAGGGTGCCCAGTGCGCCTGCGTGATTGCGATTGGGTTGCCAAACTCTGGGCTAGGACGCCTGCGCGTTGCGCCGCTGACGTTTTGTAGGCTCCCCTGGGAAAGGAAGGTCGGGTGAGTCAGGCTAGAGAGAACCCCTGCTGTGCACGGAGCCCTCTGCTGGGCGGAGGAGGAGTGTCAACCCCCTGGGAGCTAATCAGCTGACGGCGCTGGGTGCAGAGTTGGCGGTGGGCTCTGATGAGTGGCGACTCCCAGATCGTGAAGGCACAAGGATTGGGGTTGGGGAAATGATCGTTGACGGAGGGTGTGTCCGCAGGAGGAAGTACGAGTAAAGATCAAAGACTTGAACGAGCACATCGTCTGCTGCCTGTGTGCAGGCTACTTCGTGGATGCCACCACCATAACAGAGTGTCTTCATACATGTGAGTGCCCAGAACCCTGGCTATTTCTTCCAAGCCCTATATCCCACTAAGCTGGCTGTCAGCCTCTAGGCTGCTTGGCCTAACCACCCAGGAAACCCAGCCAACCCATAAACCCAGTTTTCAGAGGGCTTGAGAGTCTGCTTTTCTCTTCTTGCAGTCTGCAAGAGTTGTATTGTGAAGTACCTCCAAACCAGCAAGTACTGCCCCATGTGTAACATCAAGATCCATGAAACACAACCACTGCTCAACCTCAAACTGGACCGGGTCATGCAGGACATCGTGTACAAGCTAGTGCCAGGCTTGCAAGACAGTGAGTAACCAACTGGACTTTGAGGGGCCTCCAGAGCACTGTTGCTGGGTGGCAGCTTGAGGTGGCAAGGGCTTTGGTAAAGAGGTTGACAACTCGAGGAACAAAGAATGAGAGAGGGCTTATATTTTACTTCCCATACTACCCTCTTCTAGGTGAAGAAAAACGAATCCGAGAATTCTACCAGTCCCGAGGCTTAGACCGGGTCACCCAGCCCAGTGGGGAAGGTATGTTGCTTGGTAGCAGGAGGGTAAGGTAAAGCCCCCAGACCATTCCTCCTGCCCAGATTTGCCCCCTGGGGAAAATGGAGTGTGGAACATGTGCCACTTTCCTTGTTACTCTGTCTTTCTCAGAGCCAGCCCTGAGCAACCTTGGCCTCCCCTTCAGCAGCTTCGACCACTCAAAAGCCCACTACTATCGATATGATGAGCAGCTGAGCCTATGCCTGGAGCGGCTGAGGTGAAGGATAGGTCATGGGCTACCTGAAGTGACAGTGACAATGACCCAGAGCCAGGGAGGGGCCCAGGGAGAAGGCGAGCAGTAAGGGAGTGTCTTCCATTCAAGAGAGTATATCCTAGTTCTGGGTGGGGGTAGGGGAAAAGCCAGGGCTCCCTAACCTGTGTGTGTTTCCTCCCAGTTCTGGAAAAGACAAGAATAAAGGCATCCTGCAGGTAAGAGGGGCTGAGGGGAGGGCCTCTCTAAGGAGACTCACCACTCCGTGACACTTCCCTCACACATCTTGTCTTCTTCCTGTCCCTCCCGCCCCCCCCCCAACCCCCCGAA
>SJYV01022542.1:245857-280327 GCA_006410875.1 Neotragus pygmaeus
GCGCCTCTTCCGGCTCACAGCCCAGACGCCCACCTTCCCCGATTGTTGAGAATAAAGTCCAGACTTTGCTGCTGCTGCTGCTGTTAAGTCGCTTCAGTCGTGTCCGACTCTGTGACCCCATAGACGGCAGCCCACCAGGCTCCCCCGTCCTTGGGATTCTCCAGGCAAGAACACTGGAGTGGGGTGCCATTTCCTTCTCCAATGCATGAAGGTGAAAAGTGAAAGTGAAGACGCTCAGTAGTATCCGACTTTTAGAGACCCCATGGACTGCAGCCTACCAGGCTCCTCCGACCATGGGATTTTCCAGGCAAGAGTACTGGAGTAGGGTGCCATTGCCTTCTCCACAGCACTCCTCAGTCCTGGCGCCCCGGAGCAAAACCTCCTGATTATTGCGAAGATTCCATGCTTTGCACTGTGTCGAGCGCTTTAAATCTGATGTTTCCTTTAACTCTCATAGCAACCCTATAAGGTAGGTGATACGGCTATGTCCGTTTTATAAAAGAACCCCTAAGTCAGGATGTAGACCCAGGCATCCAGCCAGCCTTCAGATCTGGTGCTTGTCGGCTTTCTGCTCCAGAGACGCTGGGTGAAGGGAAGGGCACTGGACCCTGATAGCTGCCAACCCCTCCTCTAGCTCCCACCTTGGGGCTTCCCTGGTAGCTCAGCTGGTAAAGAACCCGNCAGCCAGCCTTCAGATCTGGTGCTTGTCGGCTTTCTGCTCCAGAGACGCTGGGTGAAGGGAAGGGCACTGGACCCTGATAGCTGCCAACCCCTCCTCTAGCTCCCACCTTGGGGCTTCCCTGGTAGCTCAGCTGGTAAAGAACCCGCCTGCAATGCAGGAGACACAGGTTTGATTCCTGGGTCGGGAAGATCCCCTGGCGAAGGGATAGGCCACCAACTCCAGTATTCTTGGGCTTCCCTGGTGGCTCAACTGATAAAGAATCTGCCTGCAATGCAGGAGGCCCCTATTTTATTCCTGGGTTGGGAAGATCCCCCAGGGAAGGGAAAGGCTACCCCACTCCAGTATTCTGGCAGTCCATGGGGTCTCAAAGAGCTGGACACAACTAAGCGACTTTCACGTCACTTCACTTCAGGGGCCGCCTTAGTTCCAGAACTCCACTCGGGGTTTGATCCACCGTGGCCTGGCAGACTTTGCATCTAACTAACAGACTGGTGCCAGAGTGACAGCATCCCACCTGCCTCTCCTCTTTCCCCACCTTGAGGCCATTTGTTAATAGGGTCCTGACCCTTTATCTTTTCCGCAGCAGAGTCCTACACTGAGACCCAGGCAAAGTGATAAGCGCTGGGAGAGGTGACATACCCTTGCTTCTGGGACCTCCATCCCACCTTGTGCTGGTGGGAAAACGTCCTCACCAGGATGGTGGTGGTGGCCGCAGGATGGTGGGGAGGACTGATCCTACACTCTGAGGCAGAGCTTGAGGTAGCTGCTTGCAGGGTAGAAAGCCCAGCTCACCTCCTGCAGCAGGCTTTCCTGAGATAATTTCTAATGCTGCTGATTAATCATCCTCCCGCTTGTGATGGGGAGGGAGTGCAGGTCTTCCCTGAGCCAGTACACATATACACATATACATACACATATACAACACACACATACCTCCCCTGGTTCCTGTTCAGGATCCCTTCTGTATTCCCTTCACGCTCTTCTAAAGTCTGCCTCTCTGGAACCTTTAAATTGGAGTGACCAACTTATTCGTGTTTGCCCAGGACTTTCCCACTTTTTGCACGGAAATTTCCACACCTTTGGAAATCCCTCAATCTCAGGAAAACCACAATGGTCGGTCATTCTAACCATTCTGCTTTCCAGCCCTGGGGACTCAGAGCTCAGGCACTGGGTCAGAACCCTACCAGTTAGCAGTGTGAGTGTGGGATGAAGTGGAGGCAAGGTGTCAGGAGTCCTATGGCTCTTGGGGAAGATTCAAGCCCAGGACAGTCTAAGAGGTACTGGGGAGGAGACATTGCTTTTGAGAGGCTAGAACCCTTCTCTACTTAAGGCTTCCTAAATTCTAGCCCAGGGCTGCCACCTCTTATAATCAAGCCTTGAATAAACAAAACTCAAACCTGTAACACCAAAATAGCCTCCTGGATGGGTCTCTCGTCTGTTAGGTCCTAGAGCTGCTGCTGCAGGTGCTGAGTCACTTAATCCATGTCTGACTCTGTGTGGTCCTATGGGCCGTAGCCCACCAGGCTCCTCTGTCCATGGGATTCTCTAGGCAAGGGTCCTAGAGTAGGTTGCCACGCCCTCCTCCAGGGGATCTTCCCAACCCAGGAATCAAATGTCTCCCCATCTAAACCACCAGGGAAGCCCAGGTCCTAGAGCAGACCTTTCAAATGTCAGGATGCCTCAGAATCACCTGGAGGGCTTATTGAAACATAAATTGTTGCGCCCTACTCTTAGTTTCTGATTCAGAAGGCCTAGGGTGGGCCTGAGAATTGGCATTTATGAAAAGTTCCCAGGCGACACGGATGCTACTGGCACAGGGAACGTGCTTTGAGAACCTCAGTCCCACGAACTCCAGCACTCTGTGAGATAAGCGGCAGTTCAGTCACACCCCTCTCTTTCTGGCGTCGGAATCATGAAAATATAGGACAACTTCAGATAAAAATCAGTTTATTGAACACTCATTATGTCCCAGACTTTTGGGAGGTATTTTCTCACACCTTCTCTTTCAGCCCTCCTAGCAGCCCTGGGAGGTAGGGGTAGCCCCCATGGTACAGAAGAGGAAACTGAAGCATGGATGTTAAGAAATCTGCCCAAGGTGACTCAACTTGTAATGACGGACTGCAATCTGCCATACAGTATTTAAGAGGCCTGCAACCGTAAACAAAAGAATTTGGGAAAGCCTTAAACAAAGGAGGTGTCTCAGCTCCTCCTGTCTCTAGGTACAAAGGGTGTTGAGTAAGACCCATAGGGCAGCAAGAGTCATTTATCCTGATAAATGGTTCTCCAAAGAAAAGCACACTGGGAGGCCTGCAGATCCACATTTTAATGAACTGAGAGTCCCAGGCAGAGCCAGGGAGGAACCAGCCAGGAGGAGCTGTCAAGATCTTAGAGGAAAAACAAAGGAGGTCGTGTTTCTTATAGAGAAATTAGAGAATTTTCGTTTTTTTTAGGGGCAGTGATCCTGGGTAGAAAAACTAAGTAGATTCACATGGGGGAAATGCTCGTTACAATGCCCAGTGCTGGAGTGGAGAAAGATAAGACCAAAGTAGCGGAAGCCTGTGTGTCTGCTGAGGCTGCATCAGTGGGAGAGCCAGCAGGTGGGGTACATGGAGATGTATGGATTCTGCCAGCTCCAGGAAGGGGCTGGCAAGGGGCTTCCCAAATGCATACCCTGGTGAATCTTCTAGCAGTGGAAGGAGGTGAGCATCAGAACCACTGGACAAAGGAAAGGTTGGAATAAGCATAGAAGAGTGGACAGGAAGCAAGGCATAAGAACTGAGGCTGGAGAGAACAGGGTGAGAACTGGGATTAGGAAGAAGTGGGCTTCCATCAAGCTGCAGATCAAGATTTAGGCCTTATTCACCACTGTGACCCCATTCCTGAGCACAGAGCTCTGGCTGGTGAGTTCCCCAAGACCAAGAGCAAGCTTCTGATGCCCCTACAGACAGGTCTGTTATAGTCTGAAAATCTGAACTTTTGTACAGATCCCTTCTTGAGCCTTGGGGGATTTTATTTTTCCTTACTGCTCCCAGAAGCAGCCATCTGCTTAAGAACCAAAGAAAGGCTATTTCAGTGGAAGCAGGGTCCTTTCTCTCATCAGAGGGTCTCTGTGTCAAAAGGTATGACTGCCAGGGCTGTTCCCAACCATGGTTTTAGAGTACAGGTCTTACAATGTGCAGTGAACTGTGACTACACTGTGTCCCTTATCCCTGTAGGATGCACACAGCCCTGCCTTATCCGGGACAGGTTCTTCATCTGGTGTGAAGCAGATGCTGGGGCCCAAGTTCCAGGAAGCCCCAGCCCTCTGAGGAGTCCTGGAGGTGAAGAGGACCAGGTCTTCTGCTTGAGTCTGGGGGAAGGACCAGTCAGACTGGCTCAGGTTGGGGATAATGCAAGGGTGGAGATAGAAGGCCAGGGGCCCTTGGGGCAGTACTTCCAGGGCAACTGCAGAAGAGGCTTAAAGGCCCCAGCTCAACATGGAAAAATGGATGGAGAAATTCAGTTGACGGAGGCAGCCCAGAGATTCCTCTTCGCTGGTACTGCTGAGGAAGGAAAGGGAGGGGCACCTGACACTTCTGGCAGGACTGCCCATGTCCCCCTTATCCTATGCGTCCTGTACCCCTTATCTGTCTGAGGCAGAAAGTAGCACCACTTGTTATTGCAAACTTGGCCAGTTGCCCCCTCAGCATAAGAGTGGGCCTGATCCCCTTACCAGGGTGACTTGCAGGAGGCAGGAATGTTAGCTCCCAGACTGCGTCAGGCTGGGACCCGCCTCTCAAAGTCTACAGAACACACTGCTGCCTCTTCAAAATGCTTTGGGCCCAGAGGAATTAGAAAGCAGAAGGTTGAGGTGTCAGCGGAGTCAAGGAATGTTAAAACTTCCCTTTTCTCAAACTGGCTCCAGTTCCTAGTACCACTAGGACATTTTGGTAGTACCTTAACTAGAAAATGTCAATGTACACCTGATCCCCACCCCATCCCCCCCAAATTCCTCTTCTGCTTCCAACTTCAGACCCATTACCTGCAGTCTCATCAAGGCCTTGCCCAGGCAGAAGAGGCCTCAGGGGCTACATCAGTCAGGGCTCACACCCGCTGACCCAGCCGTTCATTGCAGAAAGAGCAATTTCCAAATAACCTGATAAAAAACAAAGTGGGCAAAAGTCTCGGCCCTTGGCACCCAGCCTTGCCCTGATAGCTCAGCACAGAGGCCCCCCACCCCCCTGCCACCTACTAGTGGTCCTGGGGGTTGAACTTCAAGACTCAGGTGAAGAGAACCATGGCCTTGTGGTAGAAACCATTTTCAGCAAAGCTGGTATCCAACTCTGGGGAGAAGGGAGAGTGGGAAGTTCAGATGGGGCTATCCTAGGCAGGGATGGGTGAGGAAGGAGAGAGAAAGAATCTCACTTGCCAGCTCCTGGCTCTGTTGTAAGGCAGCTGCCAGCAGTCCTGGAGATCACCTAGGGATGGGAAGCAAAGTCAAGGCCTCAGCCTCCCCATATCCTTCTTTGTCCAAACACTGCATCATGCACCTCAAGGAGTCCTCATGACAGTTCTGCAAGATCAAATCAGCCCTACTTGCCTGTAGAGGAAGCTACCCTGGGTCAGGGGGACAGTGATGGACCTTGATCCCTGGTCTCTTAACCTTGGGGCCAGAGAACTCCTTCTACTAGTCACTGCCCTCAACCCTTAGTAGATCACCTCTCTTCCCAAAGCCCTCTGGCACCCCTTCCCCTGGTTCTAGCTGAGGTTCTGCCCACCTGCTCACCTCTGCCTTATGACTCTGCCTAGGGCTCTCTTCTTTTGGACTGCTTCCTTCTTCCCGGTTCATCTTTTCTTGGAGACCCAGGCTTCTGCCTTGGGGCTAATGACTTAGTCCCTTTTCTCTGTGGGCATTGAGGGGTCAATCTCCAACCCTGCCGAAAGCCAGAGACACAAAGGTACTATTAACAGATAGATCCAGTGAGTCTTGTGAGCAGAAAGTTAAGGAAGGGCAGGGATGAGACGTATGTCCTAGAGTAGTGGGAGGAGAGGGCAGGCAGAGACCATGAAGGGAAGGAAGGAGGCTCTTTCTTTTTCCTCGCTGCACTGTCCCTGAGCTGGGTTCCCAGAGCTGGATGGGGGACTCCCATCGCCATCTGTAATGGCCTCAGCCTGAAGGGAAGGTGAATAGCTACAGAGCTGGGATCACCTGGAGCTGCCTGCTTCTCCAGTCCCACCTCCTGGCTCTTGGTGCTCTTGGGATCTGCCTGCAGACATTCGTGTTGGACTCCCTGCCATCCTTCTCCAAACACTCTCTTTGCTTCTGATCCTTTTGACACTCTAGTAACAATGACAAACAAGAGACGTATTTTGAGCACTATACTTAAATATCCACAAACATCCACACACAAAATTTGTAACTTGAGACCAGCTCTTCATGTGGACAATATATACTATATCCCATGTTACTGGGCTAACAGCTTTGTATACACTATGTCACTTAATCCTGAAGCTCTCTGAGGTAGGTTTTGTTGTCATCCTCACTTTACATATGAAAAAGCAGATAAGACAGTCACCAGGCAAAGGGCTCCTAGAAAGCAGGCAGATTCCAGCCTACTCTACAACCACAGCACCAAATGGCCTCCAGGAGACCCTCTAGCCCCTGAGCCCTGCTGGCCCCCCAGCCATCCTGAGTTCTTTCCTACTCCCGCCCCCAAATCCCTCAGGGCTCCCACTCCTTTTGCCCTCCAGCTACCTTCTTCCTGAGTTGTTACTTTGCTTTCTCTTTCACATGCTCCTCCTTAGCCACCAGCTCCTTAGCAAGTTGCTGGCTTCCTGGAGGATCCTTCTCCACAACCCATCATTTCTTGATCATTTCTCCATCAGCAAAAATCCACTATATCCTGGGATGGGAAGGGGGAGGGAGGCTGGTATTGTGGGAAAACCTGGGACAGGGCAAGGAGCTTGGCTGAGTTAACCTCTCCACCATGGCAACCACAAACTAGCTACCCAGCCTGGAGAATTTGACAGGCCGACCTCTCCCTGCTCAGCATCTCAAAGCATGCTGCTGGCTTTCATGGTGTTATCACCTCCCTTCACTAATTCTCCTGCTTTCCCATGGGCTGATGGTGGCATTCAGTCCAGCCTTCTTCACCATCCTGTCCCCACTCAGCCACAATGACACTCCTGAGATGGAGCCCTCTTACCTGCTCTTCCAGCTGTGTCCCTTGTCATATCCTTGAATATGAACATCCCCATATAATCCACCCTGGGGCTAATGCCTAAATGAGTGCCACAGTTCCTGGCTGGCCTCTCCCCTGCAGTTTATCTGTTTCTTCCCAAAACCAAGTTCTCAGCAATTACGCCCGGTCTCAAAATTTTCCAGTAATCCCCCAATGCCAGGGCCACAGGCAGGATTGAGTCTACCCTGGGACTTGGACCCTTCCAAAAAGCCCCCTGGCTAAGCTTTCTAGTCTTCCCTTACTTAGCTGCGGCCCTCCCTCTGCTACCAGCCTCCTTCCAGCCTTGGGGGTCTTCCCCCAGCTGTCCTTGAATCCTTTCTGGCTCAGAGCTTCTTTCTCATCACACTTTGCCTTACCTTCAAGATGAAGTTCAAGTTCAAATCCCATTTCTCCCTAAAGTCTTTCCAGACTCTTTCATCTCCAGTTTGAGTGTGTGTGTCGGTGCATTAAGTCAAGTCACTCAGTCGTGTCTGACTCCATGCAGCCCCATGGACTATAGCCCCCCAGGCTCCTCTGTCTGGAATTCTCTAGGCAAGAATACTGGAGTGAGTTACCATTTCCTCCTCCAGGGGATCTTCCCAACCCAGGGTTCGAACCTAAGTCTCCCACATTGAAGGCAGATTCTTTACCGTCTGAGCCACCAGGGAAACCCCTCCAGTTCTCTCTGCCCTCACTCAAAAAAGCGGCACTAACATAGCCTGTGTTATATAATTTAAAACTTTGTTATTTATTGGTTTTTATTGCTCTTAACGTAGCACAGAGCTGGAGAGAACACTGTGCTGGAGCAGAGCTGCTTGTACCTTAGTTCCGCCTCTGCCACTGCCCGGCTGTTTGATTTTGGACAAGTCATTTAACATCTCTGGACCTCAGCTTACTCATTCACAAAATAAGGCAAGTCCCTTCAAGGCTTGGCCTGGACATTCTGTGGTTATAATGAGGATTGTTTCCTTAGTAAGTGTTCAGTTCAGTTCACTTCAGTCGCTCAGTCGTGTCTGACTCTTTGTGACCCCATGAATCACAGCACGCCAGGCCTCCCTGTCCATCATCAACTCCCGGAGTTCACCCAAACTCATGTCCATCGAGTCGGTGATGCCATACAGCCATCTCATCCTCTGTCATCCCCTTCTCCTCCTGCCCCCAATCCCTCCCAGTATCACAGTCTTTTCCAATGAGTCAACTCTTCGCATGAGGTGGCCAAAGTATTGGAGTTTCAGCTTTACCATCAGTCTTTCCAATGAACACCCAGGACTGATTTCCTTTAGAATGGATTGGTTGGATCTCCTTGCAGTCCAAGGGACTCTCAAGAGTCTTCTCCAACACCACAGTTCAAAAGCATCGATTCTTTGGCATTCAGCTTTCTTCGCAGTCCAACTCTCACATCCATACCTAATTACTGGAAAAACCATAGCCTTGACTAGACGGACCTCTGCTGGCAAAGTAATGTCTCTGCTTTTTAATATGCTGTCTAGGTTGGTCATAGCTTTTCTTACAAGGAGAAAGTGTCTTTTAATTTCATGGCTGCAATCACCATCTGCAGTGATTTTGGAGCCCAAAAAAATAAAGTCTGACACTGTTTCCACTGTTTCACCATCTATTTGCCATGAAGTGATGGGACCAGATGCCATGATCTTCGTTCTTTCTTCTTTTTTTTTTTTTAGCCAAATATACCTCTTTGATGGATTCAAAATAGGCTTCCCCCAAACCCAGGAAAGAGCCTACAACCAAGGTTCTGCCATTTTGTAACTTCCAGCCACAAGCGTTCAAATGTCCTGGGGTAACCTGATGAAGGTGGTTGTGGGGAGGGGGATAAAACGTACTCGCTGGAACCAAGGAAACTGCAACTCCCGCTGAAATACTGTTGCTCTGAAGACACACAGAAAACCCACCTTAGAAATTGCTTGCACCGGCCTGCTTTCTTTGTACATTAGTGGAGAATGATGAAGCATGTCGCTGCACGCGTGGTCCCTGGGTTACAAGCTGCCGAGAACCACTGTCTGGAGGTGAAGGAGGCGCCCACCGCAGGAGCGTTTGGCCCCACGTGCCTGCCTTCCTCAGTCTCAACAGACTGAACCAAGAGAATCCTCGTGATCCAGAGTTGGGACCAACTTTTATGCCTATCTCATCTGGGACATAGTAAGTGTTCAATACGTCAGCCGCCTCATTTTGCTGGTTTGGTTCAGAAAGCTGGAAGTAGCCTATCTGTGCTGCGTGCTCAAGTCACTTCAGTGGTGCTGCCTCTTTGCGACCCCGTGGACTGTAGCCCGCCAGGCTCCTCTGCCCGTGGGGTTCTCCTGGCAAGAATACTGGAGTGGGTTGCCAGGTCCTCCTCCAGATCTTTGTTTTCTGAATGTTGAGCTTTAAGCCAACTTTTTCACTCTCCTCTTTCACTTTCATCAACAGNTGGAGCCCTCCAAAATAAAATCTGACACTGTCTTCACTCTTTGCCAATCTATTTCCCATGA
This sequence comes from Neotragus pygmaeus, assembly GCA_006410875.1. Taxonomy (NCBI): domain Eukaryota; kingdom Metazoa; phylum Chordata; class Mammalia; order Artiodactyla; family Bovidae; genus Neotragus; species Neotragus pygmaeus. Next base: position 255,223 of record SJYV01022542.1, read on the forward strand.
AGTGATGGAACCAGATGCCATGATCTTCATTTTCTGAATGTTGAGCTTTAAGCCAACTTTTTCACTCTCCTCTTTCACTTTCATCAACAGGCTTTTCAGTTCCTCTTCACTTTCTGCCATAAGGGTGGTGTCATCTGCATATCTGAGGTTATTGATATTTCTTCCAGCAATCTTGATTCCAGCCTGTGCTTCTTCCAGTCCAGCATTTCTCATGATGTACTCTGCATATAGGTTAAATAACCAGGGTGACAAATACAGCCTTGACGTACTCCTTTTCCTATTTGGAACCAGTCTGTTGTTCCATGTCCAGTTCTAACTGTTGCTCCCTGACCTGCATATAGGTTTCTCAACAGGCAGGTCAGGTGGTCTGGTATTCCCATCTCTTTCAGAAATTTCCACAGTTTATTGTGATCCACAGTCAAAGGCTTTGGCATAATCAATAGAGCAGAAATAGATGTTTTTCTGGAACTCACTTTTTCGATGATCCAGTGGATGTTGGCAATTCGATCTCTGGTTCCTCTGCCTTATCTAAAACCAGCTTGAACATCTGGAAGTTCATGGTTCATGTATTATTGAAGCCTGACTTGGAGAATTTTGAATGTCACTTTTCTAGCACGTGAGATGAATTCAATTGTGCAGTAGCTTAATAAGTGTAAGCCATCTTTAAAACCAAACAGAAAAAGGCCTACCTTGACCTTCTATTTCTCCCCAAAACACTGTCTACGCTACTCTCTTAATTCATGACCTGGCCACACATGATCTGGCCTCCCAGTCTCTTCAGGAAATCATCTCCTACCCTTTCATCCTCTTCCAACTGCAGCAGTCTCCTTTGAAGTTTCTACAATGGGCCGAGTGTGCTCCTGTTTCAGAGCTTTTGTATGTGTTATTTCCTCTGCCTTGAATGCTCTTTCCCCAGTGAATGGCTCAGTCCTTCACCCCCTTCAGATCCCTAATTTAAATCTGCCGGGGGAGGACTTCTCTGACAACTCTATTTTAAAAGTGAAACCTCTCAATTCTTCTCAGTGTTCCCTAACTTCCTTTTTGCTTTATCTTTCTTTATACTTCTCATATTTGACATATTGCTTATTTGTTGACTGGGTGCCCCCACTAGACATTCCTGATTCAATGAATAGAGGGATTTTTGTCTGTTTGGCGTAATGCTTTCTTCCCAGTGCCTAAAACAGTGTGCAGTACATAGTTGGTGCTCAATAAGTGTATGCTGAGTGCACAAAGATGGGTGAGGCGGCTACTGTAATTGAGATTCAGCCAGGAGCTGGGCCTCAAGAACCCTGTGTGATCTAGTGAGTTTGGATTTTGTCTTGTTAGTGATGCCAGTGGATCTGATCTAGGGAGTGAAATGCTCAAATGAAAGAGTACTGAGGAAAGAGATGAATCCAGGCATGAAATGTTTAGTCAGCGGGTCATTATAACTGTGCAAGTCAGAAATAATGAATTCTTGAACTAGGGCAGTGGGTGCAGAAGCAGGACTGGAAATAATGGGTTTGATCCAAAAGACGCTTCAGAAGTAGATTTTGTGACTGACAACACAAATGAGGTTAAAGGAAAATAGAGGAATATGGAGACTGGTTCTCAGATTTCTGAATAAAGCAACTGGAAGGATGTTTGTGTGGTTAATCAAGATTAGAGGGAACGCAATGAATCTGCAAAGATGATGAATTAACTTCTGGACTTGTTGCTTTTTGAGATAACCAGGAAGCAGCTGGAAGTATAGCTCCTCAGTGCTCCCAAATCTGATCCTGTCCCTCCCTCAATAACCCTCCCACTTACTTCAGGACATCCAAACCCATGTGCCACTCTTTGAAGCCATTTGCTGTCCTCTTTCTCGCCTCTTCTCTCAAACCCATAACTAAGGTCTCACTTCAACGAAGTTCTCGTCAAGATTTTTTTTTTTTGCTTTAGCGTCTTTGTTCCCTCTGTTTATAGTATCTTTCCCCAAGCAACTCCTTGTTGTTTAGTCACTAAGTAGTGTCTGACTCCTTTGTGACCTCTGGCGGACTGTAGCCCACCAGGCTCCTCTGTCCATGGGATTTCCCAGACAAGAATACTGGAGCGGATTGCCATTTCCTTCTCCGGGGGATCTTCCCCATCCAGAGATTGAACCCACGTCTCCTGCGTTGGCAGGTGGGTTTTGTTTTGTTTTTTAAATCACTGAGCCATCCCCAATCCTCCACTCCCCACTCCCCACTCCTCAACCCTCCTCTGCCCAATCCTGCCCATTTATCGCTGCCGAGTTGTCCCTGGCTCCCCACGCTCCCTCCACTTGCATCGCGCTGCCTGACAGTAAGCCGCACAGTCCCTCCTCTCCAAAGACCCGGGAGAGCACCACAGGACAGCCAGGGAATTCCCATAGAGTCCTTTTTACCTCGGCGGCGCCTCAGTCCTCAGGACCGAATACCCTGCAGTGTTTGGAGACAGCAGCGACCCCCAGCGGGCAGCCAGGCCGCAGAGGAAAGCCTACAGGAAACTAAAGCGGCAGCGCGTCGGGTGGCTTCGAGGTAGACGCGTCGGAGCCCTCTGCCCGCCTCGCGAAGCACAAAATCCCACTGCAAACGGGTACAAGCGGAGCCCTCCTGGACCCGCTCTGGTCTTGTCTCACCTGTTTACCTAACTTGACTAGCCCCACAGTCTTCGGAATCGCCGCCATCTCCGTCAACAGTGACGCGAGAATGAAAGACAGTAGGGTATTTGATACCGGCCAAAGGCGAAGCGAGACGGACTATGCAGCCATCTTTGTCGAGGGCGGAAGCACGCGCTTACGGAGCGCCAGAGAGCCCAGGACGGTCCCGGCGGCACCCTGGCAAGAGCTGAAGGCTCCGGGGATAGGGCGGAGCCGCCGCTGTGGCGGGCGTTCGGCAGTGCGGGGTGGTGGGAATCGTTAGGCTGGCTCCGGACACGGTGTCCCATGGCCCAGGCGTCTCGCTCTGGTGGCCTTCTGCCTCCACTGGCTTCCGTGCCGCCGTTACGGGCGCAGCCCGGGGGCGCCGAGGAGGAGCAGTGGCAGAGAAAGCGGGCAGGCGCTCTCCGCCGGGACGTTCGTGGCTGGCCGGGGCTGCCGGTTGCCCGGAGCATCCTCGGGCAGGACCCTCGGCCTGACGGGGCTCCGAAAGAGCAGCCGCGGTGGGTGGCGCCGGCAGACGCAGGAGAGCACAGTGAGGCTGGCGCTGTAGACGGTGGGCGGGAGCTGGCACCCGGCGGCCTGATTCCTCCGGCGCTACGGCGTCTCAGGGCTGTGTTGCTGCGACTGCAGCGCGAGCGGGAGCAGCTCCTCCAAGCGCGGGATTGCGCCCTCCAACTGCAGGCGGCCGTGCGCTTCCTGAGGATCCTGAGTCCCGGCGCTCCATCTCCCAGCCACGGCCCCTTGCTTCAGCTGTGTCGCGACCTGCTGCAGCACCTTTCCGGAGGGACGGTCCTGCGAAGCAGGCTTCTGGAGACGCCCCACCAGCGACTCCTGGCACGCCCCGTCGGACTAGCAGCCCAGGGCTTGGATGCTACTGTCGAGATGCGGCTTCGAGCTCTGGGCCGGGCGCCCGCCACCCCAGCCCTGTCGTCCCAACTCGCCGACCTGCTGCTGGCACTTTCGGCGTACCACCAGCTGCAGGGGAAAGCCTTCAGCCAAGTCCCAGCATCAGCGCGCCCGTATCCCCCCGGCCGTGTGCTCCGCCTCCTGACTGGGGAGCGGGGTTGCCAGGTGGCAGGTTGGCTGGATGAGGCGCTCAGGGGATCTGGCTTGAGGGACCAGCTCCTCAGACGGTGCCAAGAGGAGCGGGAGCTGTTGCCAGGGCTACTGGGCCTGTTGGGGGGCGTGACGGGTTCAGCCAGCAGTGAACTGGGGCTTGGAGGGACCGGAGCCTTGTGGAGCCAGTACTGGACCCTGCTATGGGCAGCCTGTGCCCAAAGCCTAAGTCTAGGACCCTGGAGGGACCCCAGGGCAGCGGCACAGCAACTGAGTCAGGCACTGGGTCAGGGTGAGTGATGGGCCTGGGTGGGTGTTCGGGAAGGCTGGAGTCTTACTTCCATATACACCTCACTCACCTGCCACAAGACTACAAAAGCAGGCCCTTTAGAAGGAACATCCCCCACCCCACCCAACCCCTGGGGGTTCAGGTTATAAGCTTCTTAGCTTTCAAGGCAAGGTCTTGCTTTCCATGCCAGCCTTGAGTCTTGGGGGAAACGTCCCCTCTTCCCCCATCACTGAGTGGGGGCAGTGGAAAAGAGACCTTGTTTTCAGGCTCGAGTCATTTCTTCCACTAGCATCACTGCCTCAGGAGTGTGAGAAGGAGCTGGCTTCTTTGTGTCGCAACCTAATTCATCAGTCTCTTATTTGGAGCTGGGATCAAGGTGAGGAGGAAAGGGTAATGGCAGTGACACAAGCCCCAGATTGCCCCTTCCTTATCAAACCATACCCCTCATCTTCAGGCTTCTGCCAGGTCTTGGGATCTGTTAGTGGAAATGAGAGCAGCCTTCCTTCATCCTCTTGTACCAGCAAACTTTTACAACAGCTCTTCCCTCCTCTCTTGGATGCCCTCCGGGAGCCCAGGTCAGGACTCCTCTGCGGGCCGCCAGGTGAGACAAGGTGCTGGGGATGGGGGATATAGGAGAACACTGAGGATACCCCCTTTATTCCTTATTCTGTTCTGAAACCTGCCCTCTTCCCAAAGGTGCTCCATATCCCTTCAGATATTCTGTCCCTCCCCTCCGCAGGTCCTGCACCCCTTGCCCTGGGGCTCTGTACCCTGCAGACTACCTTGCTCTGGTTTTGGAGCAGAATTCAGCAGCATCTGGCAGCGTGGGCCCCAGGTTCCTTCCTGCTCCTGATCCAGAAGGACTTACCTGTGAGTAGCTAGGGAACAGGAGGGGAGCATCCTGAGTTGGGCTCAGAGCTCACTCTGTTTCTATCAAAGCCTCTACTGCAGGAGGCAGCAGCTTTGTCTCGCCTGGGGTCAGAGGAAAGCTTAGCTCTGGATGTGGAGCAGCAGCTGGGCCTGGAGATCCGGAAGCTGACTGTGCAGATCCAGGTAAGGAGAGGCACCAGCTTGGGGGTTGGTTGTGATGGGGGTAGAACGACTAAATGCCTTGGAATTGCCACTGAATGTATCTTTTCTTGTGTGGACTTCCACTAAATCCACTTTTTGTCCTCTCATTATGGAAAAAAATTTTTTAATTCATAAGTAGAAGAATATAATGGACCTCCATATTCCTACCACTGAGGCTTTAATAACAATCAACTCATGGTCAATTTCTTTCATTTGTATATCCCAACCCCCAACTCCTATGTCAGGCTCTCCTGTTGTGACTTTAACAGCCACTGATGATCACTGTCTATAACCATTATTTCATTAGAGGGTGAAAGGTGGTGACGTTCTAATTCTGTCATCCTTTCATTATTAAATTTACTTATTTGGCTGTCTTAGTTGTGGCATGTGCAATCCTCACTGAAGTATGTGAGATCTTTCATTGTGCATGGGCACCAGAGTGTGGGGGCTCAGGTGCCCCATGCATGTGGGATCTAAGTTCCCTGACGAGGAACTGAACCGGGGTCCCCTGCATTGGAAACTGGATTCAACCACTAGGCCACCTGGGAAGTCCCAAGTGAAACTTGCCTCAAAATTTATTTGGTTACTTTGAGGTATATTTTGTAGAGAATAAGCAAGATAAATGATTGACTTTACTAGTTTTTGATAGAATGTTTCTTTTTTTTTTTTGTAAAAGTACAACTTGTATTTTTACTAAAACTTAAAATATTATTTTAGAAGGCTTGTAATGAAAAAAATAGCACTTTAATTGCCTCCACAACTTCTAATCCCTGTTCTACAGTGGTGATTCTCATTTATTCTTGGCTGTTTCTTCTAATATTTTATTATTTTCCTCTAAATTTATGAATTAAACTCTTCTATTTTTTTCTTCATCTTATACTCTATCTGTTCCTATTGTGGATGATGTCCCTCTGCTTTTTGTTTTCTCTTCCTGCCCAGATGTCTCCTCTTTGCCCTGAATATAGGGGCATGGTTGTGGAGTGTTAGTCCCTGTCCCTCTGCTCCTCTCTCTGCACCAAGGTGCTGTGAACCCTCACAGTTTAGCCCTAATCCACCATCTGCATCTGCCTGTTGGGCATTTCTACTCCCATGTCCTCTTTCAACTCAACATGCCCCAGAACAGGCTCTTCATGAGCAGGGTTGGGCAGTGATGATTGTGGGAGCTCTGGGGAGGGAAGGCTTTGGTGGGCATGTGGTAACAGAAGCTCCATACAGGGCCTGTGGTTAAGCTGGTGGATGGGTAGCCTCGGAGGAGCAGCAGGGGTTACTGGAGGTGGGGAGTTCATAGTTCCTTGGGGGGATAGTGGGGAGATGGCCTGACCGAAGCAAAAGCTCCATTTGTGTGTGTGTGCATGTACATGGGCATATACTTGTGCACATGTCAAGGGTAGGGGCGGAGGATNGCATACAGTCACCTTTTCTTTAGACCTGCCACTACACACCCCAATTCTTGGGGTTCTTCTCCAAGATGGGCTATAGACACCTCTCTCTTTTTGCTGTCTTCTCCCCCATCCAAAAACAAAACCTATCAAACCAGAGAAACCAAACCAGCACGTGGACTTTTTCTTGCTTTGTGGGTTACAATGCTTTGGAGAAATGGAAGTAGCTATAAAGAATATTCAGTGTGAGGACATTCCAAAGGTTCTTGAATCACAGAAAGTTATACTGACTGCTCCTGATTTACAAGCAGTCCTTGCCTTCCTTTCATAGATGACAGATCATACAATTCACTTCTCTTTTCAGCCACTGCCTGTCTGCAGATCATGCAGACCCCTCTCTGTAGCATTTGTTTTTGAACACTGGTGGTAGTGAGGGTGTCTCCATCTTTTTTTTCCTATTAATGTTCCTACGGAATAAAATTAACCTGGAGGATATCCATTTTCTAAACCAAGCTGAGGAGAGCAGGGTAATCTTAGGGCAATTGTCCATAATCTTTTCTCAGTCCAGGCCTTTGGAAAACTCAGTAAAGACTATAGCATCTCTCCTCAGAAAATGCCCAAGCCCATACAATTATGCATACAATTCTGTTCTTTATGGATGCCAGGTTAATAAACACCTCAGATTTAGAAGAGCGTATGACTTGACAAATCCCTCACAGATAAGCAAGCCCTTTTCCTTTTTCCTTATCCCCACAGCTCCTGCCTGAAGAGTCACTGAGTCTCTTTTTTCAAGAATGTCATAAACAAGCCACACAGGACTTTGAACTCCACATGCCACGGGGTCGGTACTGGCGGCATCGTCTGTGTCCTGGTAACTCATCTCGGCACTCCCTCCCAGGCTTCCCAGGGTTAACAGTGTCCAAGCCCCTCTGTGTCCTTGAGAGGCTCCACCTCTCTGCCTCCATCCTTGTCCTCACCTTCTTTGTCCCCACACCCTGAAATCCTACCCTCTTCCCCCAAATGCTCCATTAGGGGCTGGAGAGATCTCCCTAACCTCATATCCTGTCCTTTCTCTTCTCTCACTCCAGAACTTCCCAGCATTCCTAGTGAGTATGCTGGGTTGGTGGTCCGCAGGATACTGGAGCCTGTGTTGCAAGGACTGCACGGACTGCCACCCCAAGCCCAGGCCCCTGCCCTGAGCCAGGCGCTGACAGCCATCCTGGGTGCCTGGCTTGACCACATCCTCTCTCATGGGATCCGGTTCAGGTGAGAAGAAAAGAAGGAAGTGGCAGGGCGATGAACAGAACTGAAAAAGGGGAGGGGAATGGTGGGGAAGAGCAGTTTGGAGAGGCAGGAGGGTCAGGTGGCCACACTGTACCTTGGCCTTCAGCCTGCAGGGGGCGCTGCAGCTCAGACAAGACTTTGGAGTGGTCAGGGACTTGCTGGAGGAGGAGCAGTGGGGCCTGTCCCCAGAACTTCGCCAGACTCTGTTCATGCTCAGCATCTTCCAGCGGCTGGATGGGGCCCTGCTGTGTCTGTTGCAGCAGCCCCTACCCAAGACTCAAGTCCACAGGGGGCTTCCCCGTTGCTGTGAGTCACTCTTCCTCCCCATTCCAGGCTCTCTTCGCCCCTAGCTCATTATTCATAACCCATTCCCATCCTCAATCTGGCTTTAGTGTCCCCCTTGCTAGCCACCTGCCTTCCCCTCCTACCTTACCAGGTGCATGTAATGAGGTTCAGATCATGGAATTGCCCAGCAGCAGCCTCAACAGCCTGGAGAGCTTGGAGCCCCCTCTTCGGCCTGGAGTATTTCCAGCCCAGACAGCTCAGCTGCTAAGCACACTGTGGGGAGGAGGACCTAGCCCTGATGCTTACCTGGTAGGAAACCAGCAGGCCTGGCTTGCTCTGAGGCAGCACCAGCATCCTCGCTGGCACTTACCTTTTCTTTCCTGCCTGGGGACCAGTTCTGAATCCTAAGGCCCCTCATCAGAAGCTAGTCAGAGCTCCCTATCTCTGTCTGAAAAAGCCCAGACATTTAGAAATGCATATTGTAAAAGCTTAATTGGGAGCTTGGAAGAAAGCATATCTGAGAACCACAAGCTACACAGAGCCTGGACTTGAAAAGCTAACCCAAGATCACTACTCCAACTGCCTGGAATCCAGAGTAAAGGTCATAATCACAGCTTGAAACCTGGAAGTCAGCATCCTTGGGAGGCTCAGGCACAGTTCCCTATCAGTAAAGACATCTCAGGGCTAGACACTAGCAGCTAAATCCTGGGAGTAAGACTTTAGGGTTGGATCCCAGGAGAAAGGGGAAAAGCAATAGAAAGCAGGGAGGCTTGATGTCACTTCCTCTTAAATCCCAGGAGCCAGGCTAAACACAAGACAGGTTGGGACACTACTACAAAGTAATTCCTCAGGAACCACAGAGGTGAGATTTCTACACGCAAATCAGTCCCCACGGCCTATGTTACAGTACCCTGTGTTACCCTCCTTACTATTTTTAGTCATTTAAGAACAGTGGGCTGTAGAACCTTCACGTGTAAGCGTTAGCTATTCCAGAGTCCACACATTAAACCTGAAATTACCTGACTGGGGTTCACCCTCTGGTAGGTTTATAATCCCTGCGGTGGTAGTGCCCTCCCCTTGGAAGGGACCAGCACGTAAGACGGTGTTAACCTAGATCTAGCACAGCAGGGTGCAGAGAGGGAGAGGCTGCAGAAGGCGTGTCGTCCGAGCCCGGAGCAAATGGCTCTCGCATTATTCACTGTCTTCACCGTGCTACGAGAGGGCTACTGATGTCACGTAGTGTTTATTGAGAGCGTACTTTGGGCCCTCCGTGTCCTGTGCCGAAACCGTCTCTCTCCTTCCTGGCGTTTCTCCTCTTCTCGGTTGGGGAGCCCAGGGCGGCGGGGACCAGCACCGCCAACACCAGCGGAGAATCCGTACCGAGCGGAGGTCCGTGACTGCGGAAGTGCGCCGCGGCTTACGGACTCGCACTAGAGACACTTCCGCCAGCCACGAGTCCTTCCGGGGCGGGTGTCACCATGGCGGCGGCCTTGGCTCGGCTCGGACTCCGCTCGGTCAAGCAGGTTCGGGTTCAGTTCTGCCCCTTCGAGAAGAACGTGGAATCGACGAGGTACGAGGGGCAGTGGTGCGGGGCGAAGGGGTACGCCTCCCTCCCGCTGGGGATCTAGTCCTTTCTGCCCGACGCTCATGCCGTTTTCTCACGGCAGGACCTTCCTCCAGGCAGTGAGCAGCGAGAAAGTTCGCTGCACGAACCTCAACTGCTCAGTGATTGCGGACGTGAGGCACGACGGCTCTGAGCCTTGCGTGGACGTGCTGTTCGGTGGGTTTCGTTGGGAGTCGGGCGGGAGTCGCGCGCCCTCGGCCCTGGCCCCGCAGTCCTGGTGCCTGATTCTCTTCTCTCCAGGAGATGGGCATCGCTTGATTATGCGCGGCGCTCACCTGACCGCCCAGGAAATGCTCACTGCTTTCGCCTCCCACATCCAGGCTAGGGCCGCGGCGGCGAGCGGGGACAAGCCTAGCGCCAGTACCGGGCGCTGACAGCACAGAAGAGACCAGTCAACAGATTTTAACCCAAGACTGCTAAGGACACTTATTTAAGAAGAACTTAATTACTCATATCACTATCTGGAGGGCCACAGAACGCCAAAAAAAAGAAAAGAGGCCTGTGACTACAAACCTAACCAGTGTTTCTGGGACGAGGAAAGACGGGAGGGGTGCGGACAAATTTGAATTTATTTCAGTTTCTTACTGTCACTCACTGCTTAACCCTTTTGAATTTGGCTTCTTCCACTACTCAAGGTACCTCTTGCTCTTATTAGAAATGCTGTTTTCCCAGTCCTCATCTTTCCATTCCAGTCGCGTTTGCCCCTCTTAATTCACTCCTGTGGAGCTTCTCTTCCTCTCGGGCCCCTTGTCTTCTTTTAACCGTAAAGGTACTACTCCCCTTTCTTTCATTTTTGAGGCATCTTGTCTTCTGTCATGACTTGAACTATCCTCTTGGGTAAAATCCTATATTTCTGTTTGGCTGTAAACTTAAGTTCTGTGCTATATAGTCAGGGTACCTACTACCAATTTTCTCCAAATTCCAGCAACACTTTTTGTCAAAATAAAACTGATAATCTTGCATACTGTCTATAATGATCCTTGAAAAACGGCAGGTTTGAACTGCAGGGGTGCTCCTGTATGCTTATTTTTTAAATAAATACTACACGATCTGTGGTTGGTTGAATCTACAGTTGTGGAATCATGGATGCTGACTGTAAAGTTATCCCCCACTTCTCAACGCTGAAGGAGTGGAGCCCCTAACTCCCTTCCCCACCCCCATTGTTTTAGAGTCAGCTGTACTTGCCTCTTCTGACTTCCTTATTCCTTTAAAAGGCACTTCATCTGCTTAGCCTCTTGAGCTGGAAACCACAGCTTTATCTCTGGTTCTGCCCTCTCCCTTTCCCTGCATATCCAGTCAGTAAGTTCAGAATATTTTGTCTTAAACAAAATCTCCTGAAATGTTCTCTCCATTCCCATTCATGCTCTTGTATTATTGCTATATTCTCTCACCTGGTCTTTTTTTTCTAACCATTTTCATTCCTTAATTTTATCTTTCCAAAGCATTGGTTTTATGTCTTACTACTACTTGTTTCTAGAAAAGGAAGTGGCAACCCACTCCAGTATTGCCTGGAGAATTCCATGGACAGAAGAGCCTGGTGGGCTACAGTCCATGGGGTTACAAAGGGTCAGACACGACTGAGTGACTGACTAACTTTCACTACTTGTTTCAGAGAATAGTGCCTAAAGTGTTTTCCATACTAGGTTATGGCTGTGGATCATGAAGTTAATTTAGGGGTTTAAATCAGCCTTTAAAAAAATAGTAAAATAGAATAAAAAGTATCAGAGTGCATGGCACATGGAGTGGGAAGTATTCTTTAAGAAACATAAGTTTTAAGCATATAATCATGAATATAGTTATACGAAGTGTGTGGATGTGTTTTTATTTGCATGTACTTTGTTGCAGTATAGAATTATTTCTTACCATAGGTTGTAAGAAACAATGCTTGATAGCCACTGGTTTAGAGAAAAACTTAAGAATGTTCAGCCAGGCATTCAAGAATCTCTACACACTGGCTGCTATGTACTTTGCCAAATATATCCTCCTACCACATTACTATAGTACTCTGCTTAAAACAGTGATGTTTTCAAAGGACTGGTTTTCTCCCCTCTCCCTTTAAAGAAAAACTATCAGGAGATAATCAAGTGTAGTAAAAACCAGAATGCCTGGGATTGAAATCCTAAGCTTTTCCCTTAAGTAGCTATGTAACTTTGGACATATTACTTAGTCTCAGTGCCTATTTCCTCATTTGTAAAATGGGGATAATAGTGTCTACCTCATAGAACTGTTGAGAGGATTAAGTGAATTGATATCTGGGACTTCCCTAATAGTCCAGTAATTAAGACTCTGTGCTTCCACTACAGAGGGCACTGGTTCAATCCTTGGTCTGGGAACTAAGATCCCCACATACAAATAAGTAAATAGATGTCTGTAAATTGCCTAGAATATTGAGTGAGCATAAGTATGTAAGAGGCATTTTACTACAGGCCTCTGTACAGTGATGAAAGGATACTGACTACCTAGATTTGAGTTATCCACCCCGAAGGTTAACCTCTTATCTTTGACTAGATTAACCACTCTGATCTGTAAAACCACAGATGGTTCAAACATTGCTGTAAACATGGATTGAATGCTGGCACTGTGCTTCTAGATTGTCAACTTGAGGTTGGGATTGTTTTCTCTGTGTCCCCAACATTTTGCTTAGTGGCTGATATGCAGTGTGCAATAAACATGTGTTGAATTTACAGATATTTAGCATTTAACATTGTGACTTGAACTGATTATTATCACTGAGATTCAAGGATGAATGGTGAAATTCAGGTGTGTACTAAGTGCTCAAATACAGAAGTGGACCGGATGTAATGGTAGCAAGAAAGGACTGACCATTTGATTTGGTCAGAAGGTGATTGTTAAATGAGTAAAAAGTCTACCACTGGAGGGCAGGGCCAGAGTGAAATAAGTGAGCATGCAACATAAAGTGTTAGTTTTATATAATTAAAATTTGGATGGGAGGTGTGTAAATAGCTAGAATAGCTTAAATGTGGATTAGGGTTTTTTTTGTTGTGAAGTTGTTCAGTCTGTCCAACTCTTTGTGCCCCTCCATCCATGGAATTTTCTAGGCAAGACTACTGGAGTGGGTTGCCATTCCCTTCTCCAAGAGATTTTCCGGACCCAGGGCTTGAACCTGGGTCTCCCACATTATAGGCAGATGCTTTACCTTCTGAGCCATCGGGGAAGTAAGGGTATTTTTAGAGGGTGATAGAAATTTGTACTTTATGAAAACACCTTTTATGCTGAGCTGTTGGTGAGAAGTATCTATGAATCTAAGTTGCATTTCTGAACCATCATCAAATGTAACCTTGGGACTTACTTAGTGGTCCAGTGGTTGACTCCTTGTTCTTGAGGCAGGGGGCCTGGGTTTGATCCCTGGTCAAGGAACTAGATACTACATGCAGCGACTAAGTTTGCATGCTGCAACTAAGACCTGGTACAACCAAATAAATTTTTTTTTTTTTCCTAAAGCCCTCAACAAAACCCAAAAAAAGTAGGGCTTCCCTCATGGTCCAGTGGTTAAGGATCCACCTTGCAATGCAAGGGACTCCGATTCAGTCCTTGGTCTGGGAAGATCTCACATGCCCCAGTCAACTAAGCCCTTGCGCAACAACTACTGAGCTTGCACTTTAGAGACCCAGCTGCACAATGAGAGAAGCCAGAGCAGTGAGAACCCATGCATCACAATGAAGAGTAGCCCCTACTCACAACAACTGGAGAAAACCCGTGTGCAGCAAGCAAGACCCACTACAACCAAAAATCTTTTTTTTTTTTAATGTAACCTTGACTCTATGTCACTCTCAGGTGCAGATGCCACCTCTTTGCTACAGCCTTCCCTGACCTGGACANAGGGTATTTTTAGAGGGTGATAGAAATTTGTACTTTATGAAAACACCTTTTATGCTGAGCTGTTGGTGAGAAGTATCTATGAATCTAAGTTGCATTTCTGAACCATCATCAAATGTAACCTTGGGACTTACTTAGTGGTCCAGTGGTTGACTCCTTGTTCTTGAGGCAGGGGGCCTGGGTTTGATCCCTGGTCAAGGAACTAGATACTACATGCAGCGACTAAGTTTGCATGCTGCAACTAAGACCTGGTACAACCAAATAAATTTTTTTTTTTTTTCTAAAGCCCTCAACAAAACCCAAAAAAAGTAGGGCTTCCCTCATGGTCCAGTGGTTAAGGATCCACCTTGCAATGCAAGGGACTCCGATTCAGTCCTTGGTCTGGGAAGATCTCACATGCCCCAGTCAACTAAGCCCTTGCGCAACAACTACTGAGCTTGCACTTTAGAGACCCAGCTGCACAATGAGAGAAGCCAGAGCAGTGAGAACCCATGCATCACAATGAAGAGTAGCCCCTACTCACAACAACTGGAGAAAACCCGTGTGCAGCAAGCAAGACCCACTACAACCAAAAATCTTTTTTTTTTTTAATGTAACCTTGACTCTATGTCACTCTCAGGTGCAGATGCCACCTCTTTGCTACAGCCTTCCCTGACCTGGACATAAGCACTCTTTCCCCTAAGCACCTTTGCTTCCTGGGTTGTAGAAAAGGCTAAAAAAAAAAAAGTATACACAGCACCATTATGGTCCTTCTGGGTTCATCTAAGTTAGGAACCCTAGACTGGAGATGCCACAGCTAAAGTCAGAAAAAGGCTTAAAGACACTGCCGGAAAAGATGCTCTTGTATCCACTCCATTTCACTGGGAAAGAAGGCATAGGTATGTAGGCAATATGGTGCAGTCTGATTCAGATACACCTAGGTTCCAGGCTAGTGACTTAGCTCTGTGGTCAGGGCCAGCTTACTGAACTTTCTAGGCCACGGTTTTCAGCCACCAGATTGGGTTGCTGTGGGGAGAGGTCAAAAGTAAAACAGGATGGCGTCTCAGGCTCTTATATATAGAAGTTACTAAAAGGGAAAAGAAATGTGAGTGGTTTTTCTTACTAGCCTGTGAACTCTGCTGCTGCTGCTGCTAAGTCGCTTCAGTGGTGTCCGACTCTGTGCGACCCCATAGACGGCAGCCCACGAGGCTCCCCCGTCCCTGGGATTCTCCAGGAAAACACTGGAGTGGGTTGCCATTTCCTTCTCCAATGCAAGAAAGGGAAAAGTGAAAGTGAAGTCCCTCAGTCGTGTCCGACTCTTCACAACCGCATGGACTGCAGCCCACCGGGCTCCTCCGTCCATGGGATTTTCCAGGCTATAGTACTGGAGTGGGGTGCCATTGTCCTCTCCGGTGAACTCTGTGAGAAGGCCAACTAAACGCTGATCCAGTGGACACAACTCAGAAAGCCCACCCTTGAGATCAACCTTACGCCACGAGGGCGACAACCTTTCCGGGTCGTGGAGCTTAACCTGACGTGGCGGGGCGGGACTTCCGGGAGGAGGCGGAAGCCGAGCTGTAGGCACCGGCGGGCAGCTGCGGCTGACACATCGGTGGTCGCCCCCGGCGCCGCGCAAGGCTAGCAGGCAAAGCAGGACCGGGCTCTGTTGCCATCTTCCCGGTCCCCGCGACGACGATTTCTATGCAAGGATGGCTCGGGGCGAGCGGCGGCGCCGCGGAGCGCCGGCAGACGGAGCGCGGACGGCAGAGAGGGTGGCTCGGGGAGGTCCCGTACGGCGGGATGGCCGGGGCGGCAGGGCCCGGGGCGCGGCTGGGGCCGCGGCTCTGGCCATAGTGGTCCTGTCTCTGGCCCTGGGCCTGTCCAGCCGCTGGCTTCTGGCGTGGTACCGTTCGCGGCGGGCTGTCATGCTGCACTCCGCGCCGCCTGCGCTGCCTCCCGACTCTTCCAGCCCTACAGTGGCTCCGGACCTCTTCTGGGGCACCTACCGCCCTCACGTCTACTTCGGCATGAAGACCCGAAGCCCGCAGCCTCTCCTCACCGGTAACCTGGACCCGGGGCGGGCAGGCAGGCGGGCATTTAATCTGGACGCCCCAGCTTCGCGCCAGATCAAGGGTGGTGAAGAGTGGATCAGGAGAGTTAGGAGGAGGGATGACCCTGAAGTAATCGGCGACCCAGAGGAACAAGAGCTCTCTCTTTGACTTACGTGGCCATTCTACCCCCAGGACTGATGTGGGCGCAGCAAGGCACCACCCCAGGGACCCCTAAGCTCAGGCATACGTGTGAGCAGGGGGACGGCGTGGGTCCCTATGGCTGGGAGTTCCACGACGGTGTCTCCTTCGGGCGGCAACACATCCAGGATGGAGCCTTAAGGCTCACCACTGAGTTCGTCAAGAGGCCTGGGGGTCAGCACGGAGGGGACTGGAGCTGGAGAGTGACTGTAGAGCCTCAGGTCAGGGCCCTCAGGACACCCCTTCCCCAATCCAGACTTCCTCCACCCTTTCTTTGCTGCCTGCAAATGCAGGATAAAGTGGGGGTAAACAGAAGGGGCTCTGAGTTTGCTGCTTGACTTAAACACTTGCCTGTATGACCATCTTTTTACTATCTTCTGAGCCTTGGTTTTCTCCTCTGTAAACTATAAATAAAAATAGCACCTAATTCACAGAATTGTTAAGGATTAAAGGAAGTACCAGTAACATGTAGAGTTCTTCGCCCAGTACACGGCACAGAAGTACTATTATTTCCCAGAGCTGAGCATAGCTCTTTATCCCATCCCACTGCTTCCTGTCAGTGACCCTGGACACTACTAGGTGTCTGTTGTTTTCACCTGCTGTCCCTTTCCCTAAGGATGATTCTGAGGGGAAGGCCTGCTCACCTAATGCTGTTTTTGTCTCTTCATTGGTCACCCAGGCCTCAGGTACTTCTGCCCTCCCTTTGGTGTCCCTGTTCTTCTATGTGGTAACAGATGGCAAAGAAGTCTTTGTGCCAGAGGTTGGGGCTAAGGGGCAGTTGAAGTTCATCAGTGGGCACACCAGTGAACTTGGTGACTTCCGCTTTACACTTCTGGCACCAACCAGTCCAGGAGATACCACCCCCAAGTATGGCAGGTAATTGGGGGAAGAGAATGTGGGATGGTGGGAGGGGTGGCATGGATGCTGACTTAAGTCTGATTTCCATCTCCTTAACCCTACCCTCTTTTTCACCAGGCATTTCCCTTCTCACTAGGCTCCGTGTTCCCTGTATTGCCAAGACCCTCCCATCCTGACTCCTCATCACCTCCTATCTCTTTGTAATCCTCACCGCTTCCTCCTGCATAATATTTCCTGTTTATCTTCTTCCTTTCAAGCTACAATGTCTTCTGGTCCTCCAATCCAGGACTTCCCCTGCTGACAGAGATGGTGAAGAGTCGCCTAAATAACTGGTTTCAGCATCGGCCCCCAGGGGCTTCCCCTGAACGCTACCTTGGCTTGCCAGGATCTCTGAAGTGGGACGACAGAAGCCCAAGTGGGCAAGGACAGGGACAAGGGCAATTTTTGATACAGCAGGTGACACTGAAAGTCCCCTTTTCTGTGGAGTTGGTGTTTGAATCAGGCAGTGCCCGAACAGGAGGCAGCCAAGCCCTAGAGCAGCTGGCAGGCAGCCTGCTGACCCATGCCCTCGAAAGCCATGCTGAAGCCTTTAGAGAGCGCTTTGAGAAGACTTTCCGGCTAAAGGAGAAGGGCCTGAGCCCTGAGGAGCAGGCTTTGGGTCAGGGTGCCCTCAGTGGCCTTCTTGGTGGGATTGGCTACTTCTATGGACAGAGTCTGGTATTGCCAGACATGGAGGTTGAGGGCTCTGAGCAGAGGGTGGACCCAGTCTTCTTCCCATCTGTCCCTCTTTTCACAGCAGTGCCCTCTCGGTCATTCTTCCCAAGAGGCTTCCTTTGGGATGAGGGCTTTCACCAGTTGGTGATCCAACGGTGGGATCCCCGGCTCACCCGGGAAGCCATAGGCCACTGGCTGGGGCTGCTTAATGCCGACGGCTGGATTGGGCGGGAGCAGGTGCTGGGGGATGAGGCCCGAGCCCGGGTGCCCTCAGAGTTCCTGGTACAAAGGACAGCTCATGCCAACCCTCCAACTCTGCTTTTGCCTGTAGCCCACATGCTAGATGGTGGTGACCCTGCCGACTTGGCCTTCCTCCGCAGGGCCTTCCCTCGCCTGCGTGCCTGGTTCTCCTGGCTTCATCACAGCCAGGCAGGGCCAGTGCCACTATCTTACCGCTGGCGCGGCCGGGACCCAGCCTTGCCAACCCTACTAAACCCCAAGACGCTTCCTTCAGGGCTGGATGACTATCCCCGGGCTTCACACCCCTCAGCCAGTGAGCGGCACCTGGATCTGCGGTGCTGGGTGGCCCTAGGCTCCCGTGTGCTGATGCGGCTAGCAGAGCAGTTGGGAGAGGCTGAGGCAGCCGCAGAGCTGGGCCCATTGGCTGCCTCCCTGGAAGCAGAGGAGAGCCTGGATGAGCTGCACTGGGCCCCAGAGCTAGGAGTCTTTGCAGACTTTGGGAACCACACAAAAGCGGTGCAGCTGAAGCCTCGGCCCCCTCAGGGGCTGATGCGGGTGGTGGGCCGGCCCCACCCTCACTTACAGTATGTGGATGCCTTGGGCTACGTCAGTCTTTTCCCCTTTCTGCTGCGGCTGCTGGACCCCAATTCACCTCGCCTTGGACCCATGCTGGATGTTCTAGCTGATCGGCGTCAACTCTGGAGCCCCTTTGGTTTGCGCTCTCTTGCAGCATCCAGCCCCTTTTACAGCCAGCGCAATTCAGAGCATGATCCTCCCTACTGGCGAGGTGCTGTGTGGCTCAATGTGAACTACCTGGCCCTGGGGGCTCTGCACTACTACGGGCATCTGGAAGGTCCCCACCAGGCCCGTGCCGCCAGGCTCCACAGAGAGCTCCGTGCCAATCTGGTGGGCAACGTGAGACGGCAGTACCAGGCCACAGGCTTCCTGTGGGAGCAGTACAGTGACCAGGATGGGCGAGGCATGGGCTGCCGCCCTTTCCAGGGCTGGACCAGCCTTGTCCTACTGGCCATGGCTGAAGACTACTGAAGGGGAGCGTGGGAGGGGAAGCCAGCCCCCCTGTGACACTCTGGACTAGAGGGACAGGTCTCTCACTTCTGCCCCTAGCTGTCAGATACCAGTGCTTCAGCCCATCCTCAGCTCATCTCAGGTGTCTCCTAACTGACATCCCACATAGCCCTGGGGTGAATGTGAATTCAGAGTCTATTTTTCTAAATAAATGGGGAAACCATGCCGGACTCTATTGCTTTTGCCAGCTTTGCCTCACCAAGAGGTCTTAACTCAGTCCAGGCCTTAGGGCTGCGTGCTCTCCTTCAGAGAAGGTGGGAAAAGTGGCCACTGACTGTCCCTTCCAAACCTAGTCAGGTCAAGTGCAATGCAGTCAGTCGAGCACTAGTCTACCCAAATCCACAAGCAGCTGGTTCACATCTCTTTAATGAGATCAAAGGCTCCTGTGTATATCCTGGGGGATAGAGCTCGCACAGTCCCCCAAACACTGCCCTTCTCAGGACTCCAGCCTTTTCAGATTCTAGGAGGGCAGGGAGAAGCCAAGAACCCAGGGAGCTGGGAGCAGGGCTGTTTCTGGTGGGCAAGTAACCCATTCCCTGCCTCCCAAAATTGCTTATGGGATGTCCCCTTCACTGGAAGCCAGCCCCACCGGAGAGACTTGGGGTGCAGGATTTACAGGCCGTGCACAAGGGGACTGGTCCTCCACCTCTCGTGAGGTGGCACTAACCCTAGCCTCCTTGACTGGCTCACCCTCACTGGAGTCAGGACAAGGGCAGAGCTCAATACCTGAGTCACCAGTCAGGCGGCGATAGCGGCAGGAGGGGGGTGTGGGGGCAGGGCTCACTCCTGCCCCAGGCTCACCCTCCTGATGAGGAGGGGCACTCTGGTAGGAAGAAACGTCTTCCACGTTTGTTCCCTCGTGGCGGGCAGGACAGCTGGAAGCAGAGGAGCTGCAGGTGCACTGGCTGGAAGCAGTCGAGTGGCAGCCTGTGGCTGCAGTGTAAGGAGGCGGCGGTGTGCCTGGGCGGTGAACCACATCCTCATAGGCTGGGGGTTTGAAGGCGCTGAGGAGGCCTGCAGGAAAGAATGGTATGGTCGATAGAAGGCAACCAGGGGTGGGGTGGTGGTGTCTTTCCTATGAGGGAAAAGTGTGCCTTGAAATCTCTGAAAAGGGAGTGTGGAATGAACCAGGGTCCTGGTTTGGGAGGGACCACTGAGAGGCCAGAGCCTCAAGTCACTCACGAAGGTCAAGCAGTGAGCCAGCAGGGACAGGGCCAGCCCCATGGCACGCCCCATGGTAGGCCAACAAGTTGATCTCCCGCTGCCGCTGCTGCTGCTGCAACCGGAGTTTAGCTCGTCGATGGCGGAAGGCGCAACAGCAGCTAAAGAGAATGAGGACAGTCCAGAGCAGCCAGAACCCTGCAGGAGGCGAGGAGGAAGAGACTTAGATACCTCCTATGCAGAGAAGAGTCCTTGAAGGCTGAAGTCCAAAGGCAGGTGGGCAGAACAAAAGAAGAGCCCCCTTGAAGACTCACACCAGAGCTCATAGTAGTACGTGCAGCAGCCAGTCTCCCCACAGCAGTGACCACTCTCACAGAGGTAGGGCTGGTTGTTCACTCCTGGGCACAGCTCTCGAAGCTGGGAGCAAGGAAGCACTTAAAGGGAGATTCCAGCCCAAGACACTGTCCACCCCCACCCCCTGCATACACATACACAATCCCATCCTGTGAGCCAAGTTTAGCTCAGAAATCTATGGGGAGAGGAAAAAGTGATGTTGAGAGGAGTGTTCAAATATCTGAAGGGCTGCCAGCATGGAAGAGGATTTGGAATAGCAAGAATCAGTCTAGAGATTTAAGATCCAAGGTGTGGGCATACAAAGAGGCAGATTGGAGCTCTGCATATAGGAGACCTCTCATATTCAAGCCTGGCTCCCTAGGGTGTTTAATGTTAAGGGAGTGTTTTGGCAGAAGTCCTAAGACTGGGCTATCCCCAAGTCTCAGACTTAGGTAATTTCCAAAGCTGTTTTCATTATCATTCCCTGTGGTCTGCCAATCCCCACTCCTAAGCTGGACCTTTCCACCCCTGGGTCTCAGGCTTCCTAGAGTAGAGGAGGAGCAATAAGAGACCCAGAGCAGGGTTCCCAACCAGATGGGATTGCTGTGGATGATAAAGGATGGCATCCAGGGCGTGATTCTGGGTTCCATCTCTTCTCCAAATTGCTCCCTCAAGAGAAGACGTTGCCAGACTCTGTTATGACAATAGGCACATAGAAAAACATCACAAATAACTGTTGCAAGACAGAAGGAACCTCCCTGGGGCCTCACTATGCCTCTGGTCACTGGAGAGCCACTGCAAGCTTCCACTGCAGCTAAGGGACGGGATCTATGAAGCTGCAGGCAAAAGTCAACAGCACCTACATTACAAAGTTTACACAGAATAGAAGGGCCATATCTAGGAATTTCACAGTACCTTTGGCTCCGAGATTTCCTACGCCACCCGCCAAAAGGCAGGGGCAAGGAATGGGGAAGGAGAAATAAATGGCAGTCGTGATAGGCTTTTGGAGCTGTTGGGATACCTGCTGTTGCCGCACCCGAAGTGCCCCCCAGGCCTCCTCGCTGCCGTTCCCGCCGGTAGCCCGAGCCATGCCTCCACCTACAGCTTCCTGAAGACCACAGTCTCCTCTACCGCCAGCTGCCCCGCCCCTGCCATCTCTGCCTCCACCGCCATGGTCCCTGCCCGGCCCATCTTCGCTGCCGTCACCATCACTCTGCGACCGAACCTTCCATCCAGCTAGAGCTCTGCCAACTAGCACCCAGGTTGTTCCGTCCCACCAATCCGCATCACTCTCGGACAGATGGGCCAATAGGAAAGATCACAGGTTTCTCCCTGCGACCAATCTACTAAAGCACCTCCGCCACTCTCCCAGACAACAGGAGCTTGCACAGACAAAGAGTGGGGAAGGTTCGACCCCTGACTGTGACTGACAGCGACAACAGCCAATATGGACAACAGAACAGGGTTTGCGTTATCAACCAATGAACGGCCGCCCGGGACAGCAAAGTTCTCACTGACTGGCTTGAGCCCTATTTTTCTGGATGACGCCAAAGGCTTGACCACGCCAGGTAATCCCACTAGGAGCCGCGGATTCCCGAGAGCCTGGTGGAGTCTGGGTGGGCGCGGACCGGCTCTTCTGGGGACTGGTGGACGTTTCCCAGCACCAANCATCCATCTGTAGTTCTTCAGGCACTCTGTCTATCATATCTAATCCCTTGAATCTATTTGTCACTTCCACTGTATAATCGTAACAAGGGTCTTTGACATTGACTGTGTAGATTACAACACACTGGAAAATTCTTAAAGAGATGGGAATACCAGACCATCTGACCTGCCTTCTGAGAAATCTGTATGCAGGACAAGAAGAAACAGTTAGAACTGGATGTAGAACAACAGACTGGATCCAAATTGGGAAAGGAGTGGCTATATGTAACCAAGGCTATATGTTGTCACCCTGCTTATTTAACTTATATGCAGAGTACATCATGCGAAATGCTGGGCTGGAGGAAGCACAAGCTGGAATCAAGATTGCTGGGAGAAATATCAATAACCTCAGATACGCAGATGACACCACCTTTATGGCAAAAATCAAAGAATTGAAGAGCCTCATGATGAAAGTGAAAGAGGAGAGTGAAAAAGCTGACTTAAAAGTCAGCATTCAAAAACTAAGGTCATGGCATGCGGTCGCAACACTCCATGGCAAACAGATGGCGAAACAATGGAAACAGTGACAGACTTAATTTTCTTGGGCTGTAAAATCACTGCAAATGGTGACTGCAGCCATGAAATTAAAAGATCTTTGCTCCTTGGAAGAAAAGCTATGACCAACCTAGACAGCATATTAAAATCAGAGACATTACTTTGCCAACAAAGGTCTGTCTAGTTAAAGTGATGGTTTTTCCAGTAGCCATGTATGGATGTGAAAATTGGACTATAAAGAAAGCTGAATGTAGAAGAATTGATGCTTTTGAACTGTGGTGTTGGAGAAGAGTCTTGAGAGTCCCTTGGACTGCAAGGAGATCAAATCAGTCAATCCTAAAGGAAATCATTCCTGAGTGTTCATTGGAAGGACTGATGCTGAAGCTGAAACTCCAATACTTTGGCCACCTGATGCGAAGAACCGAGTCATTTGAAAATACCCTGATGCTGGGAAAGCTTGAAGGCAGGAGGAGAAGGAGACGACAGAGGATGAGATAGTTGGATGGCATCACCAACTCGATGGACCTGAGTTTGAGCAAGCTCTGGGAGTTGGTGATGGACAGGGAAGCCTGACGTGTTGCAGTCCATGGGGTTGCAAAGAGTTGGACCCGGCTGAGTGACCGAGCTGAACTGAATTGAATAAAAAGGCCCATGACTTAAAAGCAAACCAGACGCTTTATTGTGAAATAGTTGTAGATTCTGGGGAGTTGCAAAGTTAGTACAGAGAGGTGTGAACATAACTCAGTCGTGTCTGACTCTTTACAACTCCATGGACTATACAGTCCAAGGAATTATCCAGACCAGAATACAGGAGTGGGTAGCCTTTCCCTTCTCTAGGGGATCTTCCCAACCCAGGTACTGAAGCCAGGTCTCCTGCATTGCAGGCAGATCCTTTACCAGCTGAGCCACCAGGCAAACCCACAGAGAGGTTCAGTGCACCACTAACCCAGTTTCCTCTAATGACCACAGCTTACATAACATCACAACCAGAAAAGTGACTCTGGTACAATGAGTGTGAATGTCTATGCCATTGCATAATGTGTGGGTTTGTGTACCTATACACCACCAAGACCCAAAACTGTTCTATTGCCACAAAGATCTATCTATCGCCCCTCTCCTAAGCACCCTTAACCACTGCTGCTGCTAAGTCGCTTCAGTCGTGTCCGACTCTGGGTGATCCCATAGACGGCAGCCCACCAGGCTCCCCTGTCCCTGGGGTTCTACAGGCAAAAACACTGGAGTGGGTTGCCATTTCCTTCTCCAATGCATGAAAGCAAAAAGTGAAAGTGAAGTCACTCAGTCATGTCTGACTCTTCATGACCCCTTGGACTGCAGCCTACCAGGTTCCTCCATCCATGGGATTTTCCAGGCAAGAATACTGGAGTAGGGTACCATTGCCTTCTCCAACTGGCAACACCTAATCTGTTAATTTTGTATACATCTCTATAATTGTGTAACATTGGAAGTGTTATGTAAATGGAATCATCTAGCGTGTAAGTTCTCTGTTCCCACTTTCTAAAAGTTTTAAATCATGAGTAGGGATTGAGTTTTGTTAAATGCTTCTTCTGCAGCAGTTGATGTGATCACGTGATTTTTCTTCTTTGACCCACTAATATGGTGGCTTAGCTCGATTTTTGAAAATGAAACCAACTTTGCATCCTTGGAATAAAATCTTGCTTGGTGAAGCTGTAGAATTCTTATATATTGCTGAATTCTATTTGCCAATACTTTGTGATGTATTTCTCCCTCTCTGTTCATGAGGAATCTTGATCTGCAGTTTTCTACTTTTTGTGCTGTTTTTTGGTTTTGGTATCAGAGTAATACTGATCTCCTAAAATGAGTTGGGAAAAGTTTCCTCCTCTTCTATTTTTTTGAAAGTGTACAATTGATTTTTTTTTAATTAATTTACTTATTTAAATTGGAGACCAATTATTTTACAATATTGTAGTGGTTTTTGCCATACATTGACATGAATCAGCCACGGGTATACATGTGTTCCCCATCCTGAACCTCCCTCCCACCTCCCTCCTCATCACATCCCTCAGGGTCATCCTAGTGCACCAGCCCTGAGCACCNTTGTAGTGGTTTTTGCCATACATTGACATGAATCAGCCACGGGTATACATGTGTTCCCCATCCTGAACCTCCCTCCCACCTCCCTCCTCATCACATCCCTCAGGGTCATCCTAGTGCACCAGCCCTGAGCACCCTGTCTCATGCATCAAACCTGGACTGGCAATCTATTTCACGTATGATAACATACATGTTCAATTGACGTTAATTTTTAAAATATTTAGTGTAATTCTGTGAAATCAACTGAGCCTGGATATTTCTTTTTTAGAAGTTTTAAAAATTATATGTTGAATTTCTTTATAAGTTATAGGATTATTCAAATTATCTCCTTCATATTGATGAAGTGTGGTAGTTTATGCAGTTCAAAGAATTGGTCCTGTTCAAATAAAATTTCAAATTTATGTACATTGAGTTATTCATATTTCTTATGCTTTTATATCTGCTGGACCTGTAGTTGTACCACTTAATTTCTGATATTGGCAATTTGGTCTTTTTCTCTTCAGTCTTGCTTGAGGTTTGTCAATTTTATTGATGTTTTCAAAGAATAAACTTTCTGTTTCACTGATTTTCCACCCACATTGGGTATCTGTTTCTAATCTCATTAATCTATGACTTTTATCATGTCCTTCTTTCTGCTTGCTTTGGTTTTTTAAATTATTTAATTAATGGCTGCACTGGGCCTTCTGTGATTATGGTTTCAGTGTGTCTGCCCTCTGATGCCCTCTTGCAACATCTACCGTCTTACTTGGG
>SJYV01022546.1:2379-12753 GCA_006410875.1 Neotragus pygmaeus
GTACCAGGTACTACACAGGATGCTGGGTAGATTAGTTGAGTAAAGTAGCAATTGATACCCTATGCTAAGCACTCACTGTGAGCTGGGGACTGCATAGAGATGACCCTACTGTCTCCTCCCACAATCCTCCCACAAATCAATTGTTGCAGGGAAGAACCAATTCTGACTGTGTGTTGGAACTGTTTCTTTGACTTGCTTTTTGTTGATTTTGTGATTATAATCGTACATAATGACCTGCCTCAGAAAACAAGGCCTGTCTACCTGACCCTTTAGTGCCTTTGTTCAGGGCCCTATCACCTGTGGATTGCAGGAAGGAAGAAATTAACACATCTCTTGCCATTCTAAGAGAAATTTATAAGATTGATGGCTTTTTTACTTTGTTTCTTCCCCTCTCCCCTCATCTCTGTTCCATAAAAGAATATGGCATCCAGACCCCCACCAAGATGGTTATTTTAAGACATTAGTCTGTCTACTTTTGGTCTGTGGTCTCTCTGGTTATTTTCCTTGCCTCAGCACCTTGTCTCTGATTTTGTTGGCCTGTTTTGGACTCAGTGACACTGTGTTCATTCTATAAATGAAGCAACTGAGCCTGAATCAAGTAATATGATCATCAGGATTCAAACTCAGAGTTTGAATCAAAACCTGTGCTCTTACCAAAAGATAGGTCACCTTCCAGGATATTACAGGCCACAGCCTTCAAAAATCTCAGACTGGCAGGGCCTCTGATGACTGGGCCTCTCTCAGAGTTTCCTCTGCCCCTCTTGAGATGCAGGTCACCGGGGTTGACTGATGGCCACTCCACACCACAGCCCTCAGGGAATAAGGGACTTCCTGGGACCTAGGATTCTGGAGCCCAAAAATACTCAGCCTTGCCCATGATGGCTCCTTTGTGCAGGAAGGAAGGTCTGTGTGGGAAGATAGCGAGAATCTGACTCCTTGTCCCATTCCCTCCATTTTCTTCCCCAAAGCTAAAAAAATTCACAAGGTCAGCACAAAAAAGTTTAGAAAATAACAAAGTACAGCCAGAAGCTGACCTAGTGATATAGGAGATAGATGGTCTCCAGGTTAGACATTTACAACTGGCCTTCTGTTATTTCATGAGGCATGAAGAAGTGGGCTTTACGCTGGTTACTTACAAATGTTAGCATTTCTTGAGATAAGAGATAGCTGGGTTCCAGTTAAGGCATTTACAATCAGCCTCCTGTTTGCCCTCCAAAATGGAAGTAACACAGAAACAGGGTAAATAGCCAGTGTTTGTCTCTTGTAAACACCTCAAGGTAATAGTCACAGCAATAGTCAAGGTAATAGTCACGACAAGTGAAGAATTACTGTTTGAGTAAAGGATTAAGGGATCTCTGCTCCCTCCTCTTTGGGACAAAGGAGGCGCTACACATGCACGGAAAGGCTCCTTGTGGGTCAAAAGTCAGGAGGTAATTTCAGGCCGCATGAGTCTTGCTCATCCCAAAGCCTTCACTTCGAGATCCATCTTGACTGAGAGATGCCTGCACACCTAGAGGAGCGTCCCAAGGTAGGTCAGGTATAGAAAAGGTAGGTCAGGTATAGAAAAAGAAACCATGTAATCGGCCTGAAGGAAGGCAAAAACCAGGAAGAACTGACCAGTATAAATGTCCTAACAGCCTCTGTACTGCCCTCCCGCTCACTGGGAGGGATGCCTACACCCTTTCTCTCCATGCGCGCATCTCTGCCATGCTTCTGTCTTAACTAAACAAGCTGCTTCTCTATGTCCTCTCCCACTTGTTGTGCTATGTCTCTAATAATAAAGTTTATACCTGCCTTCACAGTTTCTACCTCCATAATAAACGCATTTTTCACTGGGGGCAAAGATCCAGGGAAAACCAGTTTCTAGCCTCTAGGTTTGGAGAAGGCATGAGGAGCCTGGTAGGGTGCAGTCCATGGGGTCGCTAAGAGTCAGACACGACTGAGCGACTTCACTTTCGCTTTTCACTTTCATGCATTGGAGAAGGAAATGGCAACCCACTCCAGTATTCTTGCCTGGAGAATCCCAGGGACGGGGGAGCCTGGTGGGCTGCTGTCTATGGGGTCACACAGAGTCAGACATGACTGAAGTGACTTAGCAGCAGCAGCAGCAGCCTCTAGATTTACTAGTCTAGTGGCTAGGATTCCTGGTTTTCATCCAAGCCACCCAGGTTCAATTCCCAGGCAAGGAATTAAGATCTTGCTTCATGCCAGCATTCACTGCTTCCCTGCCAAATCACTAGGACAGCCTAGGAACCAGGAGGACTCCAAAGGGTGATAGGTGGGGGGGGATACTTGAGGCCTAGACCTTCAGCAGCCTCAGTTTCCCTCAGTTTATGGTTCCAGTCTTGGTGCAGTGTTGTCCTTTTGTTTGCAGACTTGATGCCTGCTTTACAGCAAAATGTGTTTTTGCACTTTAGGCCGTAGAATGCAGCTGGTTGTGTCTTCTTTTGTCTTTCAATCTGTAGCCAAATTCTATGCTGAGATAGGAACCCCTGCCTGGTTCTGCTGTCACCCGTGTCTTT
This sequence comes from Neotragus pygmaeus, assembly GCA_006410875.1. Taxonomy (NCBI): domain Eukaryota; kingdom Metazoa; phylum Chordata; class Mammalia; order Artiodactyla; family Bovidae; genus Neotragus; species Neotragus pygmaeus. The sequence continues at coordinate 4,902 of SJYV01022546.1, forward strand.
CATGTTCTGAGTTTCTTAGGAGCTCCAGGTCAGTGGGCCTGCTATTCTCAGGGATTACTTCCCCAGCAACACACTCTCTAAGCCCACACTCTCTAACACCACTCTCTAAGCCCACATCAGAGACGTACCAGGGGTACTAAGCTTTTCAACATAGAAAGAGGTCACTTATTTCTTCCTGAAATTCTGTTTTATAGAGGCACAAATAAAACTTCTAGGATGTACAATGGCAACAGCTTTCAACGATTTTCAGAGCTCGTTTTCACTCAGGTCATTTATTATTATTGATATTCTCTTTCTTTTTACAAATAGTCCAGCTCTATTAAGGAAATCAGAAACGGCATCAGCATTGTTGGTGGTTGGTTTTTTCCTCAGCTACATCTTCTATAGCCCAATGGGTGTCAATTGCATAATTAGAGTTAGTTGTATCATTTGATTAGTTAGAACATTTACTATTCACCCAACTGTTTAAGTCATTTGAACTTAAATGGAACTCTACTGAAGAATAAAAGATCTCCATAAATATTGTAATAAAAAATATAATTACACTTCAATTGCTCCATGGATTTACTTGGATTAGTTGGAAAGTTCTCCTATTCTAGAATGCCTGTCTCTGCCTCTCAGCTCTCTTGTAGACCATCAATTAGCCAAATAACCATCTTGCTACTTGACAGGCTTTGGATTCTGATTTGACAGAAACCTACAATGTCCAGGGAGACCTGCCAAGCTGCAGAAGGAGCATCACACAGCCTGTTCTGGCTGAGTTGGACTGTCTCCTCTTCTCACCATACCTGCTATGAAGTAATAATAAGAAGAAGACAGAGGAGGAGAAATAACCAGATATGAGGATTTATAACTTTCCAAAAAATGTTCTGAGTGCCTTATATATATTATCTGGTTTCTTTCTTGCATCAACTCTGGGAGGCATGTATATTTTCCCAGCTTTACTGGTGAGGAATCTGAAAACAAAAATATTATGTAACTTACCCAAAGATACACTATGAGGAAATTTCAGAGCTTGGATTCAAACACAGATTTGTCTTGTTCCAAAGTTTATTTATTCCACTGGTAACCTTCCATTTTGCTTTCCAATCTGTACCACTAAATAGGCCTATAGAGGACTACACTGGATCAGACCCTGGTTTTTCCCAAATGACTTCAAGATCATTTGGGAAAAATGATCTGGTGATCACCCTATTGGTTATTGTCTGGAGAAGCTACTCTCATGAAAGATATTCTCTAAACTGTTTCTGACATCACCCACATCATTTATTAGCCACCCTGGCCCCTCTGATTATCTCTCTCTACCACAGACTCTTAGAGTTGAAAGCCCCTTAAACATTATGAGGTTAATATCCTCAGTTTGCATAGAAGGGAACTAGGGTCTAAGCCACTTAATTGAGCTCACACAGCAAGTTAAGGTCAGAGCAGGTTCTGGTACCCAGACTTGATAATTTTTGTTGAATAAGTGGGATCCTTCTTCTACCAGCCAACTCAGAACAATATCCCTTCAGCTACTTCATCTCCCATGTGCAATTCATCTGACCTCTAATTATGTCCAGAAGGCCCACTCAGGTTTAAGAGTCTGAGACTTTGACTATATTTTCACCTTGCACAAAAATCACAGTGACAAGATCCACTTGTTCTGAGTCACTGCATAAAATAGGATTTCCTCTGCTGCCCCTTCATTGAGAGGTAAAGGGTGCCCTCCAGACCCAAGATCAACCCTTACCATCTCAGACTCTGTTCTGACCCTAGACCCTCCTCATTGCTGAGTCACCTTTCTCCACCTCCTTTCTATCTTTGGGACGTCTTGTTAGGGTTGTTGTTGTTTAGTCACCCAGTCATGTCCAACTGTTTGCAGTCCCATGGATTGCAGCACACCAGGCGTCCCTGTCCCTCACCATCTCCTGTAGTTTGGCCTAGTTCACATTCATTGTATCAGTGATGCCATCCAGCCATCTCATCCTCTGATGCCCTCTTCTTCTGCCCTCAATCTTTCTCAGCATCAGGGACTTTTCCAATAAGTCATCTGTTCACATCAGATGACCAAAGTACTGGAGCTTCAGCTTCAGCATTAATCCTTCTAGTGAATATTCAGGGTTGATCTCCCTAAGATTGACTGGTTTGATCTCCCTGCTGTCCAAGGGACTTTCAGGAGTCTTCTCCAGCACCACAGTTTGAAGGCATCAGTTCTTTGGCATTCTGCCTTCTTTATGGTCCAGCTCTTACAAGCATAGGTGGCCACTAGGAAGACTATAGCCTTGACTAAATGGACCTTTGTTGGCAGAGTAATGTCTCTGCTTTTCAACACACTGTCTAGGTTTGTCATCACTTTCCTGCCNAAAAAAATTTTTTAATATAGAAAAATATAAAGAATAAATATAATTCTGATAATTCCTACACTGAAAATCATCATTGCAAATATTTTAGTGCATTCTGTTTCTATACAGGCATTCACACACAATCACTCATAAAGCTAGAGAGGTAGTCTGTTTTGAAGTCTGTATTTTTACTTATCAGTTTAAGAATATATTTATCTAATTAATTATTACTTCATTAACTACTTCATTAATCATTTAAAATATAATTAACATCTATAGAGTAGTATATGGTGTGATTAAATTAAACATACTTTAAATGTATAAAAGTATATGGTGTGTGTAAATTAAACATACTTTAAATGTTTTTACTTTACTAGTTTCCTATTAGAAAAATGTTAAATTAAAACAATTTTAATAATAAATTAGATGCTGTATGCTCAGTATACAAATGTTATCTCAGGCTTATACTAGGATGAAATTTGTATCTTATATGAACATGAACTATTTCACTTAAGGTATGTGGAATTTCACTTGTTGAAGAAAAACATATAATTTTCTTGATAAGACTCTTGTTGATAGTTCTAATAGTAGCTAGATTCTTTACTATAATACCAGAAGCAGCAATATAAAATCCAGAGTCTCCAATGAAATAAAATTATTCTCTGGTCCCTGAAAATGAAATTGCATAGAATTTCCCATTTTAATTGTAACCATTTCAGGGATTCACTGTGTAGTTTAAAGTACTTCAGTTTCTGAGGTATAGTTTATAGAGTGAATGAATTTATAACTTATTCACACTTATTTGAAGTCAGGAAAATACACCTTTGTGTTAGTCACTCAGTCATGTCAGACTGTTTGCCACCCCATTGTAGCCCACTAAGCTCCTCTGTCCATGGAATTCTCCAGGCAACAATACTGGAAGGAGTTGCCATTCCCTTTTCCAGAGGATCTTCCCAATCCAGGGATTGAACTTGGTCTCCTGTATTTGGGCAGGTTCACAAATTCTTTACTGTCTGAGCCACCAAGAAAGCTACCATCTTTAAAGCCTAAGTATTTGTCACCCAACACTAATAAACATCACTCACTATTATGTAAGTGTTTCTGCTCCCAGAGCAGGGCAAACAGTCTACCCTTAGACAGAGCCCTTGCCTTCAAAGAGGTTTTGGNTCTTTAAAGCCTAAGTATTTGTCACCCAACACTAATAAACATCACTCACTATTATGTAAGTGTTTCTGCTCCCAGAGCAGGGCAAACAGTCTACCCTTAGACAGAGCCCTTGCCTTCAAAGAGGTTTTGGTTGTTGTAATACATGGTACTGGTAAGAAGCAAAGGAAAAATATCAATGAGACCACATGGAGTAGAATCAGAATGAATTGCATAGTTGAGGGAAAAAAAATGATGAGAACTAAAAGGAGGAAAGATAATATAAGTGATCAGAGAAGATTTTAGAGAGTTGATAAAGAAAGTAGGCTCATGGGAAAAATTTACTCCCAAAAAAGCTTTTTTCCACCAAATTTAGAGTTATTTTGTTAAAGTTACTTCCTTGATTGTAGAATAACTGAATAATTCAATCATGAAGACACAAAACACTCTAACACTGAAGTTCAGTATTTGGATAAGTCTTCAGCATAAGCCATGCTGTGGGCTGAAAATAGCACAGATAGGACTAAGTACATAGGGTTCACAGTTGATGCTTCAAATTTCCATTCAGCAGCTACATCACAGCCTTACATCTTTTTTTTTTTTTTTTTAAGCTAAACCAACAGATACATCGAGCTAGAAGCACTTCAGGGCACAGGGAGGGTTGAGTAGTGATGTAGTCCTCACCAGGAAAGTTTTGTGATAGAAGCAATCTCGTTAGGTGTACACTCTTTCCAAATGACAGAGCCCTCAGAGATGGCTCTCTAAGATACACATCCCATAGCTTTATGGACTCCACTCTAGTGCTTGTCCTATGTTAATCAGTAACATTTCACAACTCTTGTGGAATATGGAAGTTACTTAAGGAAGCTTCCTGAAACACATATATAAATGCCCTGAGAATGTATGCAGGTTTCTGTCTTCAAATCACTCCTTCAAAGCACAGTGTATTTTCCCTAATGCTTCTGTAATTTAATGTCCTTGTTAAGACTATGAGCTTTTATAATGGTTGGGCTTTAACTCACATCAAATTTGAACATTTAAGGCAACATCATACAGCTTTTACTCTGGGATGTTGTATAAGAGAATCAAATTTGATATGTTACATATCAGTAGCTACCATCACATCCTCCTTTTCCTCAGATGATCTGGTTTAGAAAGATGAAATAAACCACAAATACTGAACTGTTTTTTACTTCCCTTAACTAAATTATATGGAGGCATTTTTGACAGCTTATAAAATCAGCAACCAAGGCTGTATAATCATAAAATTATCTGTGCCCAAAACATAGCCCTGAAACATATGAAAGAAAAACTTAGTAAATGGGATTTATATATTATTAAAAATCATTTTGTTTTCAATGTAGCATATCATTATTTTAGATCAAGTAAAATTACCTTAAATCATCACATGATAAGAATTACAGAGTATTTTGTAACAGTAACTTCTGTGATGGCAAGATTTAAGTAAGTTGCAATAACTGATTACTGGTTATTTAGCTTTTGCATAATTTGTTCCCATTAAAAATAAGGAACATTTCCATGAATCTGCTTAAAGATAATCTTTGTGACAGTTGTAAAAAAAGCCCCGCAGTGTAATTGCCCCATCAAATATATTAGTAAGTCAGAATTTTAAGGAGATTTGTCAAAAAACCTCTGCAAACACTATAGCAAATTACATTGAAAATAGTATTCTACCATGTGCCATTCTTCACATGAATTATAGATGAGCATTTTTTTTATTAACTTCTAGTTCAGTTTGGTTCAGTCACTCAGTCATTTCCGACTCTTTGCAAGCCCATAGACTGCTGCACACCAGGCTTCCCAGTCTGACCCCAAGTCCTGGAGCTTGCTTAAATAGATATCCGTTGAGTGGTGGTGCCATCCAACCATCTCATCCTCTGTCATCCATTTCTCCTCCCTCCTTCATCTTTCGCAGCATCGGGGTCTTTTCCAATGAGTCAGCTCTTCAAAATAGGTGGCCAAAGTATTGGGGTTTCAGCTTTAGCATCAGTCCTTCTAATTAACTGATTGGATTGATTTCCTTTAGGATTGACTGGTTTGATCTCCTTGTAGTCCAAGGCCTCTCAAGAGTCTCCTCTAACACCACAGTTAAAAAGCATCAATTCTTCAACACTCAGCTTTCTTTATAGTCCAACTCTCACATCCATACATGACTACTGGAAAAATCATAACTTTGACTAGGTGGACATTTGTTGGCAACGTCTGTGCTTTCTAATATGCTGTCTAGGTTGGTCATAGCTTTTATTTCAAGGAGCAAGGGTCTTTTAATTTCATGGCTGCTGTCACCACCAACAGTGATTTTGGTACCCCCCAAAATAAAGTCTTTCATGGTTTCCATTGGTTCCCCGTCAACTGGCCATGAAGTGATGGGTCGGGATGCCAAGATCTTAATTTTTGAATGTTGAGTTTCAGCCAACTTTTTCACTGTCTTCATCACTTTCATCTTCAGTTCTTCACTTTCTGCCATAAGGGTGGTGTCATCTGCATATCTGAGGTTATTGATATTTCTCATGGCAATTGTGATTCCAGATTTACTTCATCCAGCCTGGCATTCTGCATGATGTACTCTGCATATAGTTTAAATAAGCAGGGTGAAAATATACAGCTTTGACATACTCTTTTCCCAATTTGGAACCAATCTGTTCTATGTCCGGTTTCAACTGTTGCTTTTTNATTTACTTCATCCAGCCTGGCATTCTGCATGATGTACTCTGCATATAGTTTAAATAAGCAGGGTGAAAATATACAGCTTTGACATACTCTTTTCCCAATTTGGAACCAATCTGTTCTATGTCCGGTTTCAACTGTTGCTTTTTGACCTGCATGCAGATTTCTCAAGAGGCAGGTAAGGTGGTCTAGTATTCCCATCTCTTTAAGAATTTTCCACCTTTTGTTGTGATCCTTACAGTCAAAGGCTTTGGCATAATCCATAAAGCAGAAGATGTTTTTCTTGAACTATCTTGCTTTTTTGATGATCTGACAAACGCTGGTAATTTGATCTCTGGTTCCTCTGCCTTTTCTAAATCCAGCTTGAGCATCTGGAAGTTCATGGTTCATATACTGTTGAAGCCTGGCTTGAAGAATTTTTAGCATTACTTTGTTAGCCTGTGAGATAAGCAATTGCGCAATAGTTTAAACATTCTTTGACATTGTCTTTCTCTGGGATTAGAATGAAACCTGTCCTTTTCCAGTCCTGTAGCCACTGCTGAGTCTTCCATATTTGCTGGTATACTTAGTGCAGCATCATATTTTATGATTTGATAAAGCTCAACTCCTGGAGAATCCCAGGGACAGTGGAGCCTGTTGGGTTGCCGTCTATGGGGTCGCACAGTCGGACACGACTGAAGTGACTTCGCAGCAGCAGCAGGAATAATTTAGGAGAAGGCAGTGGCACTCCATTCCAGTACTCTTGCCTGGAAAACCCCATGGACGGAGGAGCCTGGCGGGCTGCAGTCTATGGGGTCGCTAAGAGTTTGACATGACTGAGCGACTTCACTTCACTTTTCACTTTCATGCATTGGAGAAGGAAATGGCAACCCATTCCAGTGTTTTTGCCTGGAGAATCCCAGGGATGGGAGAGCCTGGTGGCTACCGTCTATGGGGTCGCACAGAGTCGGAAATGACTGAAGCGATTTAACANCACTTTCATGCATTGGAGAAGGAAATGGCAACCCATTCCAGTGTTTTTGCCTGGAGAATCCCAGGGATGGGAGAGCCTGGTGGCTACCGTCTATGGGGTCGCACAGAGTCGGAAATGACTGAAGCGATTTAACAGCAGCAAAGCTCAACTGAAATTGGACTCTAGACTATCAGGTTCCTCCATTCATGGAATTTTCCAGGCGAGTACTGGAGTGGTTTGCCATTTCCTTCTCCAGAGAATCTTTCCAACCTGGAGATTGAACCTGGGTCTCCCACATTGCAGATGCTTTACTGCTGGGGTCCAGCCCCGATGGATCCAGGGAATTTGAAGGGGAGATGGCGTCAGCAAGGAGAGACTTATTTATTTAGAGATATAAATAGAGATTAGGAAAGAATAGTGTAGAGGAGAAAAGAGGCTGCAATTTCTTGGTTTACATAGAAAGCCAATAAAGTCCTGAGACAAGGAACTTGCACTGTCTACACAGGCCACAGGCACCTGCTTGAATAGCAGAGGGTACCCTATCTTGGGCTCCCTCTTGTATGGGTCTTAGAAGCCCAGGCAAATAATTATACATGGCGAGTCTCTATGCTCCAGATGGGAATTCAGCCTGAAAAGGGAGAATAAGAAAAGAATGACATGGGGGAGCCAAGCATGGGTACAAGACCCACAACTTTATTTTCAAAGGCAGCTTATATACCCCAAGTTGTACATAAAGAAATAATGGAAT
>SJYV01022550.1:0-52087 GCA_006410875.1 Neotragus pygmaeus
CTCTTTCTTTTGCTAGTACTCTGTACTTTTATTTCATTGTCATCAGAGAATGTTCTTTGTGACATTCCTGCTCCATGGAACTCACTGCTGCTTTCTCCACAGCCTGACAAGTGGGTCAGTTTTTGTTAACATTTCACGTGCGTTTTATGTGAATATGTGTTGATGATTATAAGAGTATAAATTACAATACAATATATCCAAAACTCTACCTTGCTGACGATGCTGTTTGGATCCTCTACATTCTAACTGTGTCATCACCTCTTTATCTTGTAGTAGGAGTGACATCTCGGCCTCTTCCCTTTCTATGTAAGTCTCCTTGAATTTCTTCTAGCTTTTGCCCTTTAAAGGTAGCTGTTTACCTGTTCAGAAAATGAATATTCATAATGATGATGACTTCATTGTGAATAGTGTCTTNATCTTGTAGTAGGAGTGACATCTCGGCCTCTTCCCTTTCTATGTAAGTCTCCTTGAATTTCTTCTAGCTTTTGCCCTTTAAAGGTAGCTGTTTACCTGTTCAGAAAATGAATATTCATAATGATGATGACTTCATTGTGAATAGTGTCTTTTAGCAGCAAAATGTTTTGTTTTGCTTTGTTTTAACATCTAATGGTTTGTGTTTGGAATTCTCCAGGTCTAATGGCTTTATTTTTGTTTCCATGACAGTGTCTGTCATTACTTTCATCATCCTTGAAGCTTTAGGGATGTCTCTTGCTTTTCAGCTCATATCTGAGACTTTCTTTCTGAAGCAAATTGAAAATTATTTTCTCTTATATGGCGAGTTAAACCCATTCCCCTATTTATATCAGATAAGACCAATATATTTGGTTTAAACTCTGTCATATTATTTTTAGCAGCTTCATTGCGGTACGTTGCACATCACATATTCACACACTTGAAGTGTAAAACTCAATGATTTTTAGTGAATTTACAGTGCTATCTGATCCATGCCACAACCCAATTCTCAAATATTTCCATTACCCTCAAAACTGCATGCCCATTTCTACTCACTCACTATTTCCACGCTTAGCAGAGGAAACTCTGATAGTGAAAGAAGGGGCTGAAGCAGCTGGCTTAAAACTCAATATCTAAAAAACTAAGATCATGGCATCTGATCCCATCACTTCATGGCAAATAGATAGGGAAACAACAGAAACAATGACAGACTTTATTTTCTTGGGCTCCAAAATCACTGCAGATGGTGACTGCAGCCATGAGATTAAAAGACACTTGCTCTTTGGAATGGTAGCTATAACAAACCTAGACAGCATACTAAAAAGCAGAGAGATTACTTTGCTGACAAAGGTCTGTGTAGTCAAAGCTATGGCTTTTCCTGTAGTCACTCATGGATGTGAGAGTTGGACCATAAAGAAGACTGAGCGTTTTCAGACTGTGGTGTTAGAGAAGACTATTGAGAGTCTCTTGGACTGCAAGGAGATCAAACCAGTCAATCCTGAAGGAAATTAATCCTGAATATTCCTTGGAAGGACTGATGCTGAAGATGAAGCTCCAATACTTTGGCCACCTGGTGCAAAGGGCTGACTCATTAGAAAAGACCCTGATGCTGGGAAAGATTGAAGGCAGGAGGAGAAGAAGACAGAGGATGAGATGGCTGGATGGCATTACTGACTCAATGGACATGAGTTTGAGCAAACTCTGGGAGATGGTGAAGGACAGGGAAGCCTGGTGTGTTGCAGTCTGTGGGGTCGCAAAGAGTTGGACACGACTGAGTGACTGGAAAACAATAAGCAGAGGCAACTAGGAATCTACCTCCTATCTCCATAGATTTATCTTTTCTGGATACCTCATATAAATGGGACCACCTGTCTGTTGTAACTTAGAATAAGTTATTGAGATTCATCTATATTGTCGTAAGGACCAGTGTGTCTTTCCTCTTTCTTTTTGAACATTGGACACGTACCACATTCTCCTTGCCTGTTCGCCAGTTGGTAGAGATTGGGGTCCCTAGCACTTTACGGCTTTTATGAGTGGCGCTACCATAAACATTCACGTGCAAGGTGCCGCCTGGACACAGGTCGTCTCTTCTCCTGGATGGATACCGACGAGCAGAACTGTGGGGTCTTATGGTGGACACGTGTCTGGCTTTCTCACCAACAGGCAAACCATGTTCCAAAGCAGTGACAGGGCTGCCCTCGCCAGCAGCCCGGCGGGGTCTTCCTCCGTCTTCACGCCCGTTGAGGCTTGTGTCATCTGCTGCCCTCAAGCCACTGCGGTGTGTGTGTTTTCTTGCTGGTGTGTTTGAGGTGACTTTATTAAAGGTCCAACTTTCATTTCCTCTTTCATAGGGTGTGTGTATGGCATTTTATCCAAGAAATCTCTGCTTAACCCAAGATGATGAACACATTTCCCTTAAATTTTTCTTTCAAAAATCCTATAATTTTAGATATGACCTTTAGCTCTATGATCCATTTGAGATTAATTGTTGTACACGATGTGACAAAGGTCTACATGTGCCCTCGTGCACATGGACATCCAGTTGCCCCAGCACCACTTGTTGAAATAACACATTATTTGAAACTCTTAATTACTGGACACACTACGTTCGCTGTTTTGTTATTTAACTGATGTGTTTTCTTTGCCCTTTTACTTCTGTTTTATTTATTTTGGCAGTTACGACAGTCTTCATTTCTGTTTTGGAGGTTATCTTTGCTCATATCTTTTTAGCTGGTCTTATTTTCATTGATTGTTTGAAGTCCCATGTTTTATTTCCTTTTTCTAGTAGCTTTGTACAGATAGTCTGTGCCTCCGCATTTGTGAAGCCAGGGGTGAGGATTTAGTGGGGTTTACAAGACGCCTGGCTGTCTCTCTATTTGCTGTCAGTGTGGTGAAGTGCGGGCCTCTGCTGAACGGATTGTTTTCTCTTTGTGGAGAAAGGAGCACATGCCCTTTTATTTATTTTTTCACGCAGGACCCCAGATTCCCTCGGCTTCCTTCTCCCTTCCTGTGTTTTATTCATAGGGCACCTCTCCTTCTGGTAACCCCTCACTCTTCCCAGAGCATTTACCTCTCAAGGTGCTTCTGCACATCCAGGGCACACTTTCAAGTCTCTTCTCTGTCGCAAGTACTTTGATCGAGCAAAAAGTTTTGTATTTTCATACTGAGAGTGACTTTCTCTTTCCAGCAGCAGCTTTAGATCAAGTTCAGACCCACCACCAGGTCCCTCTGCTCTGCGAGCTGTGCTCCCTCTTTGCAAAGGCGTGAAGAGCGTGGGAGTCAGCTCACTGCGTTCAGGGCTCATTTCCCAATTACAGGAATTTTGATAGTCGACCCCTCTGTCTTCTAGCTACGCTGAGGACACTGGTTTTCCATAGCTTTGTTTCTTATTCTTCTTTCCTTTTCTTGGGGCACACAGGGATATATTGGATGTTTTCAATTTATGCAGTCATCATTGCCTCAGCTACCCAGAATTACCCAAGAAATTTATTCTTTAAAACTCCAAAACCTCATACTGGAAACAGAATACAGGCATTTATCTAATATGTGTGAATAAATGTAAGATTATTAAAAGTAAAAACTGTCTTTCCTAAGTAGACATTCCTCCAGAGAAAACATACAAATGGCCAACAGGCTCATGAAAACACGCTCAGCTCAGCATCGTTAGAATAATTATTGCTGTCGTTCACCACTAGGTCGTGTCCACCTCTTTGCCGCCCCACGGACTGCAGCACGCCAGGTCCCCCGTTTTCCACTGTCTCCCGGAGTTCGTTCGGATCCATGTCCAGTGAGTCGGTGATGCCATCCAGCCATCTCATCCTCTGTTGCCCCTTTCTCCTTTTGCCTTCCATCTTTCCCAGCATCAGGGTCTTTTCCAATGAGTCAACTCTTCGCATCAGGTGGCCAAAAGTTTGCAGTTTCAGCTTCAGCATCAGTCCTTTCAGTGAATATCCAGAACTGATTTCCTTTAGGATGGACTGGTTGGATCTGCTTGCAGTCCAAGGGACTCTCAGGAGTCTTCTCCAACACCACAGTTAGAAAGCATCCGTTCTTTGGTGCTCAGCCTTCTTTATGGCCCAACTCTCACATCTGAACATGACCACTGGGAAAACCACAGCTTTGACTAGATGGGCCTTTGTCAGAAAAGTGACGTGTCTGCTTCTTAATGTGCTAGGTCTGATATGTCTAGGCTTGTCGTGGCTTTTTATTAGAGAAACGCAAATCTAAACCGTCTCACACTGATCAGAACAGCCGTCATTAAACACTGCAAGTAAAACTGCTGGAGAGGCCGAGGTGGAAAGGGCACCCTGCTACAGTGCTGATGGGGACATGCACTGAGGCCGTCACTATGGGGAACAGCATGGAGGTTCCTCAAAAAAAACAACTAAACATAGAACTACCATATGAGCCAGCAATCCCACTCCTGGGAAGACAGTCAGACAAAATCCTGATTCAAAAAGATACATGCACCCCTGTATTCATAGCTGCACTGTTTACAACAGCCAAGACAGAAGCAGCCTGAATGTCCATCGACACTGGTGTTTCCAAAAGGAGGCTCAACAGTGGAGTCTGAGGCATGAGTTTTGGTCACAAACAAATCACGTTTTTTTTTTAATTGAAATATAGTTAATTTACAGTGTTGAGTTCGTTTCTGCTGTATAGCAAGGTGATTCCCTTACACACGAATATACATTCTCTTGGGTGTTCTTTTTCCTGATGGCTCATCAGAGGATGTTGACTGTAATTCTCTGTGCTCCACAGGAGGACCTGCACTTAAAATTCAGCGACCTCGCTCTCAGCCCTTCCTTCCCACTCCCTTCCTTGGCAGCCCCAAGTCTCTTCTCTGTGTCTGTGAGTCTGTTTCTATTTCGCAGATAGATTCATTTTGTGTCTTATTTTAGATATCACATATAAGTGATATCATATGGTATGTATCTTTCTCTTTCTGACTTTCTTCACATAGTACAATAATCTCTACCATGTTGATGCAAATGCCATTATTTCATTGTTTTATGGCCGAGTAATATTCCACTGAATATATGTGTATATATATATTTTATATATATATATATATATCACATCTTCTTTATCCATTCACCTGTCAATGGACATTTAGGTTGCTTCCATGTCCTGGATATTGTAAATAGCGCTGCTGTGAACACTGGTGTGCATGGATCTTTTCGAATTAGAATGTTTGTCTTCTACAGATATATGCCCAGCAGTGAGATTGCTGGTTCATACGGTAGCTCAACTTGTAGTTTCTAAAATATTGCTTTGTTTGCTCTTAAGTCCTTTCTGTATCCCCAAACTCCCACCTGGGATCATTTTTCTCTGCTTGTATAATAATAGTTTGCATTTCTTCCACTGTTGTGTCTGTTGGTTTTTCACATCTTTTAAAATCTTTATTTGCCTTCATTTTTCAAAGATGTGGTCATAGCTTATAGAAGTCTAGGAGGCAGCTATTTTCCTTGAGTACATTAAATTTTATTTTTTGCTGTTATCCGAGTTTCATCAGTTTGTTTAAAAGTCAGCTGTCAATCTTATCATTGGTTCTCTGAAAGTTATGTGATGGGAGGGGGAGGTCCTTTTTGGCTCCTTTAAAGATTTTTCCCTTTTTTTATTTTAGCAGTTTTGCTATAATGTGCTTAATTGTGGTTGTTTCTATATTTATCATAAGTTTGATAATGTTCCCTGAGTTAATCACTTAGCATCTTGCATTATTTCCACTCTTGTCCCCTGAGCTCAAGTTTTATAATATTATCTCTTCAGCCATGAGGAAGTGCCAATATTCAACCATTCCTCCCTTTCTCCTATAGCTCCTCCTAATATTTTGCCGCTTTGGGAATTACTTTTTTCCACCCTCTGTCTCTCAGTTGATNTGAAATTCTCCAGGCAAGAATACTGGAATGGGTTCCCATTCTCTTCTCCAGGGGATCTTCACCATCCAGGAACCAAACTCGGGGCTCCTGCACTGCTGGCATATTCTTTACCATCTGAGCCACCAGGGAAGCCCATTATATTCCTTAAGTCTCTTTTTCACTCCCATCTGAATGAACTAACTTCATATAACTACAAAACTTTGAGAAAATAGTATAACAGGAATTTAAAACTTTCTGGGACTTTTCTGGTGGTCCAGGGGTTAAGACTCTGCACTCTCAAAGCAAGGGATGCAGGTTCAATTCTTGGTCAGGGAAATAAAATCCTGCATACAGCACAGTGTGGCCAAAGGAAATAAATTTAAAAAACAAACTTTAAAAATTTTTCCAAGTCTGATAGTAATTCTAAATCATAATTATATTACTTCTTCATTTTCTCTTGAATTTTGTAAACCTGAAAATTTTGGTCTTGGTTTTACTTATGGTTTAAATAAATTAAGAGAAAAATTTGAAAGTGACTATTAGCATCTCTGCAAAGTATGAAAAATGTGGATACTGAGCTTGATGGTGACTCAAAAGACTCAAGAAATCATAATGACTTCATAACTGTTAACCATGAAACCTAAACATATATCATATTTTCTGTAGGCAAAATCCAAAACTTGCTACCTGAAGGTTCTGTTGATGTAGACACCAAGATGGTCCTGGTGAATGCTGTTTACTTCAAAGGAAGGTGGAAGACTCCATTTCAGAAGAAATTAAAGGGACTTTATCCTTTCCGAGTGAACTCGGTATGAAACAATGACAACAAATTGAATTTTCTTAACATAGAGTTTAGGACCTTTGACAAAATAGAGAAGGAATAATTAGGGACCACTCATTGATACCCATACATGGTTTGCTATTAGTAGTTATAAGTGATGTGCACTGGGTAGTTTATTGACTCTTTCGGGTTACTGAATAGCACTCAGTAATTTTCTGAGAGGCCTTATGAGTAGTGGTGAAGACCATGGGCTTTATAATTACACAATCTGGACTCACATTTAGGCTCTACTACTGACCAACTATGATGTTACTTGTGGTTCATGCATTTCATTTTTTGATTTGTGAAACTAGTATGATAATTTCCAACCCAAAAGGTTGTTTTAAAGATTCAGTGAGATTTTGCAGAGTTCTTGACCCCTAGTAGGTACTGAACAAATGTTTTAGTATTATTATAATTATAACTGTTCATCTTATTACTAATGGATACTATCTTGAAAATAACAAAATAGATCAGAATCTCTGTGAGAAATTGCAAATAATAAATTTTTATTTTTAAAATATATTTTGACATTTCTAAACAAATTTTAAAACAAATTTTTAATTTTGAGAAACATATTTCTTTAACATAAAAGCATAACCCATTCTCATTTATGTCTGATTGTAAATCTTTTGACATCTTACCATCAACTTTCATATTTTACTTTTTAATTACTTTAGACTCATCGCAAATCAGTAGAGATGATGTTCCTGAATGAAAAGCTAAACATTGGATACATAGCAGACCTGAAGGTCCAGATTCTAGAACTCCAATATGCTGGCAATGTCAGTATGGTCCTGCTACTCCCAGATGGAATTGCTGAATCCTCTACAGGCTTGGAGTTGGTAAGAATCCCAACTTCCATTGTTTTAAACTTCTGGGGCTAAACTCACCTTTGCACATGTCTGCTGCTGTTGTTGCTATTTAGTTGCTAAGTCAGGTCCAACACTTTGAGACTCCCTGGACTATAGCCCACCGTGCTCCTCTGTCCATGGGATTTCCCAGTCAAGATTACTGAAGTGGGTTGCCATTTCCTTCTCCAGGGGATCTTCCCTATTCAATCCATCTGCGTTGGCAGGTGGATTCTTTATCACCGAGCCATCTTCGAAGCCCTTGCATATACCTACAACTCCGGGAGGTGGTGATGGACAGGGGAGCCTAGTGTGCTGCGATTCAAGGGGTCGCAAAGAGCCGGACACGGCTGAGCGACTGAACTGAATTGAACTGAACACCTGAGGAAATGGTGTGCAGTTTGAATATATGATCTGGTTTGAGAGGAACTGTGCTAGCTTTCCCACTGTCATTCATCAGTCTTAAACACATGTCATACATGCTACCTTCTTGCAAAATTTTTACCAATCTGTTAAATTTTAATATTACCTAAAATATAGTGAAGTCATTGGTTGTCAACATTAGAGGTTGTTGTCCTTCTCTGCAGAGCATTCATTGGGTTTTTTTTATGTTTGGATTCGTAGCTGGAAAGTGAGNGCTCTCAGGGTTACTGGTCCTTTCCTCATGTGTCTGATGTGCTGTTAAACTCAACTACTGATGGTTAATGGCACTTACTGGACATTCTGGTTCTGGAATTAATCCTTTTCTTTTTTTTTAATAATTCCTAACCCTGTGTCAATTTTTTCACTCCTATCTTTTATTCATGTTAAGACATTAAGTGTGGCTCTTCTAAATTCTGCATCTGATAACACTATTTCATTTCTGATCACTCTGTTTCCTGGATACCACGCAGATCTGCTTTGTCCGCCTTCCGTTCTTCTGATTTTTCATTATGTCTTATCTCCTCATACGCTGGCTGCTCTGTGTACGTGTTTTTTTCTGAAATGTAAAATTCTGCACATGAGAAAACAGCGGAGAGCATTTTAATGATGTGGTTTCCTTTGCAGAGCATGTCCTTTCCTCCTTCTTCAGCTGCTCATTGTCGGGCGCCTGATATCCAGTCAGAGGCTGAGGTGGTTTAAAGCTAGTCTACGTGGACTCCTCTTTCTGCTTTCTCTTTTGCTTGAGTTGTAAACATCTCAGGTCTCACCCCGAAGCCCAGAGTGGCAGGTCTATCTGGAATGAATGCCCAGCCCCACTGCTGGCCTTCTGAAAGTGAAAGTGAAGTCGCTCAGCTGTGTCTTTGCGACTCCATGGACTGTAGCCTACCAGGCTCCTCCGTCCAGAGGATTTTCCAGGCAGGAATACTGGAGTGGATTGTGATTTCCTTCTCCAAGGGATCTTCCCAAGCCAGGGGTCAAACCCGGGTCGCCCACATTGTAGGCGGACGCTTTACCCTCCGAGCCAGCAGGGAAGTTCACTTGCTGGCTTTCTCTCTGTCCTGACTCTTCCCGTGCCCCTTTTGTGCCATCTCTTAGATTCATTGTGTGCTCCGACTCTGTGCGACCCCATGGACTGTGGCCCACCAGGCTCCTCTGCCCATGGGATTTCCCAGGCAGGCTTACTGGAGGGGGTGGCCATGTCCTCCTCCAGGGGATCTTCCCGACGCAGGGACTGAACCCATGTCTCTACGTCTCCTGGCAGGTGGGTTCTTTACCACCAGGCCCTCCTGGGAAGTCCCCATAGTTTCATTCGATACTTTCGTACAGCTCTTTACGTGCTTGCCCTGCAGATCATGACTTGATCCTTCCACTATCAAAATTGGACTTTACGCTTCGGTTTCCCAGCCCACAGGACCTGGTGAAAACTCACCTGGCATCTTCCCAGCATCTGCGACCACACATTCAGAAGCTGCAGACACCCCCAGGTCAAAGCGGCCCCAGACTGCAGGTTCATCGTCTGAGTCTCTGTCCTCCCCTGGACCCTGACAGGTTCCCCGTGCTTTCAGATGACATTTCCAGATTCCTCCTCCAGCTCTCGTAACTGTTCTTGGCAGTCGGTCCAAGCCTCGTCAGCCACCCCCAGGTGTGGGAACGCAGTAGCGATCTCTGCAGTTGCTGGGCTCACCTCCAAGCTTTGAGTTTTCAGACGTCAGTCNGCTGGCATCACCGCTGCACTTCAAATGTGCGGCCCAGGAGCCCAGCGCCAGCCAGAGGCAGGAGTCTGGAAACAAAGGACGAGGGAGGAGGCTGGGAGGGAGGCCAGGGGAATCGGGAGGCGAGCGAGGGAACAGGGGACCCGGCTTGTGAAGGACAGGTAGACGGCCTGCACGGGAGCACACGCCCCCCGCGGAACGGAGAAGCTGTCCCGGGTGTGTCCTGCCTGTGAAGGGCATAACAAGAACACGAATTCAGTGGAAACAGTGACTCAAAGGCAAGATTCCGAAACAAGAAAAGATGAGAATGGAAATTGCAGGCTCCAGGAAACAAATTGACCAAAAACACCATCATTACAGAAATCCTATATAAAGTCGGAACATCAGGGAGGTACCAACTAACACGGAGTCTGTGACACAGAGAAAAGGCTGACCAGTGAGGGAGGCAGAGGACGCGGGGAAGGGAGCAAGGACAGACGGCAGGCTGAAGAGGAGAAAGCGTGTGGATCCGCCGCTCAAAACCTCACGTGCCGCTTCAGGATGAGATGACCCGAGCGATCTATGGCGAGACGCGTCCTGGTCAAGGCGCCGGTTTTCAGGCTTAAAGAAATGACTCTGGACCGTGTAGGTAGATAATTCACCAACCCATCGAGAGCCACCAGACTGGCCCAGGGTCCTTCTCAGCCAAAACCAGCGCTCGGGAGGCGCGGGACCACCAGGCCCAGAGCTCTCAGGGACAGGAGGCGGGGCCGACACAGCTGTCCAGGGCGGAGACCAGAGGCCGACCCCCAGCCTGGAGAGGACCGGGGGACGTGCCACCGCCCAGCCCTTCTGGGGCACCTGCTCCGCCACTGAGTCCAGCCCGAGGGACAGTAAGGGAGAGGTCTTCCCCACTCCAATCCCTGGAGGCCAGAGATGGTGAGAAATCGCCGAGCAGCCTCGGGGGAAGAAAAGCAGCCCACCCTAGATGCAGAGTGTAAACAGACAGACATAGACACTCCACGCTCCCAAGACCTTGGGGAATACGGCAGCGGGGCTCTTCTAGGAAAAGAATAATTGGCGACACGTCCAGCTGGTCAGAAAACAAGTTTAAGTAGCCCGGGGATGGAACAGCCTTCTTGAACAGGACCACACAGATGTGGGGGTCCCTTCCAGAGTGAATGGACGTGACAGCAGCTTTGATGGCATTAAAAGCATAGATTACACAAGTTTGAAGCCAGGGAAAGGAGAAAAGAGGTTCAGCACCCCATATTCGTCATCTTTCCTAACAGACGCAACTGATACATGGAAAGATGGAAAGGTAGGCTTTCATCAAGAGGCTCCAAGCTTAGGAACGTCACAATTATTTTTCACCACCTCGGAGGCATCACTGTGTATTAAATCTCTTTTAATTAGAAACATTCATCTGAGCCTCAGAAGTCCCTCCTATTTTATTTCTTTTATCTTCAGGCAGAATTAAATTTAACACCTATTCTAATAGAGGCACGTATGGCAGTCTGGTTCATCACTGACGCGATGGCCCTACGCAAGTCACACGACCGAACACACATCCGCCTCCTCACCTGAGCGCGGGTGCAGCGGCCCCGAGGCCCTCACAACGTCCGCCAGTCCCTCCAGGTAGTGGGAACAGAGCCAGCGCCTTTGTTTTTACTTTCTCACGCAGACCTTGACTGAATGCATAAGTTTTTAAAGCGCATGTTCCAAACCAGAGAAGTCCAGAAATAAAATGAAAAACCTTACATGCTTTCCCACTGGAGAAAATCTAAAAAGCCCCTGCTGCCCAGGGCGGTTTCTTGTCTCTAAGCCAAGCCCCCCACTCTGCCTCTTGTCCCCCTGGAGCTCACGGAAGCTCATGAACAAACGCCGAGTCAGGGACCAGAGGCTCCTGACACCCTGAGCCTTGCAGGTGCACGGCGCAAGCAGAAGTGACAAGTTCAGGTTCAAACACATTCGCGTGGGCATCTTCACCACCTGGAGGCATCTGGTGAGAGCCAGTTGATCTGCTAGCTTGGCATAGCCGTGCTCCCCACCCCACTATGAATCGGCTCCTGTGGGGAGAGAGAGCCAGACAGATTTGTAGGGAGGCGGAGAAGAGTTGGACTCCCTCCAGCCTGGAGCCTCATCCAAGGAGGGTGAGTGAAGGCACTGATCTGTCTGCCCAGGTTTTCCTCCAAGGCAGCACACCCCGCCCTCCTGAGCCCCGAGGCTGAGCTTTATCTGGGATTTGAGCAGCATCTGTGTCCTTAGAATAAACCCTCCTCCTCACGAGCTGCCTCCTTGGGCTTCTATTTCTTGCAATCAGATAACTCTGCCCCAAAGACTCCGCTCAAGCCAGGTTCCCTCTCGGGGGTGATGGCGCAGTCCTGGCGCCGCGCTGCTCAGGCACCATTACTGAGCCTCATGCCTCCTTATGGAGGAGGGGGCGACAGGCCCTGGCTGTCCTGCTCCTGCAGATCAGACGCCAGAGGGGGCGGTGTCCAGGCCAGAGGCCCCGGAGGCGGTGAGCCTGCCTGGACCACCGTGTGGTCCGGCTGCTTCCAAGGCTGGATCTCCAGTTTGCCGGTTCTCAGGGAAACCTCTGACAACCACTGTGGCTGAGTCTCCATAGCCGGGTGCCCCAGGGAAACGAGCCCGTTCGGAGCCCACGCGAACAGTAAGAGCAGCAGGTGGGGTGTGGGGAAGCCCGCCCACGGGGTGCNCCGGTTCTCAGGGAAACCTCTGACAACCACTGTGGCTGAGTCTCCATAGCCGGGTGCCCCAGGGAAACGAGCCCGTTCGGAGCCCACGCGAACAGTAAGAGCAGCAGGTGGGGTGTGGGGAAGCCCGCCCACGGGGTGCCTGCATGTGTGGCCAGCACAAAGAGGCTCCGCAGTCACCCAGCCCCAGTCTGGCAGGAACTGCGAGGTGGTGTTGACCTCCTCCCGGGGGCCATCGGTCACTGCGCAGGGCCCTTCCTAATGCCAGCCAGGAAGAGCTCTCCAAGCCTGGCACGGCTCTCAGCGCTGAGCCAGGGCCGCCCCACTGGCCCAGCAACCCTCAGAGAGCAGAGAATCCCGAGGTGTCTCGGGCGGTGCTCTGAACAGCCACACACTCTCCAGCAAAGCCTGGAGGAGAGAGAGAAGCAGGTGAGTCTCGAGCAGGAGCAGAATGCAGAGGTGATTCTGCAGGACAACGGCACAGGAGATGCCTCGGCCACCAGCCTGGCACCCATAGGCTGGACGGGGCCAGCCCTGCAGGTGAACCCCCCGTTCCCGGATGCAACCTGCCACCATCACGCCTTCTCAGGCTGGGCTGGCAAGAGGCCTTGACAGCTTTCTTTCCAAATGTTGCCTTTTCCCACTTCAGTCGTTCTTCCAAGAGACCAGCGTCTAATTCAACCAAGCACTTTGTTGGTGCTCAGTCGTGTCTGACTGCCACCCCACGGACTGCAGCACGCCAGGCCTCCCTGTCCTTCGGCATCTCCCGGAGTTTGCTCAGACTCACGTCCATCGAGTCGGTGATGCTTCCTGGAGGTTCCTGAATAATCTCACTGGTGGCATGTCGGGTTTCTTCCCTGCTGGAGTCACGCCCCACGAGGACCAGGCCCACAAACCCCCGTGGTGATACCGAATTCAGAACCAAGGCAGGGATGAGACACGGCCAGACGCAGAGCCCAGAAGGGATTTACACCAGACAGGAGGTCGGCGCGGGGAGGCCAGACCCCGCGTCAGGGGGCCGCTGCAGGTGCGTCACACGTCTGCCGGGTCCCAGGCCCACAGACGCAGCCCGCAGAGGACGGGGTGGGCCTGGGCAACCCTCGGGAAGCCAGTGAGACACAAGGGCAATGGCCCCTCCCTCGGCCCGCGGGAGCTCGGGCAAACGTGCTGGGACGCGGGACAGGGGTGCAGGACCCGGGCACCCGCTGAGGTGAAGTCCCTCGAGAGGCGTGCAGAGCCTCCCCGCTGCCCCTGAGTCCTCCGTGCGGAGCAGACGCGCCGCGGTCAGCCCAAAGCGGCGCTGAGCACAGACCCCGTCAGCCCGTGTGGAGGCCTTCCTGGGGGGGGCGTCAGTCCACGGCCCCTTGAGAGATGAGGACTCTGAGGCTCAGGATGGCCCTGGACTTGCTCGGGCCCTGCAGACGGTCAGCGAAGTCCGGGCCCCTCCCGGGCCAGCCCTATCGCCACATCAGGCTGAGACTGCAGGGGCCATTCTTGAGATGATGGCTGTACTTACTGACACCAGTGTGGCTATGCTCGCACTCAGAGGGAGCGCGGTGCACAGCGTGAGCTGGCACAGAGGCACAGGAAGTCGGGCAGTGCAAAGCTCTGCCCTAAACCCGGCGTCAGGACGAGACCAGCACTGAGGGGAGCTGCCACCTGCCGGTCCTCCTGGACCTTCCGGGCACCGTGCCGCCACTGCGTGAGACCTGGAGGTAGTGCTGGCTTCCCTGATGACTCAGACGGTGAAGAATCTGCCTGCAGTGCAGGAGACCCAGGTTCAATCCCTGGGTCAGGAAGATCCCCTGGAGGAGGAGATGGCAACCCGCTCCAGTATTCTTACCTGGAGAACCCCAGGGACAGAGGAGCCTGCTGGGCTACAGTCCATGGGGTCATGAATAGTCGGACACTGAGTGACTAACACTGGAGGTGGTATTGAATAAAGAACATAATGAACAGCAAAACAAGCCACGAGCACCGAGGGAAGCTCTCCACATCCTCCCCGGAGCACCCACGCTCGGCTCAGTCTGAGAAACAGATGGCAGAGACTAATGTTTAAACCAGATCAGCAACACGTTCTCCGAGTGGCCGAGATCGAGAGCTTGACGGTGGCTTCTGTAAACATACGACTGCAAGCCCCTGGGGACAGATTTTCCACGTTCAGCAACAGCCGGCACTTAAAGAGGCCTCGTATGGGAACCAGCATGGAGGTTCCTCGAGACACTAAAAATAGAGCTGCCGTGAAGCCCCTCTCCTGGGCGTTCACCCAAAGAAGGGGAAACGGGTACCTCAAAGAGACGCCTGCACGCCCGCGTTCACGCAGCATTACTCACGAGAGCCCAGGGAAGGAAACAGCCCATCACGAGGTGACTGTGGGTACACAAGGAACATTATCCAGCCAGGAGGCAGGAGGCCCTGCCATTTGCAACATCAGGGATGAACCTGGAGGATACTGTGCTGAGACACGCTGCACACAGAAAGAAAACATCTGCTTGGTCTCGCTTATATGTGGACTCTTAAGAAGTCGGATCCAGAGAACGGTAGCCGCCAGGGGCAAGGAGGTGAAGGAAATAGGAAGATGAGGTCAAAGGGCACAGAGCTGCAGTTCTCTGGGATGGCCAGTCTAGACGTTAGCAGCCCGCAAGGTGACTGTAGTTGATAAAACTGCACTGAACACTGGAAATTTATCGGGAGAGGAAGTTCCAAATTTTCTCACCACACACGCAAGGAAAGATAACTATTTGAGAAGACTGTTCATTAGCCTGACTATAGTGATCGCTTCGCTATGCATGCTTTACCAAATCATCATGTTGCAAAACTTAGATACATACACTGCTTATTAAAAATAAAAGTTAATGAGTTTCCCTGGTGGTCCTGTGGCTAAGAGTCCACACTCCCAAAGCAGGGACCCAGGTTCAATCCCTGGTCAGGGAAACGGATCCCCACATGCACAGCTAAAGCTCCCATGTGCTGAAACGAAGGCCCCATGAAGCCAAGTAAAGAAGAAAAATAAACTTTTTTTAAAAATATTAAGTTAAAAAAATCACCCCCCATAAAAGAAAGCATCAACCTTGGGAGGTACTCATTGAATGATAAATGAACAGAAAGAAGAACACTGACTCCTCCTCATGGTATGGTGCCCATGAGGGGTCTGGCCTGAACTAAGTCAGAATTCCCAAGCATCTTTGCTCCTCTCCCATACGACTCATCATTCGTCCTTCTCCACATTTGCTCCTAAGAGGTGAAGTCCACTGCCAGTGAGCAAATAAGAATTATTTCTACAAATCAAACCGCCAAAAATAATTTGCTTCAATTCTCATCTAATACTAATAAAAATGCAAAGTATTACCATAATTCAAGATTTAAAATTAAACCAAAATAAGTTGAATAGTTCCCATCACTCACATTATGGTTCAGGCTGATCTGAAAGATAATGTTTACCAACCAGTAGTCATAATGAAAAGTAATCTTTTAGGTACTTAATGGGTTTTCTAGTACAACTCACCCCCCTCCCCACCCAATTATCCTCAAGCAGCTAGAAATTTAAATGCCGTCCTGACTCTAGTTAATATCAGGGATGCCTAGAAGGCGCCAGGAGGACAAGAGGACTTTAGGACCGTCGATGAGTAGCTGCTCTAGGCAAGACGCTCCTCAACCCGCTGGGGAGCCTGCCTAAGGCCGGGACACCAGCAGCTTCTGAGCATCCTCCCGGCCCAGGGAAGACTCTTGTCCAACCGTCCTCCTCAGAGATGCCCCGACTCAGCTGAAGACTCTCTCTCCCATGGTTGGTACCATTAGCGCGAGCACAGGTGAGTCTTAGAACAGGTTTCCCCAAAGTAGCTCAAGTTCAATGCCAGAAAGAGCCGCTGGGTTCTCCCAGGGAAGGCAGCAGCAGGGCCCGGCTGTGAGCTGGGGCCTAAGGCCACACGGCAGCAATGCGATCGCACTGCTGTCTTTGAGACCAGTTCTCCCAGAGGATCAAGTTAGGAAAAGAAGTGAAGCGACAGGACCCAGAGGCTTCCCAGGTGGCCCAGTGGTAAAGAACCCGCCTGCCAGTGCGGAGATCCAAAACTGCGGGTTCAGTCCCTGGTCCGGGGAGATCCCCTGGAGGAGGGCATGGTGACCCACTCTGGAGCTCTTGTCTGTAAAATCCCATGGACAGCGGAGCCTGGCGGGCTACAGTCCACAGGGTCACAAAGGTCCAGACATGACTTAACTAAACACACACAACAGGGCCTGTAACACGGAAAGCGAATATGTATTTTAAATTCGAATTTTCTTTCTAACATTCAATAAACCACTAACTCTGTGTGTTGCAGCAGCCCTAATTAATCGCATCATTCAGTTTTATTGTTTTTCTCTCAATTAAGCGTTGCTGATTGCGGCCGGTTTTGCTTAGGAGGGAAGAAAGGGTTCGAGGCCATCCCAGCCCCAGGTGACAACTCCAACTACATCCAACACGTGAAGAGCTTCAAGTCTGAAAGCCCACAGCTGCTAAAATCAAAACCCAGCATGATTATGATGAAATAGTATGAATTCTAAAGGGAAGGGCTTAAATTTGATGCTCTGTGGTTTTATCCGTGCGTTTGAATAAAAGTTCAGGATCTATTCGGGCCTTTGCCCCACTCAGGTATTCAGTGTTTCCATCTTGTTATAGAGCCAGATATGGGCCTATCGGATTAGAAATCAAGATGACTTTGGGGAAATCTTCAGGGGGAAGGAGAACAGAGAAGCCTGTGAGTGGGTCCCTCTGGACGCCACCTAGGTCCCCTCTCCCTGCCCACGAGCCTGCAGTCTCCTCCTGTGCTCCGTAATAACCTCCGCCGTGAGCGAGCCGCATGCTAGCCTGAGCCTGGAGGACCTCCAGGCGTGGGAGCGGTCCCAGGGCCCCCACACGGCCCCTTCTGCTAACCTGAGTCATCTGTGTGCCGGAGCATGTTTGCTCCAGATTTCATTCTGGGGTGGGCGCCTGAGCAGAGCTGCCCCCGGCGTGAACCTGCCGGCCGGACCTGCCCTTCGACCCCGTCTCAGAGAAGAGTGGCTGCGTCAGGAGTCCTGAAGGAAAGGCCACGCCCTTCCTCCCAGGAGCTGACCCGAACCTCGAGGAGGAGGGGGGGGACTGGGCTTCCTCCCAGCAGTCAGCCTGGGCTGCTCGCTGCCTTTGTCTTTGAGCAGGTGGCGCTGATGAGAAAAGGAGACACCGAGGGAAGGGAAGGGGCAGCGGGAGGCCCCGTGCACTTAGGGGGTGTCTGCAGCCCAACCCACGTGTTGACATCTCACCCCCAGCGGGAGGGTGTGGGGAGGGGATCCAGTGTGGCCCCCGAGAGTGGGGTTGGAGCCTTGTGAGAACAGACCCCAGGGAGCCCTTCACCCCTTCCTCCCTGTGAAGCCCCAGCGGGCAGAGCCGGCGCCCTGACCCTGAACTTCTGGCCTCCACAGCCATGAGCTAAGTGTCCCTGCAGATAAGCTGCCCAGCCCGTGGGGATATCACAGCACCTGAGCTGCTCACGCAGGGCCCAGTCCTGGCCTACTAAGGACAGAAACTTAGGTCAGCCCCAAGGGGGAATGGGAGGGACTGAGGACAGACAGCCCAGAGGAGCCTCGTGAAGTGGACAGTGAGGCCGGAGCCAGGAGGACCGGGGAGAGCAGGGGCGGGGCGGGAGGAGAGTGGGGAGGAACGCGTCCGCCCCGCCCCCGGGGGTTCCAGTGAGTCCATTTGCTAGCTGACCTGCCAATAAACACATACCCTGCCCCCAGCGGGCCTGTGTCACCTACGGTCAGGGCCTTGCCCTGGAGATCTGGAAGTCGGGCCGGCTGACCCAGCAGCACAGCCCTGCCCAGCTGGAAGCCAGCAAGATGACTGCAGAGCCCGGGCCTCCCTGCCCACTGCACCGGGCTCAAGGGCACGCCCTCGCCACGACCCAGGACACCAGACGTGTCCTAGACTGGGCCGCGCTGCTCGAAGTGCCTCTGAACCCCAGCGTCACGTCCTGCAGATTCCTTCCTCTGTGCAGACCACAGGCGGATCTGAGAACGTCTTGCCGCCTCACTGGAATCCCCACTTCCCACACAACACCTACTGGGGTCTGGATAATGCTGCGGATGAACCTTTGAAAACGCATCGATTTTGGCAAGGAAGCCTAGACTGAGACCCCGTTCACAGCGCGAAGGCCCGTCTCCAACCAGTCCGCGGTGAAAAGAGCCATCGCTGGGTAGAAGATACCACGTCTTGATTAGAGGAGAGGGGGGAGCGTCAAGCACCCCTGAATGTAACTCTGGCGGTCTCCCACTACGATGACCCCCAGAGGGGGCTTGGGCCGAAACAGGGGACACGGGTGTCACCTCCAACATCCAACTTCAGGTCCCCAAAGTAGAAATTCCACATCAAACCCAAGGGAGCCTATGCCTTTTAAGGTTCTCTGTCTTCTGTTCGCAAACAAAGAAAACCCTGCCGGTGGGAGGAGCAGGGCCTGGGACCCTCCCAGCAGGGGACATGGCCGAGGCCACCTCTGGGATACTTGCTGGAGCAGAGGGGTGTGGTGGAGTCTGGACCAGCGGGCTTTGGATGTGCTTGGTGGAGACTCGTTCTTTTTTAAAAAAAAAACTTTCTCTTTTATATTGGGGTATAGCCATTGGGCTTCTGGGATAGCTCAGACGGTAAAGCGTCTGTCTGCAATGCAGGAGACCTGGGTTCGTGTAGAGCCTGTTTATAACAGTGAAACGCAGACTGTGTTATCAAGCAGCGGCCTCCAGACAGCCTGTCCACATGTTGAATTTTCCATGCTTTGCAGTTCCTTCCTTCCCTTCTCTGTCCATCTCACAGTTTATCAGCACAGACGGAAGGGAACCGGGAGAACAGTGAAAGGCAAAGCCCACCCAGGGACTACCTCCACACCTGTCGTACAAATGAGGTGCAGGAGCTTGNCACGGCCCCTTCTGCTAACCTGAGTCATCTGTGTGCCGGAGCATGTTTGCTCCAGATTTCATTCTGGGGTGGGCGCCTGAGCAGAGCTGCCCCCGGCGTGAACCTGCCGGCCGGACCTGCCCTTCGACCCCGTCTCAGAGAAGAGTGGCTGCGTCAGGAGTCCTGAAGGAAAGGCCACGCCCTTCCTCCCAGGAGCTGACCCGAACCTCGGAGGAGGAGGGGGGGGACTGGGCTTCCTCCCAGCAGTCAGCCTGGGCTGCTCGCTGCCTTTGTCTTTGAGCAGGTGGCGCTGATGAGAAAAGGAGACACCGAGGGAAGGGAAGGGGCAGCGGGAGGCCCCGTGCACTTAGGGGGTGTCTGCAGCCCAACCCACGTGTTGACATCTCACCCCCAGCGGGAGGGTGTGGGGAGGGGATCCAGTGTGGCCCCCGAGAGTGGGGTTGGAGCCTTGTGAGAACAGACCCCAGGGAGCCCTTCACCCCTTCCTCCCTGTGAAGCCCCAGCGGGCAGAGCCGGCGCCCTGACCCTGAACTTCTGGCCTCCACAGCCATGAGCTAAGTGTCCCTGCAGATAAGCTGCCCAGCCCGTGGGGATATCACAGCACCTGAGCTGCTCACGCAGGGCCCAGTCCTGGCCTACTAAGGACAGAAACTTAGGTCAGCCCCAAGGGGGAATGGGAGGGACTGAGGACAGACAGCCCAGAGGAGCCTCGTGAAGTGGACAGTGAGGCCGGAGCCAGGAGGACCGGGGAGAGCAGGGGCGGGGCGGGAGGAGAGTGGGGAGGAACGCGTCCGCCCCGCCCCCGGGGGTTCCAGTGAGTCCATTTGCTAGCTGACCTGCCAATAAACACATACCCTGCCCCCAGCGGGCCTGTGTCACCTACGGTCAGGGCCTTGCCCTGGAGATCTGGAAGTCGGGCCGGCTGACCCAGCAGCACAGCCCTGCCCAGCTGGAAGCCAGCAAGATGACTGCAGAGCCCGGGCCTCCCTGCCCACTGCACCGGGCTCAAGGGCACGCCCTCGCCACGACCCAGGACACCAGACGTGTCCTAGACTGGGCCGCGCTGCTCGAAGTGCCTCTGAACCCCAGCGTCGCGTCCTGCAGATTCCTTCCTCTGTGCAGACCACAGGCGGATCTGAGAACGTCTTGCCGCCTCACTGGAATCCCCACTTCCCACACAACACCTACTGGGGTCTGGATAATGCTGCGGATGAACCTTTGAAAACGCATCGNTGCCTCTGAACCCCAGCGTCGCGTCCTGCAGATTCCTTCCTCTGTGCAGACCACAGGCGGATCTGAGAACGTCTTGCCGCCTCACTGGAATCCCCACTTCCCACACAACACCTACTGGGGTCTGGATAATGCTGCGGATGAACCTTTGAAAACGCATCGATTTTGGCAAGGAAGCCTAGACTGAGACCCCGTTCACAGCGCGAAGGCCCGTCTCCAACCAGTCCGCGGTGAAAAGAGCCATCGCTGGGTAGAAGATACCACGTCTTGATTAGAGGAGAGGGGGGAGCGTCAAGCACCCCTGAATGTAACTCTGGCGGTCTCCCACTACGATGACCCCCAGAGGGGGCTTGGGCCGAAACAGGGGACACAGGTGTCACCTCCAACATCCAACTTCAGGTCCCCAAAGTAGAAATTCCACATCAAACCCAAGGGAGCCTATGCCTTTTAAGGTTCTCTGTCTTCTGTTCGCAAACAAAGAAAACCCTGCCGGTGGGAGGAGCAGGGCCTGGGACCCTCCCAGCAGGGGACATGGCCGAGGCCACCTCTGGGATACTTGCTGGAGCAGAGGGGTGTGGTGGAGTCTGGACCAGCGGGCTTTGGATGTGCTTGGTGGAGACTCGTTCTTTTTTAAAAAAAAAACTTTCTCTTTTATATTGGGGTATAGCCATTGGGCTTCTGGGATAGCTCAGACGGTAAAGCGTCTGTCTGCAATGCAGGAGACCTGGGTTCGTGTAGAGCCTGTTTATAACAGTGAAACGCAGACTGTGTTATCAAGCAGCGGCCTCCAGACAGCCTGTCCACATGTTGAATTTTCCATGCTTTGCAGTTCCTTCCTTCCCTNTCTGTCTGCAATGCAGGAGACCTGGGTTCGTGTAGAGCCTGTTTATAACAGTGAAACGCAGACTGTGTTATCAAGCAGCGGCCTCCAGACAGCCTGTCCACATGTTGAATTTTCCATGCTTTGCAGTTCCTTCCTTCCCTTCTCTGTCCATCTCACAGTTTATCAGCACAGACGGAAGGGAACCGGGAGAACAGTGAAAGGCAAAGCCCACCCAGGGACTACCTCCACACCTGTCGTACAAATGAGGTGCAGGAGCTTGGAAGCAGGAAGCCAGAAGGGTCGTTGGTGATTCCCTTTGTAACTCAGAACAATGACCAAAATTTAAAGTTAATCATATCTCCCTAAACCACGGAGGAGCTCACGGCTAGGGCCTTACCAGGGGAAATAATGACTCTCCCTATTAAGCGCTGTTCCAGAGTTGTACAACAAGTATTCTGTGCTTATGTATTCAGAGTCGAAGATGGATAATTTACTGTCTCAGACAGGTGCAGGTACAGAGGCGGGAACGTAATGGATTAGGACAACGGGTCTGCAGACCCTGGTGCTGAGAGCTGATCTATTTGGAAACAGCAGGTGCGTCTCCTGGGGCTGAAGAGGGAAAGGCCTGCTGAGCCTTGACGGCACGGGGTTATTCCGTTATTTCACTAGAAGTGCTTCACTCCATTTTTCAATTGGAAAGTACTTATAAATATTAAACAGCACAAAAATAATCAAGCTATTGTTCCCTTAGAATGAAATGTGCTTTCCCCCACTCTGTGCTACTCAAGAAGCCACTCTGAGAAAATAACGTGTCTGCAGTGAGAGATCCATAGGCCAGTCCAGACCCTTCCCGAAATCGGAGCCGCCCCTCAGTCCCGGTGCCAGAGAGCAAGTCCCATCTGCAGAGGGCTCAGCCAGCTCTCCCACGTGTTCGCGGGCCCAGCACGGAGCCGGGCACTCAGCGGCCCTGGAGGCCACACCCCTGGGGAGCAGCTCCAGGCCCGGAGGCCACACCCCTCGGGAGCAGCTCCAGGCCCGGAGGCCACACCCCTCGGGAGCAGCTCCAGGCCCGGAGGTCCCGCCAGGTCTGTGCCTTACTCGCTGTCCCCTGCGGGGGTTCATCACACTCAATAAACCCAGGATTTTAGGGCACAGGCCCAGGGAGGAGGTGCGTGCTGGCCCTGGCGGCAGAGGGGAGTCCCCGGCTCTGACCTGTCTGCCCCTCACACTGAGGGCACTTGGCTCTGCTCTCTCTGTTCCTGTTTTGTAGAGGAAACACTTCAGTTCAGTTCAGTTCAGTCGCTCAGTCATGTCCGACTCTTTGCGATCCCATGGACTGCAGCACACCAGGCCTCCCTGTCCATCTCCAGTTCCTGGAGTTCACTCAAACGCATGTCCATTGAGTCGGTGATGCCATCCAGCCATCTCATCCTCTGTCATTGCCTTCTCCTCCTGCCCTCAATCTTTCCCAGCATCCGGGTCTTTCCAAATGAGTCAGCTCTTCACATCAGGTGGCCAAAGTATTAGAGTTTCAGCTTCAGCATCAGTCCTTCCAATGAACATTCAGAACTGATTGGCTTCAGGATGGACTGGTTGAATCTCCTTGCAGTCCAAAGAACTCTCAAGAGTCTTCTCCAGCACCACAGTTCAAAAGCATCAATTCTTTGGGGCTCAGCTTTCTTTATACTCCAATTCTCACATCCATACATGACGACTGGATGTGACTACTGGAGGAGACCCTCAATGAGCCCTTTAAGCCAGCCTAGCCCACCCCGTTTTGGTCTCTGCCTCCTTGGGAAGGCTGCATCATGCTTGGAGTCGGTGAGAGAAGGTTTGGGGCTCCCCCAGGCCTCCCCTGCCGAGCCATCACCCAGCCACGCTGAGCTTGGTTCTCCCACCGAGACTGGGAGCACAGTGGAGCCTCACGGGGTCCTAGGGCGACCCTGCAACACGGCCCAAGGCGTGCACGTCCCAGAGAGGTTGAGGAGTGCACCCGGCCATTCAGTGACCTCCGCATGGAAGGGGGGCAGCCCCTGATGATCACTGCTTCCAGAAGCCAACCCCTCA
Source organism: Neotragus pygmaeus (assembly GCA_006410875.1). Classification (NCBI taxonomy): domain Eukaryota; kingdom Metazoa; phylum Chordata; class Mammalia; order Artiodactyla; family Bovidae; genus Neotragus; species Neotragus pygmaeus. Next base: position 23,358 of record SJYV01022550.1, read on the forward strand.
GCCATCAATGTCTCCAACACTTCACGACTCTGACACATCCTCCTGATGACAAAAGCCCCTGGGGTCGAGCCGGGCGGCCTCGGTTCACCAGCTTTTCCATCTGGGCATCACAAACCAACGAGAGCAGGGCATCCCATGGCAAGTTCATGGGCTCACACATCAGCAAAGGCAGCTCTGTGGCCAAGAACCCTCACAACTCTGAGACCACCAGCCTGTCAGTGGGCCACGAGGCCTTCCAAGTCTATACCTGAACACACAGACACACACAAACACACACATACAACACACACAGACATACACACACAGAGACTCCTGCATGCATACACATGCACGCACCACACAAACACATACATACGCATGCACACACAGAGACACACATGCACAGACACACACATTGAAACCTGAGAAGAAAAAGAGGGAATGCAGTGACCCGCCTCTGGCCGTTTCTGTAAGAAGAGATGTCACGATGTCAGGACCACCCCCTGATCTAACGCATATAAAACATCTACTGCAGAACCAGGCATGTGCCTTTCTTTTTCTACATCATTCATTTAAAAACACATTAGGAAATTCATGTCTGTCACAGAATTAACAAGTGCTAGAATCCTTCCAAATGGACTACAGGTGTCCACCCAGCTCTCCGTTCCTTCCAGCACAGGACTTACTTTCCAGTGAAGCTACTCATGTTTTGCAACAATAGATAAGCTGTCTATTCCTCTAAAGCCTCTGCTCATCTTCAGAGACAGTTGCCCGGGGACGCAGAGGATGGAAACCTGACAAGTGGCCAAATCAAGAAATCAACAGCACTTTGAAAGCCGAGGCTGATTTTCTGCACTCGGTCAGCCCAGCGGCAGGGCTAGGCGGCCGTCAGCTGGAATGTTCTGTCACTGTTAACGTGACCTGACAAGGCGATTTTCTTTCCCCCAGATTGGCTGCCAGGCAAATGCAAGAGACTTGACTCCACAGAGTAAGTCAGTCCACTAGAAAATGAGTATTAAATGGAGCAAAGCAAACCTTATCTTTGGAGTTGGAGATTAATTTTGTAGTGGCGAGAAAAGCACTTGTAGTGAAATAGCTTCACGGCCACACAGTGGGGTCAGGTCCTGCTGTGGCCCCGGGACCAGACTCGGGTCCTGCTTTCTTCCCATGTGTTCGTTTGCCTTCTTTTTTCCAGATTGAGATGGAGGTATAAATAGCACAGAGGCAAGTCCACCGAAATCACTCCCGACAGCCGCACGTCTCTCCTGAATATCTTCTGTTCCTTGCTTCACATCTCACGCAGTTTTTCTGGAGCACAGGGANACTCAAACGCATGTCCATTGAGTCGGTGATGCCATCCAGCCATCTCATCCTCTGTCATTGCCTTCTCCTCCTGCCCTCAATCTTTCCCAGCATCCGGGTCTTTCCAAATGAGTCAGCTCTTCACATCAGGTGGCCAAAGTATTAGAGTTTCAGCTTCAGCATCAGTCCTTCCAATGAACATTCAGAACTGATTGGCTTCAGGATGGACTGGTTGAATCTCCTTGCAGTCCAAAGAACTCTCAAGAGTCTTCTCCAGCACCACAGTTCAAAAGCATCAATTCTTTGGGGCTCAGCTTTCTTTATACTCCAATTCTCACATCCATACATGACGACTGGATGTGACTACTGGAGGAGACCCTCAATGAGCCCTTTAAGCCAGCCTAGCCCTCCCCATTTTGGTCTCTGCCTCCTTGGGAAGGCTGCATCATGCTTGGAGTCGGTGAGAGAAGGTTTGGGGCTCCCCCAGGCCTCCCCTGCCGAGCCATCACCCAGCCACGCTGAGCTTGGTTCTCCCACTGAGACTGGGAGCACAGTGGAGCCTCACGGGGTCCTAGGGCGACCCTGCAACATGGCCCAAGGCGTGCACGTCCCAGAGAGGTTGAGGAGTGCACCCGGCCATTCAGTGACCTCCGCATGGAAGGGGGGCAGCCCCTGATGATCACTGCTTCCAGAAGCCAACCCCTCAGCCATCAATGTCTCCAACACTTCACGACTCTGACACATCCTCCTGATGACAAAAGCCCCTGGAGTCGAGCCGGGCGGCCTCGGTTCACCAGCTTTTCCATCTGGGCATCACAAACCAACGAGAGCAGGGCATCCCATGGCAAGTTCATGGGCTCACACATCAGCAAAGGCAGCTCTGTGGCCAAGAACCCTCACAACTCTGAGACCACCAGCCTGTCAGTGGGCCACGAGGCCTTCCAAGTCTATACCTGAACACACAGACACACACAAACACACACATACAACACACACAGACATACACACACAGAGACTCCTGCATGCATACACATGCACGCACCACACAAACACATACATACGCATGCACACACAGAGACACACATGCACAGACACACACATTGAAACCTGAGAAGAAAAAGAGGGAATGCAGTGACCCGCCTCTGGCCGTTTCTGTAAGAAGAGATGTCACGATGTCAGGACCACCCCCTGATCTAACGCATATAAAACATCTACTGCAGAACCAGGCATGTGCCTTTCTTTTTCTACATCATTCATTTAAAAACACATTAGGAAATTCATGTCTGTCACAGAATTAACAAGTGCTAGAATCCTTCCAAATGGACTACAGGTGTCCACCCAGCTCTCCGTTCCTTCCAGCACAGGACTTACTTTCCAGTGAAGCTACTCATGTTTTGCAACAATAGATAAGCTGTCTATTCCTCTAAAGCCTCTGCTCATCTTCAGAGACAGTTGCCCGGGGACGCAGAGGATGGAAACCTGACAAGTGGCCAAATCAAGAAATCAACAGCACTTTGAGAGCCGAGGCTGATTTTCTGCACTCGGTCAGCCCAGCGGCAGGGCTGGGCGGCCGTCAGCTGGAATGTTCCGTCACTGTTAACGTGACCTGACAAGGCGATTTTCTTTCCCCCAGATTGGCTGCCAGGCAAATGCAAGAGACTTGACTCCACAGAGTAAGTCAGTCCACTGGAAAATGAGTATTAAATGGAGCAAAGCAAACCTTATCTTTGGAGTTGGAGATGAATTTTGTAGTGGCGAGAAAAGCACTTGTAGTGAAATAGCTTTACGGCCACACAGTGGGGTCAGGTCCTGCTGTGGCCCCGGGACCAGACTCAGGTCCTGCTTTCTTCCCATGTGTTCGTTTGCCTTCTTTTTTCCAGATTGAGATGGAGGTATAAATAGCACAGAGGCAAGTCCACCGAAATCACTCCCGACAGCCGCACGTCTCTCCTGAATATCTTCTGTTCCTTGCTTCACATCTCACGCAGTTTTTCTGGAGCACAGGGACTAGCCAGGTCCCTGATTTTGGAGCAGAAAGAAAGCCCAATAAACATGGTGAAACTCTCGAATATCCAGAGTAACCTGGGGCAGAAAGAGAAATGCAAGCTGGCCGGTCTGCCTTTTCCAGTAAGAACCTCGCCATCAAGTCCAGCTAGAAGGTGCCAGACAGAAGATTTGCTCAGTGTGAGCATCTACCAAACAGATACTGCAGGCCGGGCACGGGGCTTCCAGAGGTGGATAAAGCGGGGATCCTGCCCACAAAGAGGGAGCAAATGTAGGGGCGGGTGGAGCAGTGTCAACACTGACACGAGGGCCCGTTAACGCGGAGGCACCCAGGAGAGCAGGCAGACGGAAGCGGGAGTGATGCAGGCGAGGCGGAGCGCCTGGCGCCTGGCCTGGGTCAGCCGGAGGGAGCAGCAGGGGGCGCGGCCCCCGCAGAACGGCGGCGTGGTGGCGAAGGCAGCGGTCGAGGCCAAGGGAGGGAGCCAGTGGGTGAAGCGTTCAGGGGTGGGCCACCAGCCTGGGACCAGAAAACGCTGTCAGGGTGGTAGGGGAGCCAGCCAAAGAGGAAGTCAGGAGAAAGACAGGATGCGGGGCTGAGGAGACGCGGAAAGCGGTTGATGGGTGAGCGGGAGCATTCAAAGATGGCACTGAGGTTGGGTCTCATAGGAAGAGGATTCCTTCATCCGAGACAGAAACTCAGAGGAGGACGGGGTGGGGAGCACAGGGGGCGAGGTGTCAGCAAGGAAGGTGGGCATGCAGGCTGGAAGCTCAGGAGGCGGCTCTCCGCCCCAGCTCGGCCTGCGCGGCGCAGCTGCCGGGGGCCAGCAGAGAAGCTGGGAGCAGCTGCGGCCCCCGGAGCGTCTCAGGGCGCTGACAGAGGGCAGGGTGGGCTGGGAGGAGCTGCGAAAACCGGGTATTCTTCACAGATACTACAGGGAACCGAAGGGTTAGCTCAAGGTAGATAGCAGCTAGATGGCACACAGGTGCCCGATTTCCCTCTAATATCCCTGGAAGTCCTCCGTGAGTGAAGAAACCAGATGGGCGGCTCCCTCTGGTGGGGCAGGTGGCTCCTCCTACAGACGCCTCGTCCACCGGCCCCGTGGGAGCCAGAGACGCAGAGGTGGGGCCTCGGGCCTCCAGGGCCTGCCAGCTAACTGGAGACGAGCGCACAGGCCTCAGCCGTGTTAATGACAGGAGCGTGGTGCCCACTCTAGATCACGCTAAGAATGAGCCCTTCAGAAAGGAAAGTGCAGCAGGCTGAAACTGGGAAGAGTGTGCAGAGGAGGGGAGGCCAAGCATTGTTAAGAACAGAGCGCCTTAAGCTCATCAGAGGAGGAAGGAAGCACGTGGCTATATGGTAGCTTTAAATACAGCGTTATGGATAGCTACTTAAAATCGAAATGGTCTTTAGAAAAACAATTAGGGAACCTCCCTGGCGGTCCAGTGGTTAAGGCTCTGTACTTCCAATGCAGGGGTTACAGGTTCCATCCCTGGTGAGGGAACTAAGATCCTAGATACTGTGTGCTGGTGTCAAAAAAATAAAAATAAATAAATAGGATGGCCCACGATAATTGAAAAAAAAAAAAAAAAACAGATTGAACAAAGAAACATAATCAATATATATGTTGTCCAAATAAAGATATTTTTATATGAACATGTATATCTATATGTGTGTGACTATTTCTATTTTAAATGGGTTTGTACACAATTGTATTGAAAGCAAGTGGATATAAAAGGAGATAATGTATGAACACTGATCAGAAGAAGGAAAGCTGGAGCGGCTACAGTAATATCAAAGTAGAGTGCAGAATACTATCTGCAACAAAGAGGGCCATTATGTGACTCAGCAAGAAGAGAAACCTTCCTAAAGGCCCATGCAGCTGACAGCAGAGCCTCGGGAAACATAAAGCAAAAAAACAAGAGGACAGAACGGCAAACATAAAAAAATCTACACACGTAGTTGAAAAACTTCAACCATCCTCTTTGAGTAATTGAAAAAAACAAATAAGACAAAAAATCAATAAGCATATGGATGATCTAAACAACAGTTTGAACCAATAAGACCTAACTGAGATTAACAGGACACTCCATACAATGATGCCTTCTTTTTAAGTGTAGATTAAATATGCACCAGGACAGGGTATACTCTGGGCCCGAAACCATACAGACTGCTCTCTGACCCACACGGGGTTACACTAGAAACCAAGAGCAGAGAGATACCTGAAAACCACCCCAAACCCCAAAACAGCACGTTTCTAAACAACCCGTGGGGCCACAGGGAAAGTCCCAAGGGAACTTAGAAAAGATATTTAACTGAATGAAATAAACATAAGCTATCAACGTGTGTGAGACACAGGGCAGGCAGGGCTTACGGAATAACTCTTAACAGCAACTCTTCATATTAGAAGAGAAAAACGTTCTCAAATTGATGATCTAGGTTTCCACTGCTAAAAATAAGACAAGAAGAATAGCTCACAGCAAAGAGAAGAACAAAGAGGTGAGACAGAGCAAGAATCAGAGAAATAGACCACCACCATAGACCACCACGGAGAGAGGCTGCTCCTGCTTCCCATCCCATCCTCATGACTTCCAGGCGCAGAGCCTGCCCACAGCCTTGCACAGAAGCTGCAGGCCCTCAGGCCCCTCCAACCCCACCTGCCCCAGATGCACGCATCTCCTTACTCCTCGCCGGCCTCCCGCCCCGGCCTCCCACCACCACCCGCCCCTTCACCCAAACTTCAGTCCCAGACAGTGTTCCCTCACCTCTCTCACCACCTTCCACACACAAATTGGCACCAAACCCAAGAAAAGCTGCCCCCAGACGCCCCTCAGTCTCTTCCGAGTTCCCTGTTTCTATAAACTCTGTTGCTGCTGAGTCACTAAGACACGCTCAACCCTTTACAATCCCATGGATCACAGGCGAGCAGGCCCCTCTGTCCATGGGATTTCCCAGGCAAGAACACTGAAGCGGGTGGCTGTTTCCTTCTCCAGGGGATCTTCCCAACCCAGGGATTGAACCCGTGTCTCCAGCATCACAGGCGAGTTCCCTACCGCTGAGCCACCTGGGAAGCCCCTGTGACTTCTCTGGGTCAGCTCTCATCTGCCACCTCCCTCCTCCCAACAGCCTCCGAGTGGCGCCCGCCCAGCCAGCAGCCTGCTGCAGCTCGGGTAACCTCAAGACTAAGATCTGGTGTCTGAGGAAACGGTGAGAACTCCAGAGCCAGCCAGCTCCCAGTGCGGGGCTGGGACACCAACATCATTTGCCCTGGGCTCCCAAACAACACAGCAGAGAGTTTTCATCCAGTACTCAGGAGAGCTGCGCCTGTAGCACCACTTTATGTATGCTCTTAAACCCAGCACACAGGACCTGTAAAGAGGCCACAATACAGCAGTTCCTACTAAGGAAACCAGAAAGTTTACTTTTCGGTAATTCATCTCGTAGCAAGAACTTCGGGTCAGAAAAAAGTACACGTAATGACGTCACCTCTGAAGACACCGGTTCCAGCCTCCCCTCCCCCGCCAGGCCCGCTGACCTGCTGCCGCAAGGGCCGCAGAAGGCTGTCGAGAGCGGGGTGCCCCCAGGAGCAGAGGGGCTGTTTCTACCCCAAGCAACGGTTCACTTTCGCGGTGTTTCCTTTTGTCTTGTTAACTCAGTTAATTTGGATGTGTATCTGAACGATCCGAGGCTTTTTCCAGTTTATTCTGGTGGAGAAACTGACTATTTACAGGGCATTTCCATGTTAGGTGGTAGACAGCTGGCATGCGGGGTCACACAGCAGGCTGGGGTACCATGTGACGAGTGGGGAAACCTCGACCCAAGGCCCCTCAGCGCATCCCTGAGCAGAGCACGGTGCGCTCACGGCGGGGGCCCCTCATCTGAACAGACGTCACACTCAGTGAGCCAGGACAGGAAACTCGGGTCTAATTTCTTCATAACCAGAAGCAACCCACAGAGACAAGCATACAAATCTGAAAGAAAAGACAGACTGCTTTCAAAAGAAGGTTTTATTTGATCAAGACTTAGTTGCTGTCTGCCTGCAATGCAGGAGACCTGGGTTCAGTCCCTGGGTTGGGAAGATTCCCTGGAGGAGGGAAAGGCTCCCCACTCCAGTCTCCTTGCCTGGAGAATCCCATGGACAGGGGAGCCTGGCGGGCTACAGCTGTGGGGTTGCAGAGTCGGACCCGACTGAGCAAATGACACTTTTCACTTTCCACCAGTTGCTCTTACCTTCACACTCGGGTGTCTGCCCTTAACTGGACCTGTTTCTTGAAAATGAAGCTGCTGAGCTTAGAGGCACNGCGGGCTACAGCTGTGGGGTTGCAGAGTCGGACCCGACTGAGCAAATGACACTTTTCACTTTCCACCAGTTGCTCTTACCTTCACACTCGGGTGTCTGCCCTTAACTGGACCTGTTTCTTGAAAATGAAGCTGCTGAGCTTAGAGGCACTGTTACCTCATCACAGTGACCTTCATTGTGTTCAATTTCAAGAGGCACAGCTCTCGAGGAAAAGCCATCTTGGAGGACACCCTCCAGTGGTGTGTCTGCTCCCCCAGAAGACCCAGGCCGGGCCAGACCTCCTCTCCCAGGCCACACTCGGGCACTGCCAGCCCCCAGACGGCCCTCAACCTCTGTCCCCGATGGCCTCAGTGCAGGCCCAAGCGACCTGCGCCAGGCACTGGGCGGGAGGAGGGGGCGACACCGTCCGCCCGTCTCCAGCCTCCTCCCAGGCCAGCGGGAGGGAAGAGGCTGTCTTGGTGTGTGTTTCCACAGCACAGCAGGAGCTGCAGCAAGGTCAGGGGCCAGGGAGAGATGTCATCCAAGGAGTCTGAAATCCCCGGAGTTGACCTGGACCACAGCGGAAACTGAAAACCGTTGTGTCTGAACACAGCAGTTTCATAGTCGGACACGCCCGTAAGTCCAGGGCAGAGATGCCTCGAGGTTATGCTGCGCCTTTTGAGGAATGCAGCGGGAGGCGGGCGTCTTGGAGAAGTTGAGGCGCCGCAGAGTCAAAGCCCAGTGAGGCCTGGAGCGGTCCTGCTGCACAAAACCCCCCGGACACGCTCCTCATCTCCTCCCGCCTCGCGCCTGCGGGGTTACAGGCGGCGGGTGGGGGTGGCCGGGAGAAGCAGGCGCAGGAGAGGAAGTGGGGCGTCTCTCCTCACAGACTCGCCCTCAGCTGGATGCTGCAAGAGCTCCATCCCAAAGGACCCCGCACACTGCCCGCCTGGCCTCGGAGGCAAGAGAGTGACTTTTAGAAGAGAAGTGAAAAGGCAGTCTACACCCCACCCACTTAGACACAAGGCTCAGGACTTCAGCTCAAAGGGAGTTCCACCCAGTTCCTGAACAAGAAAACCCCGACGTGCTGAGGGGACAAGGAGCGTCGATCGTTTTGGCAAAATTCTAGGTGGCACTTTTCAAAGACTCGTGCATCGGAAATAGTCTCTGTATTATCTTGTCTCAACACCCGTCCAAGATCAGGGGTTCTCCTTGCATTATGATTCCATTATAATTTCATAAACCTGTATCTAAAAGTAACTCAAACCAGGTTTCCCGTAGAGCTCGACGTTCAGCTCCAAACACATTTTTTTCTGAGAACGTGACATCCAGAAAGAAGGTCTTCAGCAGCCTAACAGGGGCTGTCGGCTGACCCCGGCCCAAGATGGGGAGCTGTCAACACAGATGGAGAACAGAGGGAACGTTTTATTCAAAATAAATGAAAACACTTCACCCTGTTTTCTCTCTGCGCACCCAGCAGAGGGAAGCCCTGGCCCCATCAGTCCCTGCAGAGGNGTAGCCTTCTGCAGAGGTCCGGGTTGTGTGCCGGGGTCGCCATGTTCTGAGGTCTGGGCTGTGTGCCGCAGTTGCCATCTCCCCAGGTCCGGGCTGTGTGCCACGTTCGCCTTATTCCCAGGTCCGGCCTGTGTTCCTCCATCGGCTTTCAACCTGTTCCTGGCTCTTTGCCACAGTGCCGCTTTGCCAAAGTCAGGGCTGTGTGCCCTGGTAGCCTTCTCCAGAGGACCGGGCTGTGTTCCATGGTCCCCCTGCGCTGAAGTCTGGACTGTGAGCCGCAGTCGCCCTGAGCCTATGTCCAGCCTGTGTTCCACAGATGCCCTCCCCGAGTTCCGGCCTGTGTGGCACGGTCGACCTGCACCACGGTCTGGCCTCTGTACCACAGTCACTCTGCACCGATGTCTGGCCTATGTGTGGCTGTCGCCCTGCACTGAGGTCCGGACTGAGTGTCACGGTCACCCTGCTCCGAGGTCTGGACTGTGTTCCGCGTTCGGCTAGCAAAGAGTTCCAGGCTGTGTGACGTGGTCTCCCTTCACTTAGTTTCGGGCCGTGTGCCACAGTTTACCAGTGCTGAAGTCCGGGCTGTGTTCCACGGATGGCTAGTGACCAGTTCCATGCTGTGTGCCGCAGTCGCTCTTCACTGAGGTTCGGGCTATGTGCCACGGTCGCCCTGCTCCATGTTCCGGGCTGTGTGCCGTGGTCACCTCTGATCTAGTTCCGTGCTGGGTGCTAGCGTCACCCTGCGTCGAGGTCCGGGATGTGTGCTGCGGTTGCCTTTCACTGAAGTTCAGGCTGTGTGCCGCGGTCGCCNAAAAAAAAAAAAATCTTTAAAAAAAGGTCGCTCCTTAGAGGACATTTATGTAACGTATCTTTCTTTAGTCGGTTTCTGTCCAAATGGTTCCTTTTTGGTGCTGTCATTTCTAGTTTTCTCCATGAGTAAGAGAACTTTGACTTTGCATCTGGACACATGACTTCCTAAAATAATGGCCACATTGCCCAGACTTTCTCCCAGAAACTATGTGTGGTGACATATATTTGTTCTGCTGACAGTCTGTAAGCAGAAATACTCTTATGAGAAGGATGCTTGCTTTCTATCCTGATTTTTCCTTCTCTTGGCTGGAAAGCTGAAGTGATGGCTGGATCTGAAACATGGAGAGAACCTGTATTCCTGAAAGCGTCACAGCGTTGGTTTACAAGCTCCAGACTAAGGATTTTGTTTTTCTAAGAAAGGAAATAGCTCTTACTTAAGCCACTCTATATTAGCTTGCAAGAGCTGCCATAACAAAGTACCATAGAATGGATGGTTTAAAAAATGGAAAATTATTTTGTCACACTTCTGGAGATTAAAAATCAAATGTTAATAGTTAGCCGGATTGGTTTTTTCTGAGACCTCGCTCCTCCCCCTGGGTCTGCACGTGGCCTTCCAGATTCCCTCTTAGAAGAAAGCCAATTGTATTGGACTAGGGCCCATTCATATGATCTTGCTTTACTGAAATTACCTTTTTAAAGGCCCTGTCTTCAAACATAGGCTTCCCTGGTGGCTCAGAGGTAAAGAATCTGCCTGCAATGCAAAAGATGGTAAGACACAGGTTCAATCCCAGGTTCAAGAAGATCTCCTTGGAGGAATAAATGGCAACACACTCTGATAATCATCCATTAAAATTCCATGGACAGAGGAAGACAACATCCCATTAGCAGTATCATTATTATTATTATTTGACTTTTAGACAAACACATTCCTAACAAACTACAGGAAGATATTAAAATCTTCTAATTACTGATGGAAACTGGGTCACGTAGACATCACAGGTATCTTAGACCTTTGCTCCTCAATAAACCTGACTTCTGATCCAGTTTAGGCACACTTTGCCCCTTAACAGGGAAACCTGTCCTACCAAACTTACAAGGTAGAAAGCAAACAAAATTGTGATTTCTGAAATAGGACCCGAGAGATACCAAACCATATGTGTGAGTTTCTTTTCCCAAGTCAACCAGACAGATCACTAAGTCACTCTATCCTGTGATGGTAAGTGATGAGCAGAGAGACACAAACTTGAGCTTTCTCATTAAAAATTCTCCATATGGAAAAATGAAGCTAAGGGATGTGACTTTTCTTCCAGTTTGGTTCAGTTCAGTCGTTCAGTCATGTCCAACTCTTTGCGACCCCATGAATCACAGCACGCCAGGCCTCCCTNACCCTACAGACAGCAGCCCACCAGGCTCCTCCGTCCACAGGATTCTCCAGGCAAGAATACTGGAGTGGGAAGGGGCCAGGCAGCAAGAATGTCCCAACAATTCACTCGGCTCAGCTACAGAGGAGACCTCACTGGGGGTCTGAGGAGCCCCGCAGAGGGTTGACTCAGCTGAGTGTGTCTGTCTCATTCAGCTTTCACGAACACCTTGGAAAACAGCTGCAGGGCTTCCGATAACTGAGGCCAGTGATGGCCGCTGAGTGTCTGCTGCGTGCCCATCACGGCGCCAGGCAATTCCCACATGTCGTCGTCTGGAAGCCCTGCCACCCCAGGAGGAGGCACCCTCACCTTCTTCACAGATGGAGAAGGTTCAGCTGCTCACCTGGCATCAGCCACTCGGCTTGCATCTTCTGAGCAGGGCTCTGACCAGGTGACTGCCAAAGTCCCCCCTAAATCTAAGGTCCTAAGTGTGCAGCCACCGCCAGGGGAGGGGGAGGCTGGCACCCCNGAGCCCCGCAGAGGGTTGACTCAGCTGAGTGTGTCTGTCTCATTCAGCTTTCACGAACCCCTTGGAAAACAGCTGCAGGGCTTCCGATAACTGAGGCCGGTGATGGCCGTTGAGTGTCTGCTGCGTGCCCATCACGGCGCCGGGCGATTCCCACATGTCGTCGTCTGGAAGCTCCACCCCAGGAAGAGGCACCCTCACCTTCTTCACAGATGAGGAAGGTTCAGCCGCTCACCTGGCATCAGCCACTCGGTTGGCATCTTCTGAGCAAGGCTCTGACCAGGTGACTGCCAAAGACCCCCTAAATCTAAGGTCCTAAGTGTGCAGTCACCACCAGGGGAGGGGGAGGCTGGCATCCCCCGTGCCCGTGTCCCCCCCACCATGGAGGGGAGGGGGCCTGGTGCCTGTCTTGGCCTCTGTGCTCCCCACCGTGGCCGCTGGGACCACACAAAGCCTTGGGCTTCAACCTCATCTATCAGCTGCTCCCAGATGACCTCACCTACCCACCCCTGTGCCAGAGCCTCCCAAAGAGCCTGACCTGTGCACAGTCCAGACCCACGTTTCCAACCACTACCTGGATGTCTCGCACGTGCCCCAGACCCAACCTGTCGGAAGATAACTCACCTTCCTCCCCAAACCTCACCATCCATCCACCGCCCCAGCCAGGGCCAGAACTCATGAACTCACACAATTACACAGGCATTCACACACACACACCATTAGATCAAGCTCCTCATGCAAGGAGCAGATACAAGAGCAGATACAGATACCCTTAGTGACGCTCAAGTCCCCTCAGCTGGGGCTGGAGGGAAACGCCCACAGCCAGTGTGGACAGTCTCCACAGACCAGCAGATCTGGGTCTTATAGACCAAAGAAGCTAGTTCTTCTGGGACCAAGGTTCTTTTATGCTGGGAGGTTTACATCAGTGATCATGGAAGGCTTATGCAAGTCATCTTGGCCCTTCATGGGAAATTCCCATGGACATNAGCAGATCTGGGTCTTATAGACCAAAGAAGCTAGTTCTTCTGGGACCAAGGTTCTTTTATGCTGGGAGGTTTACATCAGTGATCATGGAAGGCTTATGCAAGTCATCTTGGCCCTTCATGGGAAATTCCCATGGACATCAAATATCATCATGGCTCTCAAGGTTCATCAAGTCCCGCAGCCCCTCTCAGGGACCCGGGAGCATGTCAGCATCCAGGGGTCTTTAAGTAGCAGCCCCAGCCTCCCACAAAGCCTGCTGGGCCCCATGGGTCCCAGCACCTTGTTTAATACTCTGGCTGGGTGGTTTTGACGTGGAATTTTTACCAAGACCCATTCACAACTGGCTTCCCTGTTTCCCCCCCGACCCCGCTGGTGGTCACATATCAAGGAATCGTGGGTCACAGATGTACAGCTTCTATAAGTTGGAACTAATCAATACTCCCATTAGGCTTCTCTCGTGGCTCAGCAGGAAATAATCTGCCTGCCAATGCAGGAGATGTGAGTTTGATCCCTGGGCTGGGAAGCTCCCCAGAGAAGGACATGACTACCCCTCAAGTGTTCTTGCCTGGAAGAATTCCACGGACAGAAGAGTCCAGCAGGCTATAGTCCATGGGGTTGCAAAAGAGTCGGACATGACTTAATGGCTCAGTCCAGTTCAGTTCAGTCGCTCAGTCGTGTCCGACTCTCTGCGACCCCGTGGATCGCAGCACGCCAGGCCTCCCTGTCCACCACCAGCTCCCGGAGCTCACTCAGACTCACGTCCATCGAGTTGGTGATGCCATCCAGCCATCTCTCCTCTGTCATTCCCTTCTCCTCCTGCCCTCAGTCTTCCCAGCATCAGGGTCTTTTCAAATGAGTTAGCTCCTTGCATCAGATAGCCAAAGTATTGAAGTTTCAGCTTCAACATCAGTCCTACCAAAGAACATCAAGGACTGATCTCCTATAGGATGGACTGGTTGGATCTCCTTGCAGTCCAAGGGACTCTCNCCATGGAAAACATCCCGGAGCCCCCGTCTTCCAGGCTGCCACAGGAGCCCCCCTTTGTGCTCACAGGAACCACCATGACGGTGGGCATCCAGGCAGAAAGTCCCCACGGCCAGGGGCGGGCACTGGGCAGAGGACAGGGAGAGGCCAGCCCCAAGGGCGAGTTCCCGGAGGCCCCGGCGGACGGCGCTGGGCCTCCATCCAGCAGCTCCCCTGCCCGAGGCTGCGCCCGCGGCGCCCCCACCGTGACCGGAGCCCGCGGTGGGACCGGGCAGCCTGCTGGCCTGTGCGCTCCCAGGACGCTGCGGAGCCGGGACTGAAACAGGCGGGGCGGCCAGCCCGCGGGCCGGGCTCCAGTGCCGCCCTCCACGGCTGCTGACAGCTTCACCGGCCGATTCTGCACGCTCACTGGCCGTGGGCCCCTGCCCCTAACACAGGGAGAACGCCTGGCTCTCGACTGAAGCTCAGGAGTCCACCCCGCCAGCCAGGCAGCGGGCCTGCGCGGCACGGGAGCGCAGCCCAGCTCCACGCTCACCCCGGGAGGCCCGGCCCGTGAAGAAGGGGGAGGGGGGCGAGCCGGCTTCCGGGCCTGGGGACCCCGCACAGAGCCCCTGGCTCCACACCAGCCCTGTGGTCCAGCAAACCCACTGTGGATGCGGTTTTCGAGAAGCTGCCGAGTGCCTGGTGGGAGCTGGGAGGGCGGCGGGCTCCGTGTCAGGCCGGGCGGCGGGGGCCAGGACGCTGCAGTGGCGAAGCAAAGGCACGCCGGGCCCCGGGAGCGGCGACAGCCCTCAGGGCCTGCTGCCGGCCGCACCCCGGCCCAGGCAGCGGTCATGCGCTGTCCTGAAACAGGATCGTCCTGCCTCTCCTGCCCGAAGGGCCTCGCTGCCCCAGAAGACAGGGCCTGGCTTTCTTTGCTTTTAGGTCAATTGATTTTTTAGGTCAATTCCCACAAACCAAACTCTGCTCTTTGAACTGGAAATGCTGCAAAGGCCCACCCAGCGCGAGGAGCTAGGTGATTCGGCCCCTGTTTGTTAGCAAGCCACGCAGCCCAGCTCCTGGCAGAGGCATAACAAAGGGGCTGGGGGTCTGAGGGACCCTGGCCCACACGGCCACCCCACTTAAGCCGCCCCCCACCCAGGACACACTGAGGCCCCTGAGCCATGCCCAGAGAGCTCCCAGGAGCGAGTGCACATCCCTGGCACTGCGAAGCAGAAAAAAATAAAATTCAGTTTTAAAAGTCCAAGCAGGTGTGGCTGCCACCTCCCTGCAACCTCACAGTCAACACCTGTGCCCTGGGGAGCGTGAGGGCCCCCATCCAGGGAGCCTTCAGCAGTCCTGAGCTGATGAAAACATGCCTTCCCAGAAGAGGTGCAGGCCCCAGCTCTGGGATCAGCACTGAGGCCCCTTCTCCTTTTGGGGGACCAGCTCTAAGATAATGGACCTGATGGATGCAGAGCTCCCTGGAGAGGGGGCGGGTGTCTGGGACGGCCGGAGGGTGAGGACTGGTTCCTCTAGGAAATGGTAGGAACCCCCATGCCGGGCCCCCAGGGCAGCCCAGCACCGCAGATTCTACTCAGCCATGCAGACATAATTCATTCAAATATATCACTTCTGGATCCAGGAAATCAGAGCCGACAGAGCCAGGCATGGAGACAGGGCTGGCAGAGCCGTGGGTCATCGAGCCGTGTGGCGCCGATGGGCCCGGCCACCCCTGGACAGAGCAGCCCCCTGCAGAGCCGGCCACTCTGGCACAAGCCTCCAGGGAGCCTCTGTCGGCAGGTGTGTGACAGGCGGACAGAGCTGGAACACACCCACTCCCCCTCTAACAACCGCCATCTGTCAGGGAAGGTGCCGGGGTCAGAGCGCTTGGCCGCTGGCAGAGCTGCCTAACGGAGCAGGAGCTGGGGTCCCGGGCAGCGAGCGCTCCTCCAGCCCCCACGGCCCCTTGACCACCGAGGAGAGCAAACAGCACTCTCCGAGAGGCGCGGTGCTGAGCAGTGTCCACGACGCTTAGAGGCCGAGCGGCAGCGACAGCCTCGGCCCAGGGGACAAAGGGGGGACTGCAGAGCGTGGGGGCAGCCTCCGCCAGGAAGGCCTGCAGCGGTAGGTGCCTCCTCTCCAGGATGGCTCACAGCACCCTCGTGGTGGTAGTCATTACCAGTGAGGCTACCAGGTTACAGGTGAGGAAGCCAGCTGTGCGCGGTCAGCGGGCCGGGCATCAGGCTGCCGGTGCCAAGCAACACTGGGATTTGCCTGACATGGTCCAGCTCCAGCTCACTGCACTCTGGTCCCGGGTGGCACCACCCCATGAAAGCTGGAAGCTCCGATTGTTGCCCTCTCCAGCAAAGTGACTTCCATGCCCTGGTGACTGGGGCAGGAGGACATGGCGGATGGGGGGTGAGCAGCCCACGGAGAGAAAGGCAGGCAGACACTCATCCGAAGCTTCTGACTGTGAGGAAGGAGCAGGAGACTGGGGGAAGAGGGACAGGGGAGCGTTCTCCATGATGAGACTTGTCGGAAAAGCCCCTGATGCTGGGAAGGACTCGGGGCAGGAGGAGAAGGGGGCGACAGGATGAGATGGTTGGGTGGCATCATGTCCACTGACTCAATGGACATGAGTTTGAGCGAACTCTGGGAGATGGTGATGGACAGGGAAGCCTGGTGTGCTGCGGTCCAGGGGGTCGCAGAGAGTTAAGACTTGACTGAGCGACTGAACAATAACTCCAGGTTGATGGTATTATAACCGAGCTTGGTTGAGCACGGAGAGCAGGGGTTTTGGGTAGAGGAAGACTCTGGAGTTGCATGAGGGGAAAGAGAGCAAGGCATTGGGTGGGGTGGGGCAGGGGTGGGATGCAGGGCCCCCTGGAAGGCCTGGCCTCAGATGGCAAGACAGCACCATCTGTATCTTGACAGGAGAGAGAGAAAGGATGCCTGTGGGTGTAGAGAAGTTTGTAGGGAAAAGAGGCCGTTCCCGAAGGCAGTTTCTCTTTTCTGTAACGAGTGGAAGGTGAGGATTCAGCTCAGAGTGAGTGTGGGAGCTGAAGGCTCAGAGATTCAAGGAGGATGAAAAGAGCTGAAAGAGCCTCCACAGGTCCAGGAGCCCACCTGCCCGAGGGTCACGCTGGCACGACAGCGGCCCAATGGCCCGGGTGCGGCTGGAGACCGTGGGTTTACCGAGAGCTGGCTATTGACACGACCAGCCGCCATAAAGATTCAAGCCAGCCACAGTACAGCCAAGGTCTGGGGCAAGAACAAGACAGTGAGGAGCAGGGGAAGGACGGCGAGGATTCTATCAGCAGACAGCGCAAGATGGAGCACGACGTTACTGCCACAGATTTCTGTTTTCAAAAAATAGCCTTCTGTAATTTACCTCTTTTTATCCCACGGTTGAAGTGGGACAATTAACGACCTACAACCTACTTGGAACAAAAGTTTGACATCTTGTTTATTGTCTGCTTTTTCCCTATTAATGTATTATGAACTAATTTCCCTTTTAATTGGACAAGGAAATGGCAACCCACTCCAGGATTCTTGCCTGGAGAATCCCAAAGATGGAGGAGCCTGGTGGGCTATGAAGTGGCCTATGAAGTGGGCTATGGACCCTGGTGGGTCCATGATGACGTAAAGAATCAGACGTGACTGAGTGACTGTCATGTCCCTTTTAATAGATTCATGCCAATAAGTATACTTCTATAACTTCAGGTAAAAACCTATATAGATTTTAACTAATCCCTTGGTTGAATATTTAGATTATTTCTTCTAAAATGATTCTTATTTATTTCCTTTGGGCCGTGCTGCCTCTTCATTGCTGCATGGCTTTCTCTAGTTGCAGCAAGCAGGGGGAGCTCTTGGTTGCAGATTCTGGGTGCGGATCATGGGCTCTAGGGTGTCCGGGTCTCAGCAGTTGTGGGCACAGGCTCAGTTGCTCCATGGACTGTGGGATCTTCCTGGACCAGGGATCAAACCGTATCTCCTGCGCAGGTGGCCACATTCTTTACAACTGAGCCACTAAGGAAACCCCAGATCATTTTTTAAACATATCTTAGCCAATCTTATGTCTTTATGATAAGTCCTTGGAGATGAAATAAATAAGAAAATAAAGACTTTTGAATGCTTTTGCATTATCTCTCTTTGTGCTTAGGTTGGCTGGCACTATTTTTATGAAGTCCTTTTCCTTAGTTTATTAGGCAAGACTCAGATGTTTTCCTGCTTTATTGTATATTTGTTTTCCTATCTCGCAAAAATGTGGACTCCACTTGTGATCGAGAACAGTGCCTATGTAGATAAATACTGCTAACATAGCCATTGCTAGTCAACAGGATTTCTGTCTCTCATACAGGCTGCTATAAACACTGTATGAATGTGTTTCTCTTTTCTGTTGGTTGGCTAGCTGCTTTCATTTCTTATCAAGCAACACTTGAGCTGTCCTTACATAGTTTGTTCTATTATCCTTGATGTTTTCTTCCCTACTTTCACTGATAGATGCTGCCGCTGCTGCTGCTGCTGCTAAGTCGCTTCAGTCGTGTCCGACTCTCTGNAACAAAGGGGCTGGGGGTCTGAGGGACCCTGGCCCACACGGCCACCCCACTTAAGCCGCCCCCCACCCAGGACACACTGAGGCCCCTGAGCCATGCCCAGAGAGCTCCCAGGAGCGAGTGCACATCCCTGGCACTGCGAAGCAGAAAAAAATAAAATTCAGTTTTAAAAGTCCAAGCAGGTGTGGCTGCCACCTCCCTGCAACCTCACAGTCAACACCTGTGCCCTGGGGAGCGTGAGGGCCCCCATCCAGGGAGCCTTCAGCAGTCCTGAGCTGATGAAAACATGCCTTCCCAGAGGAGGTGCAGGCCCCAGCTCTGGGATCAGCACTGAGGCCCCTTCTCCTTTTGGGGGACCAGCTCTAAGATAATGGACCTGATGGATGCAGAGCTCCCTGGAGAGGGGGCGGGTGTCTGGGACGGCCGGAGGGTGAGGACTGGTTCCTCTAGGAAATGGTAGGAACCCCCATGCCGGGCCCCCAGGGCAGCCCAGCACCGCAGATTCTACTCAGCCATGCAGACATAATTCATTCAAATATATCACTTCTGGATCCAGGAAATCAGAGCCGACAGAGCCAGGCATGGAGACAGGGCTGGCAGAGCCGTGGGTCATCGAGCCGTGTGGCGCCGATGGGCCCGGCCACCCCTGGACAGAGCAGCCCCCTGCAGAGCCGGCCACTCTGGCACAAGCCTCCAGGGAGCCTCTGTCGGCAGGTGTGTGACAGGCGGACAGAGCTGGAACACACCCACTCCCCCTCTAACAACCGCCATCTGTCAGGGAAGGTGCCGGGGTCAGAGCGCTTGGCCGCTGGCAGAGCTGCCTAACGGAGCAGGAGCTGGGGTCCCGGGCAGCGAGCGCTCCTCCAGCCCCCACGGCCCCTTGACCACCGAGGAGAGCAAACAGCACTCTCCGAGAGGCGCGGTGCTGAGCAGTGTCCACGACGCTTAGAGGCCGAGCGGCAGCGACAGCCTCGGCCCAGGGGACAAAGGGGGGACTGCAGAGCGTGGGGGCAGCCTCCGCCAGGAAGGCCTGCAGCGGTAGGTGCCTCCTCTCCAGGATGGCTCACAGCACCCTCGTGGTGGTAGTCATTACCAGTGAGGCTACCAGGTTACAGGTGAGGAAGCCAGCTGTGCGCGGTCAGCGGGCCGGGCATCAGGCTGCCGGTGCCAAGCAACACTGGGATTTGCCTGACATGGTCCAGCTCCAGCTCACTGCACTCTGGTCCCGGGTGGCACCACCCCATGAAAGCTGGAAGCTCCGATTGTTGCCCTCTCCAGCAAAGTGACTTCCATGCCCTGGTGACTGGGGCAGGAGGACATGGCGGATGGGGGGTGAGCAGCCCACGGAGAGAAAGGCAGGCAGACACTCATCCGAAGCTTCTGACTGTGAGGAAGGAGCAGGAGACTGGGGGAAGAGGGACAGGGGAGCGTTCTCCATGATGAGACTTGTCGGAAAAGCCCCTGATGCTGGGAAGGACTCGGGGCAGGAGGAGAAGGGGGCGACAGGATGAGATGGTTGGGTGGCATCATGTCCACTGACTCAATGGACATGAGTTTGAGCGAACTCTGGGAGATGGTGATGGACAGGGAAGCCTGGTGTGCTGCGGTCCAGGGGGTCGCAGAGAGTTAAGACTTGACTGAGCGACTGAACAATAACTCCAGGTTGATGGTATTATAACCGAGCTTGGTTGAGCACGGAGAGCAGGGGTTTTGGGTAGAGGAAGACTCTGGAGTTGCATGAGGGGAAAGAGAGCAAGGCATTGGGTGGGGTGGGGCAGGGGTGGGATGCAGGGCCCCCTGGAAGGCCTGGCCTCAGATGGCAAGACAGCACCATCTGTATCTTGACAGGAGAGAGAGAAAGGATGCCTGTGGGTGTAGAGAAGTTTGTAGGGAAAAGAGGCCGTTCCCGAAGGCAGTTTCTCTTTTCTGTAACGAGTGGAAGGTGAGGATTCAGCTCAGAGTGAGTGTGGGAGCTGAAGGCTCAGAGATTCAAGGAGGATGAAAAGAGCTGAAAGAGCCTCCACAGGTCCAGGAGCCCACCTGCCCGAGGGTCACGCTGGCACGACAGCGGCCCAATGGCCCGGGTGCGGCTGGAGACCGTGGGTTTACCGAGAGCTGGCTATTGACACGACCAGCCGCCATAAAGATTCAAGCCAGCCACAGTACAGCCAAGGTCTGGGGCAAGAACAAGACAGTGAGGAGCAGGGGAAGGACGGCGAGGATTCTATCAGCAGACAGCGCAAGATGGAGCACAACGTTACTGCCACAGATTTCTGTTTTCAAAAAATAGCCTTCTGTAATTTACCTCTTTTTATCCCACGGTTGAAGTGGGACAATTAACGACCTACAACCTACTTGGAACAAAAGTTTGACATCTTGTTTATTGTCTGCTTTTTCCCTATTAATGTATTATGAACTAATTTCCCTTTTAATTGGACAAGGAAATGGCAACCCACTCCAGGATTCTTGCCTGGAGAATCCCAAAGATGGAGGAGCCTGGTGGGCTATGAAGTGGCCTATGAAGTGGGCTATGGACCCTGGTGGGTCCATGATGACGTAAAGAATCAGACGTGACTGAGTGACTGTCATGTCCCTTTTAATAGATTCATGCCAATAAGTATACTTCTATAACTTCAGGTAAAAACCTATATAGATTTTAACTAATCCCTTGGTTGAATATTTAGATTATTTCTTCTAAAATGATTCTTATTTATTTCCTTTGGGCCGTGCTGCCTCTTCATTGCTGCATGGCTTTCTCTAGTTGCAGCAAGCAGGGGGAGCTCTTGGTTGCAGATTCTGGGTGCGGATCATGGGCTCTAGGGTGTCCGGGTCTCAGCAGTTGTGGGCACAGGCTCAGTTGCTCCATGGACTGTGGGATCTTCCTGGACCAGGGATCAAACCGTATCTCCTGCGCAGGTGGCCACATTCTTTACAACTGAGCCACTAAGGAAACCCCAGATCATTTTTTAAACATATCTTAGCCAATCTCATGTCTTTATGATAAGTCCTTGGAGATGAAATAAATAAGAAAATAAAGACTTTTGAATGCTTTTGCATTATCTCTCTTTGTGCTTAGGTTGGCTGGCACTATTTTTATGAAGTCCTTTTCCTTAGTTTATTAGGCAAGACTCAGATGTTTTCCTGCTTTATTGTATATTTGTTTTCCTATCTCGCAAAAATGTGGACTCCACTTGTGATCGAGAACAGTGCCTATGTAGATAAATACTGCTAACATAGCCATTGCTAGTCAACAGGATTTCTGTCTCTCATACAGGCTGCTATAAACACTGTATGAATGTGTTTCTCTTTTCTGTTGGTTGGCTAGCTGCTTTCATTTCTTATCAAGCAACACTTGAGCTGTCCTTACATAGTTTGTTCTATTATCCTTGATGTTTTCTTCCCTACTTTCACTGATAGATGCTGCCGCTGCTGCTGCTGCTGCTAAGTCGCTTCAGTCGTGTCCGACTCTCTGTGACCCCATAGACGGCAGCCCACCAGGCTCCCCCGTCCCTGGGATTCTCCATTGATAGATAAGTGTCTGGTAATCAGGAGATTGAGAGGAGATATCTAGATATCCAGAAAAGTTTGTCCTCAAGCCTGGGTGGTTGACTTCCCTGGATTGCTTGCTTCGTTTAAAGATTTCCTCGGTCTCTTAATATGAGATACAAGATGTGTGAAGGATTTAGGAAAGCACCAAGAACATGGGCAATTATTACGCGATCCTGGCAGCCGTCATTGCCNAAGCCTGGGTGGTTGACTTCCCTGGATTGCTTGCTTCGTTTAAAGATTTCCTCGGTCTCTTAATATGAGATACAAGATGTGTGAAGGATTTAGGAAAGCACCAAGAACATGGGCAATTATTACGCGATCCTGGCAGCCGTCATTGCCACAGCTATGGATATCAACACCATCATCATCGTATCATCACCACCATCATCACCGTGATCATCAGTAAAGGGACAATAGAGATGTTTTAAAATCAATGAAAACAGAGTATTTGTTGCTAGAAGGTCCGTACTACAAGGAACAATAACAGAAGTTTGTAATGGTGGAGGGAAAGCCTCCCAGATGCACACACAGAGATACATTAGACAATAAATTCATGGTGCATGTGTGAGTGAATACACAAGCACATTAACTGTCTGATATGAAGATATACAAATACACTACTCACATTAAATACAAAGAGAAGAAGTGCTTCAACTGAAAGACAAAGACTGTCTGACTACATGAGAAGACTAAACCCAATGATGTACTTTTTACAAGACGCACATTTTAAATATGACACACTGAAGGCCAGGACCCAGCCTGGCTTTGCAGTGTTGGAGAAGATTTACAATATTGAGAATTCTGCCAGAGAGAACAAGAACGTTGAACACGGGTGCCCACAGATAAGGTCTCAGAAAGCCCCAGGAGGCCTAGTAGGACTGTTGAAGGTATTTCTCCCTCTAAGCCAGGCAGTAAAGACTAGAGGGGTAACCGCTTCTTCAAATGCCAAGACAGTGACACAGGCTTTCAAGGAACATGAAAAGTTAAGGAAACCTGACACCACCAAAGGTACACAATAATTTTTCAGTAACCATCCCCAAGGAAATGGAGATCTACAATTCACCTGAGAAAGGATTTGAAATAGTTTTTTAAAGAGAGCTCAGTGAGCCATAAGAAAACAGAGAAAGACAGCTTGACAAAATCAGGAAAAACATTAACTTAGACAGAAATCATTAAAATGAGCCAAACAAATTATGAAACTGAGGAATATACTGAATGAAATAGAAAATGCAGTAGAGACCATCAACATAAAACTGGACCCAGCAGAAGAAAGAACCTGTGAACTCAAAGACAGGTCACTTGAAACAATCCAATCAGAGGAGTACAAAGAAAAAAAGAATGAAAAACAGTGGAGAAAGCCTATGTGAATGTGGACATAGTTAAGAGCAATCCACAATTTATTGCAGAAGAAGAAAAGAGGGAGAAAGGGGAAGAAAGTTTATTTGAAAAAGTAATGGCTGAGGACTTGCAAACTTGGAGAGATTTGAACACCAAAGTTCATGAATTTCATAGGTCTTGCTGATTTTTTTAAACTCAAAAACATCTTCTCCAAGATACATTATAATAAAACTGTCTAAAATCCAATAAAGAGAGAACTTTAAAAGCATCAGGAGAAAAAAAGTCCCTCACATACAAAGGAACCACCTAAGGCTATCAGCAGTTTCTCTCAGCAGGAATCTTGCAGGCTTGCAGAGAGTGGGCTTATATATTCCAACTGCTGAAAGTAAAAACTTCCAACTGAGAATTCTTTACAAACTGTCCTTCAGAAGCAAAGGAGAGATAAAAGATTTCCTAGATAAACAAAAGCTAAGAAAGTTCATCACCTCTAGAACTGCATTACAAGAAATTTTGAAAGGAATTCTTCAAACTTGAATTTAAGGACACTAATTGAAGAAGCAGAAAATTAGAATGAATATAGAAGATTTGAACATGATTTACAAACAGTACATAATTGGCAAGAAATAGAGGAAAACAATAGAATGGGAAAGACTAGAGATCTCTTCAAGAAAATTAGAGATACCAAGGGAACATTTCATGCAAAGATGGGCTCGATAAAGGACAGAAATGGTATGGACCTAACAGAAGCAGAAGATATTAAGAAGAGGTGGCAAGAATACACAGAANAGCCGCACCTCCCAGCTTGCCGCCCGCCCCCTGATTCCCGCCGCCGCCGCCCGGAGGAGAAAGGAAGCGGGAGCCTCCGCTCCAGGTCCCCCGGCGCGGGCGCTGCGGAGAGCTGCGGGCTTGGGGAGGAGGAGGAGAACGCGGTGAATGAGTGCCCGCCTCGCTTCCGAGTTGTGTGAGTTGGCGGCGCCGCGCCCCAGCTTCCGGCTCTCGGAGCCCCACGCGCTCGCTGCTCGCGCGGCTGCAGCCCACGCCCGCGCCCGGAGCCCCAGCTCACCGCTCCGGGGGAGCCGAGGCTCCCGAGCTCCCGGCCCGACCCCGGTCCAGCGGAAAGCAGGGGTGTCCCCCGGCAGAGGCGCACGGCCGCACTCTCTCCCGCTACCTCCGTGGCCCTTCGGTCTCTCCATGGCCTCGCATCAGCAATCCCGGATCCAGGCTTACCTGGAGAAGAACAGGATCGGTCCGCTGTTTGAGGTGAGGCGCTGGNCAGAGGCGCACGGCCGCACTCTCTCCCGCTACCTCCGTGGCCCTTCGGTCTCTCCATGGCCTCGCATCAGCAATCCCGGATCCAGGCTTACCTGGAGAAGAACAGGATCGGTCCGCTGTTTGAGGTGAGGCGCTGGGGTGCGGGCGGTCCCGTTTGTCTTAGGAAGAAGGGGTGCAGAACACCCCGGAGGGAAGTACGGGGAGAGAAAGGAGACAGCGGAGGGGCGCCCCCGTGGCCCCGGCTCCCTGGCATTCGCTCTGCCCAGGCCAGGTGTCCTGGAACGCGGCCGCGCGGTCACCTTTTCGGTTACCTGGGCGCGGACAGGTGAACTCTGGGAGGGCCAGCCTGACCCAGGCAGCGATAGTTTGAGGTGTCCGACTGTCCTGTACCGCTCACCACATGCACAGGGCCCCTGAGAGGCTGAGACGGATAGATGCACACACTCAGTCTTACACACGCTCACTTTTTTCCTGGAATTCACACTGTCTTGCGCGTTGCTTTCTTTTTTTTTCCTCTTCCAAATGTGGGCAGTAGTAGAACCCGAAAAAGGTGGAGGAGGTGCTTAGCAGTGGGATGGAATAAGGTTAACCGGGAGAAAACTGAATTGATAGGGAGTAGGTTTCAGCAGGTGCGGACATGTTGAATGAAATTGTCCAGCTGAGGCGCTGACATTGGTCTCTGGNGTAAACTCCAGGAACTGGTGATGGACAGGGAGGCCTGGCGTGCTGCAGTCCACGGGGTTGCAAAGAGTCAGACACGACTGAGCGACTGAACTGAATTGAATTATCTGTAGGAGATAGCCCAGAGTTCTTGTGCAAAGCGGAATTCATTACATAATTCAGCCTATCATGTGCTTAGGGAAGTTTTGAGTACATTCTTTTACATGATGCTAGGGGTATAAAGATGAGTTGGTATAGCATAGTTCCTCTCATCAAGGAATGAAAAAATGAGGTGGCTATCATTGCTCCTCTGGTAGTTTGCCCTTGATGCCACTGCTTAAGCCAAGCTTCTAAGAACGTAGGCACTTGGTCAATAGTTGTCCAGCAGGTGACTATTATGCAGAAGCTATGGTAGTCCCCTCTCCTCGGGATGGCTAAAAAAGATTAATGGGAATTCATGACTTATACCCATTAGCATTTAAACCCTCAAGTCCTTTTGCTCTTCAGTCATATTTGGGCATTCTCTCTTTCTCTCAGGTGCAGACTTTGTTTTTTTTTCCAACGGTCAATCACATTTGGCATAAACCTCTCTTTCCTCCTCCCTTTCCCTCTAATTCTGATTTGGTGGTTGAAACTCTTAGTCCCCCAAATAAAGTGTGCAAGGACCATCACCTTCTTTAATTCCTTTGAATAAAATAGAAACCTAACTGGAGCCCTGCTGTGCGGGGTTGTTTGAGATTAAAACATAGTCATTTGTGGGCAACTGCTTTCTGTTCCTGGGAAATCTGAGGAGTCCCATGGCTCACGGAATGGAAGGAGAACACTTCATGTTCAACCCTCATGGTTACTGCAGGTGATTCTCACTGTCTAAGCCCAGGGGAGGCCTTGAAGATCAGTAGCCTTTCTGCCACATTTGGGGCCTAAGAATCTCATTGATGTCCAAATCTCAGAGCCAAATGTTCAAACTTCCAGAATCTACAATGCCTTTTTTAAGATTCTGTCGCTTCCTTCAGGCACTGCTAGGGAGTGGGTTGAAAATGGCTGAGAATCCCCACTAATCCCATAAGACTTTAATCTTAGCAAATCTATTTTAATTTACCAGTTTGGGCTGTGAAGAAAGCTGAGCACCAAAGAATTGATGCTCTTGAACTGTGGTGTTGGAGAAGACTCTTGAGATTCCTTTGGACTGCAAGGAGATCCAACCAGTCTATTCTAAAGGAGATCAGTCCTGGGTGTTCTTTGGAAGGACTGATGCTAAAGCTGAAACTCCACTACTTTGGGCACCTCATGCGAAGAGGTGACTCATTGGAAAAGACTCTGATGCTGGGAGGGATTGGGGGCAGGAGGAAAAGGGGACAACAGAGGATGAGATGGCTGGATGGCATCACCAACTCGATGGACGTGAGTTTGAGTGAATTCCGGGAGTTGGTGATAGACAGGGAGGCCTGGCTTGCTTCAATTCATGGGGTCGCAAAGAGTCGGACATGACTGAGCAACTGAACTGAACTGAACTGACTCAAACCTTACTAGCTACAATTAACTGTCTTTGCTGTAACCATTTTAGGTTTCACTCCAGCACTTGAAATTAAGAGCATTACACAAAACCTAAAATCAGTTATCCATCAAATATATTTGAGTTCTTCAATCTCTTAGGATATTTCCCCATCATTATTCACTGCCTTGTACCCTATCTAAATCTATTAACAACCAAAAATCAGCATTCACCTTTCTAGATTTAATCTGATTATAAAATATTTTACCAAAAGCCACCTCCCTTATTCTAATAAAAATCTCCCTGTTAGCATTAGATCAGAATGGCTTTAATTAAATTATATTTCCTTTCATTCTTCATCACCCTTCTCCTTAGCACGACTCTAATTTATTTCCATGAGTAATTTTCACAATCACCACAACACCAATTAACAATGACTAACCAGTGGCAATCACCAATCATTCCTATAGCTTCTTAACTAAAAAATCCAGAATCCCCCATATCATAAATTACTCAGTCCTCTTAATCACTACATTTATACACAATCTCCACCTCCTCAGCCTTTAAGGCATAAAAAAACTATTGAAAATCCATAGTTAAACCAGAAAGAAATGCCCCCAGTACAGCCTTATTGGAGACCCAAACCTCACCACTAACATCCTTGCCAAATAAATTAAAAGGGCTATTAAATGTAAAAATAACCTGCTAAAATTTAATATAATACTACAACCAATACTACCACATACAAGCAAACCAAGCCCACCATAAATATGTAGTTTTTAAGAGAAACCCACAAAACCAATCACAAAAATAGTACCTAAAATAAATACAGTGTATGTTATCATTGTTCTTATTAATCTAACTATGACCAATAACATGAAAAATCATCATTGTTACTCAACTGCAAGAATACTGATGACCAACATTCAAAGATCACACCCACCAGAAGATAAGGGCTTACTTCATTTGGTAAAGAATCTGCTTCCCAATGCAGGAGATTCAGGTTCAATCCCTGAGTCAGGAAGACTCCCTGGAGAAAGGAATGGCTACCCACTCCAATATTCTTGCCTGGAGTATCCTATGGTCAGAGGACCTGGTGAGCTACAGTCCACGGGGTCACAAAGAGTTGGACATGACTGAGCAACTAACACTACTTACTTGCAGAAGACAATGGCATGATAATAGCAAAATAATGAAGGAAAATGATTGTTGACCCAAATTCTAAGCTCAGGTAAACAATAATTCAAAAGAGAGAGCATACTTAGACACTATAAAGGAGAAAGAATTTGCCACTAACTAAACCTCATGACCAAGATAATCACAATGGTGTGATCACTCACCTAAAGCCAAACATCCTGAAATGTGAAGTCAAGTGGGCCTTAGAAAGCATCACCATGCACAAAGCTAGTGGAGGTGATGGAATTCCAGTTGAACTATTTCGAATCCTGAAAGGTGATGCTATGAAAGTGCTGCACTCAATATGCCAGCAAATTTGGAAAACTCAGCAATGGCCACAGGACTGGAAAAGGTCAGTTTTCATTCCAATACCAAAGAAAGGCAATGCCAAAGAATGTCAAACTACCGCACAATTGCACTCATCTCACACGCTAGTAAAGTAATGCTCAAAATTCTCCAAGCCAGGCTTCAGCAAGATGTGAACTGTGACCTTCCAGATGTTCAAGCTAGTTTTAGAAAAGGCAGAGGAACCAGAGATTAAACTGCCAACATCTGCTGGACCATCGAAAAAGCAAGAGAGTTCCAGAAAAACATCTATTTCTGCTTTATTGACTATGCCAAAGCCTTTGACTGTGTGGCTCACAATAAACTGTGGAAAATTCTTCAAGAGATGGGAATACCAGACCACCTGACCTGCCTCTTGAGAAACCTATATGCAGGTCAGGAAGCAACAGTTAGAACTGGACATGGAACAACAGACTGGTTCCAAATAGGAAAAGGAGTACATCAAGGCTGTATATCGTCACCCTGCTTATTTAACTTATATGCAGAGTACATCATGAGAAACTCTGGGCTGGAAGAAGCACAAGCTGGAATCAAGATTACCAGGAGAGATCTCAATAACCTCAGATATGCAGATGACATCACCCTTATGGCAGAAAGTGAAGAGGAACTAAAAAGCCT